>OZ007586.1:443598925-443930411 GCA_963931845.1 Maratus michaelseni
CACTCTCTCTATATATA
Organism: Maratus michaelseni; assembly: GCA_963931845.1. Classification (NCBI taxonomy): domain Eukaryota; kingdom Metazoa; phylum Arthropoda; class Arachnida; order Araneae; family Salticidae; genus Maratus; species Maratus michaelseni. The sequence goes on from OZ007586.1 coordinate 443,598,943, forward strand.
TATCTGGTTGGAATTTTCAATCGTTAATAAAATATTTTCTATTCATCCATTCAAGTTCAAATAAAATTTTTTTAACTTGCACTGGATGACAATTGATGTTAATACAGTTTTTTCACACATTAATTCATTAATTAAATTTAATTAATTAATTTTAATTTGGGGAAAAAAATTTCTCCCATTGTTTTCATAAATGAAATGAAAGATTTATCTCAAATGAGTGATGCTAACAAAAAATAAAATACTGCAATGATGATTATAAAATAATGTTCAATAAAGATAACGTGGGACATTAATGCTGTACGGGTTTATTTTATATATTTATGATTAAAAAGTAGGAATTTACTTTAAAAATAAAATTACATTAGCGACATTTAATCATAAATATTTTATATATTTTTGATTAAAAAGTAGGAATTGACTTTAAAAAAAAATTATATTACTTGTTTCTTATGAAAAGTGGTCGACGGGATAATGGAGGAAGTACTTAAAAAACATACAATTTAATTGTAAAACACATACAATTTTTATTATAAACACACAAAAATAAATTTATTATAAAACAGACAATGTTTAATTTAATATAAAACACACACAATTTGCTGTACCGGGCTGCCATAGGATGAGAAATCTCGCCCAAATTGGTGGGTTGCCCAGGCATTAAATTGCCTTTTTGGCACCAAAAATATACCCCAGTGCGTCTGTGACATCTGTACATACCAATCATATAATAATACCATAACATTACCCACACACACACACACTCTCAAAATAATAACAATAATAATACCATAATAAATATCTATAATAAAGCAAGTCAATATTTCGGAGAGAGCAACAATATAAATATTTAAAAATTTCTTCCAAAAGCTGATGAAAGTAACAAACTCGGAGGGATACTTGACTCACACTCACCAGTGTTGAATTCAGGTGATGGGGGATGGGGAGTATTGAAATGTCCCCCCCCCCTAATTCATTAATTAAATTTAATTAATTAATTTTAATTTGGGAGAAAAAAATTTCTCCCATTGTTTTCATAAATGAAATGAAAGATTTATCTCAAATGAGTGATGCTAACAAAAAATAAAATACTGCAATGATGATTATAAAATAATGTTCAATAAAGATAACGTGGGACATTAATGCTGTACGGGTTTATTTTATATATTTATGATTAAAAAGTAGGAATTGACTTAAAAAAAAAAAAATTACATTAGCGAGCCCCCCAATTTGCAATATATTAATGAAAACAGAAAAAAAAAACTTGGATATTTATTCTTTACATTATTTTTTCTAATTATCCCTATCGGCCGGAGAATAAATGTTTTTGATATCAGTTGAAACTGATCTATTGTACGTAACTATGCATCGCAACATTTTTTCACTGCTTTTTCTCTTTTAATATCATGGCACTGCCGTTTAAGGACACAATTGTTATTTCGATTAACAAAATATCTAATAAATCAGTAAAACATAATGAAAGATACAGGTAAATGTGAAATTATAGCCACTTGATAACATAGCAAACACATGCAACGCTTCTGAGTCAAGTGAATGTGTCGCCACAATAATGCATCTTTGGCCTTAAATCCTATAATTTGACGATTTTTTTTAAATTCCTACTATTAGCTCACACTCTCTCTCTCTATATATATCTGGTTGGAATTTTCAATCGTTAATAAAATATTTTCTATTCATCCATTCAAGTTCAAATAAAATTTTTTTAACTTGCACTGGATGGCAATTGATGTTAATACAGTTTTTTCACACATTAATTCATTAATTAAATTTAATTAATTAATTTTAATTTGGGAGAAAAAAATTTCTCCCATTGTTTTCATAAATGAAATGAAAGATTTATCTCAAATGAGTGATGCTAACAAAAAATAAAATACTGCAATGATGATTATAAAATAATGTTCAATAAAGATAACGTGGGACATTAATGCTGTACGGGTTTATTTTATATATTTATGATTAAAAAGTAGGAATCTACTTTAAAGAAAAAATTACATTAGCGAGCCCCCCCCCCCCCCCTCCGTAGAACTTTTTACAATGTACCCCCAGAGCCACAGAAATCCCTCCCGGAGAAAACATACACCCAGAAAAACATATATATTTTAATTTATTATGTAAATATATAATTTATAAAGAAAAATTAAATGAGTTCAGAAACGGTTATAACCATATCAATTCATCACAAGGAAAAAGCAAAGATATCTTAAAAATAAAAATTCGATATGTATGCAAGAAATAGAATGCACTTTTTACTTTTAGGTTTTATATATTAATAAAATAAACTTAATGCTAATGTTTATAATATATATTATGGTTGGAGTATAACAGTAAGTGGTAGTGTATTTAACATTTGATGTTTCCTTGACTTTCTGAGTTGTTTGATAAAAAATAGCTTAAAAGATAATAATCTGAAAATGCCAAGAAGAAAGCATAACATCGCAGACTTGCAGAAGAATCGCATGCCTGATTTATACCACACTTTGTTTCTAAACTTACATACATTAAGTTATCTGAAATTATCTTTCAATTTGAATAAATTAATAAAAATTAAATTTTAAATTAAAAAATAATCAAATAAATAAATAATCAACTGAAATTATCAAGAAATAACTTTTAATAACATTAAATTTGTTATATATGCGTTAAAATAATTTTTCTTACCTTAAAAAGTAATTAACAACCTGTATCAGCTTGTAAACAGAAGTATTTTCGAGGAACTCTGTTGTAGTTCCTTCTTTTAGCAGCTTTTCTGTTCAAGAAAGTTTTCTTCAACATCTGTTGATCATTTTTGTCACATGCTGGCAACCATGGCTTTATTATCTTCACCAGATCATGTCATTAGAATTTGTAACTACAAAAGGCAAAATAAAATGACAACCAAGAAATAAACTTTAAACCCTTCATGACAAGCTTCCCTGCACCAATATTTCCAAATAATATTCACCTTATTTAATGCAGTTTTATTAAATAAGGTAAAAAGTACCATTCGGATATAGTAATAATAGTTAAAATCCAGGACTGTGAACACATCTTATATCACACATATATCCTGTCATAATTGGTTTTAACATTACAATAAAAGTCTATGCATTATGCATACTTCATGCTATTTTAATTATAACTTAAGACTAACCACTTGGAGTAGAAATGAAGAAATATTGAATCAATATGTCAACCGATAAGCATCGAAAGATTCACATAATTGAAACAAATTCTAAAATAGATTTCACTCTTGCCTTTCAGAAAGCAGAAAAGAGCCAACTTAGATTAACCTTTACACTCTTTGAAAATTATTGTTTTTGAAACAGTGATAACCATTTTGGTACCACCATTGCTATTGTTATACTAAAATCGTTGTGGTAGATTAAAATTACAAATGTTGCAGAAACATACTACGAAGATAATCTTTTCTAATTAGTGGTAGCAAGAATTTAATTCTGTAGTAGTGACAAACGTCCAGTCATGGTCAACAAAGCAATGCAAAGTGTTATGAAGTACACGACCTAGACCTATCACTTAATTTATTTAAATATATTATTTTTTATTTTAAATTCATTTTCTTTTGTTTTATTTTTTTTTTTTAAGTTCATTTCGATACAATAATTTATACTATTTTAACATTTAGCATAAAGGCAAAAAATATTATTTTTCAAATGTCATGTTTGTCATTATGTGCACCGTTATTTTACATATTGTACTGTCCTCTAAAAAAACCCATTTTATGAAATTTTATCTATATAATGTCCAATAAAAAATTTAAAAACAAATTAAACATGGATACATTTTTACAGCTTGTTCTGACTAAAATTTTAATGTTGAGCATTTTTCATTTTATCACTTTCTTAAACAGTGGCAGCCAATTAGGCAAGAATTTGAAAAAAAAAAAAAAAAAAACACTTTTCAAAAAATGACCCATGTTACCTTAAAAAAAAAAAAAATAAAAATAAAAAAAGGAAAAAGAAAAACTGACATAATCAGCTAAAAATGATGCATTTTATTACATATTAATGATTTAGCATAAAAACAATTAAAAAGTTACGTATATATTCTAAAATTTTATTATAACAAGAAAATCTGTAAAAATGAAGATGTTTTGTCAGAATACTGCAATTGTTAGTTTAAATTATTTTAAAACTGAATAAGCATTCCTTAAGTATTTTTAACTATTTGTATTATTCTAAATGGTGCATAAAAACAGAACAAAACAATAAAATTGACTTTAGTGAAATATTTGATGTAGTACTAGAGTGGGTTTTTTAGAAGACAGCACAATACCTCATTTGAGAAAAAAAAATTATTCAATTAAAATTTAACATTTATTATTAAAAGTGTACATTGTTCACAATGTTTTATGTTGTTCTTCATGGTTTTGTAAATTTAAACATAAAATGGCATCTAATGATTGTAAGCAGTGACAAGTGGTCATATACCTATATTCAGAGAACAGTCAAAATCAAAAAATTCATATTGCACACATCTCAAATTTAAAGAACATTTTGAGATGAAAGAAAGAAAAAACATTGCTGATTGCTGTACGATAAACTCTAGTTATTTGAACCCCCGGCAACAACAACAACAAAACATTTTAAATCAGTCAGGTTTCATTTTGTTGAGTGTTGATATAATTCAACAATACTCTGTAAATCATGTAAATTCTTTCATTACAGTAGGACCCCAGACTAATTTAAAACATTTTTTTTTTTTTTGTTGTTGTTGTGGGTCCCACAAACCCCAGTTTAATTTAAAATAAAAACAAACATAGTAATTTTTGATGTATTCACAAAAACGTTACATTATCCCACATAGTATAAAAAATTATTCAAGGGGCAGATTTAATTTATACAGGTAAAGGTTAAAACTTCAGATTGATGGCCGATTTATTATGAGGCTATTTTGCAATGCTAATACAGAGAATTCTGGAGGGGGGGGGGGGGCAGGGCCTGATTAATGCACAGGCCAACTAGGCCTCAGCCTTGGGCCCACTACTGTTGGGGGCCCCAAAATGAATAAAATAATTTAGAAAAAGTTTCTTAAAAATGAAGTTTTCAGCAATTGTTTACAAAAAACAAAATACAAATATTTTGCTTAAGTTGAATAATCCTCGAAAAAATTCCAGGTACTATTTTAATTTGAGGGGGCCCCAAAAAGTTGCTGGGCCTTGGGCCCCAGACGACCTAAATCGGGTTCTGGGGGGGGAGGGGGACAAGACCATTTCCTATTTACTAACTTAATTTTAAAAAAAAATTAAAATAATCAAATTTTTTTATTTTGTGTGAATTTTAAGAAACATTTAATTTAAAATAAATTTTTTTTCCATTTACCAGTACTAACTAAAAGTATTGGTAGGTAATCATAATTAATAAGTTAATTAATAAACATTTAAGACTCAGAATCATAATATTAAGGATTTTGCCAATTCTCAATCAACTGGCAAGTTGACAGATAAAAATTAATTTATACTATGAATGTATTTGTTTTATATTTTAAATAAGTAATTTGTTAATCCATCAATACATATAATATAAAACAAATTTATTCATGTTTTGAGATGTAATACATGCATATGATTCAGCAATTTTTGACAGAATAACTTTAGGGCAATTATTTGTGTTTGCAGTTTTTTATTTTATATTACTATAGGAAAGGGGAAGGGAGAGTTCATGTAATACAGACAAATGTTGATATGGATAAGATATTCTCAAATATATTTAACTAATGAAACATTATAATCACAGCATTATCTTGTTTAATATATGAGGCAAAATATATATGTTTTTGAGGAAAGAGAAAGAATGAGGGGGGGGGGGAGTGAATGCATTTTTTTAAATTAAAGTACATTTTTCTAGGAATATATTACAGAAACAAATTTTGAATATAGCTATCTTTAATAGAGTTTTAATAATGCTAATAGATTTTAAAAAGAGATTTTTTTTTTTAATGTAATTTGTTGAAGTTCAAAGTATGTTTTCATTTATAAATCGATCATAAACGCCGGCCAGGAGTGGTGGCGATTTTGAAACAATATATATATATTTATTTACCGAAATAAGTTAATTAATCACTAAAAGCAAAATTATGATTAAGGTTAGAGTGAGTGCTTTTAATTCGATCATAATTAAATGGTTTATTATTAATTGACAATAAAACATGTTAAACACTATCCCTAAAGATTTTGTGTTTTACCGTTCGCCCATATACTTTAATATTTATATGTAGTAAAGTATATAATGGGAGTTCGTTCATCATATATGAAGCACTCCTGTTATGCATTTACTGAAATTGAAACCACGTTTTAAAAATTTGTGATAATTAAGAAACGCTATACTATAAAAGGTCATAAGTAAATCATGTTTACATAAGTTAATGTCATAATAATTTTTAAAAAGCTTCAAATCCTAATTTTCCCTACGTGCAATTTACACTAAAGCCTATGATAAATTTTATTATTTCACTATGATAAATTCATTCCTATTCAGCCTATGATAAATTTTACTTTATGATAAATTTTATTATTACAGGATTAATAAGGATTAATCCTGTTAAAAGAAATACATTATTTAGTTATCATAGATTAAAAGATTTAACTAATAACAACATACTAGTAACAAACTTACCGTATTTTCTGTAAATATTGAACACTACTTTTGACAAGCTGATCGGATGACACGAAACACAGCGACATTTTGAAAACAACAACAACAAGACCAGACCAAGCAACGCTACGAAAGTTGGTTGCGCATGCGCGAAAATCAAATGCGTGAATGTTGATTTTAGAATATTGGTTGCCTGAAGCATATCTCCAAAACCTAGTATTGAAAACATTCCTGCACCCATGCTATATGGTGAAGATAACACACCTTTGCAGAACAATGGAAAGAAAATGAAAAATGACCGTTTTCGGAACCTTGCATGCTATCTGAGTTATAGGTATTTTTATGAAATAAATTGTAACTGCGCATGCGTGAACTACAGCAAAGATTTTTTGTCATGATTTGATAGTCAATATTATAGAACAACTCATATAAAAAGACCAGTGAAATATCGTAAAAACTCAAAAAGTTACAGTAATAATTGAAAAATTGAGGAGAGTTGGGTTGGGTTGATTATTGACGGCCAATTATCTACACTTGGGATATAGGCCCGGGGGGAGTGCCCTTCGTGGGGGTCTTTCTAAGGGAACCTAACCCGTATTTACGCATGGATAAATCCACGGCTCGAAGAAAACCACGAAAACTCCGAACGATTAGGCCGACGGGCGCGATTGGGATCGAACCCAGCACCTCCCGTCTACCAGCTTCGAGAGCACAACCTCTCAGCCACTGGTGGGGCAAAAATTGAGGAGAACATCCCATAGGATTATATGGGATTTCCTCCTCTATTTATCAATTAGCTCACTGTATTGCCCGTATCTTTTTGAATTTTTACGATATTTGACTAGACTTTTTATATGAATTGCCCTATAGTATAGACTATCAAATCATTACAAAAAATCTTTGCTGTAGTTCGCGAATGCGCAGCTAAAATTTTTTCATAAAAATACCTATATCTCATCAAATATTTAATATTTTAATGTTTTAATCACAGTATACTATTTCTACGATTTTTTGTCAAGTTTTTGGAAAGCGGTGTTAAATTCGGCTGAAAAAACTCTGCATGCTACAAAAAATAAACTTTTGAATTTTTCACAGAAACGTTAATATCTTCACGAATATACGTTCGATGCTTACACAAATGCACACAAATGTTGAACAGGACCTACATAGTCATTTGCTACAGTGACAGACCATTTTTAGCATTTTTTGCTACTTGAGTGATCGAAAATATTATTTTATTATTAAAGTTATTATTTCCCCCCTAACTGTCCTCGAGACAAAATCTTCACAAAAAACATGAAGTCAAAGATGTTCTTTACAACCTCAAAGTTCAAGGGGATTCCGGGTATTTAATCACGAGTTTCAGTAAGATGTTCGACGAAACGTCTGAAATTGGTCACTGCCCGTTAAATTCTGAACACCAGTATACAATTTTATGTGATTACGTGATGTTTACAGTATCTAGTTCTTATTGAGAATAATCAAGAGCGTGCGGCACTAAAAGCACATGTAAATATTTTCAAGTTTTGACGCTCACGAAAAAGAGGTAGCGAAAGAGATACATATCTGTAATCCACAAGTGAGGATCGAACTCACGACAACTGGTTTACAAGACCAGTGCTCTATCCACTGAGCTATGGTGGCGACAATTACGGGAGAGTTTCAATCTTTAATTAAAAAAATTGCTTTTATTAATCATTTATTAGTGTGAATAGTTTATATTTATTATCAAGACTCCCTTATCATAGATCAGACTTGACAATCCGGAGAAAGTCTATGGGAGAAAATGTCCGCAGTAATTGCCAACTTATTAATTGACTTTCTCCGGAAAGTATCACCGCCTGTTGGATACTACCGATACTAGTTCATAAGCAAAAGCATAGAACAAATGGAGTTCTGAAAAAATTTCGTGTCGTAAATACTCCTATTACCATGGAAATCATGCCTATTACTGACGATTGATGGCGCTAGTAGCAGGACAACAATGCGGTCAAAAGAAACTTGCTGATTGTGAGGCCTGACACTATGATAAGGAGGCCTTGTTTATTATGTTTGCGACTCTTTCATGAAACATTATCTGGTCCCGCCAGCTCCATTGCATACACTTTGTGGAGCTCCCGGATGTAACTCTCTGGTGTTGTAAATTTCATTGTGACTATCTCGTCCCTATATATTGACGATGACTTATAAGCGGGCACTTGATGTCAAGCACACAAGTCAGATGTATGTTATCAATAAACAAACATAAACAAACATTTTCTGGGTTAAATTTTTGCAGTGACAAACTTTAAACATAAAAATTGCTGTATAATATTTAAAGATGCATTACTATGGAAATGAAAATTTCTTTTACAATATTTAAAAAAAAAAAAATTCAATTCAGATATTTTTATTGAAAAAGTTTACTTCATATTACAAACTACTTGAGAATGGTCTTCGAAAGACATGTAAAAGAAATGTGTAAATTACAATATTGGCCCCACCAGTGTCTGACAGGTTCTGATCACAAAGCTGGTAGATGGGAGGTGCTGGGATCAAACCCATGTCGCACTCGTCGACCTAAATGTTCGGACTTTTCCGTGGTTTTCTTCGTACCTTACCGTAAGTACGGGTCTAAGATCCCTTAGAAAGGGCCCCCTAGACCTGCATCCCTCGTGCAGATAATCGACCGACATAAATCAATCCAAACCCATATTAATATTCAGAGAAAATTTATCTGCTTGTATTTTGTGAAAAAATATCCAAACATTGTATTTTATGAAAGAATCAATATCAGAATTGTTTCGCACAATTTCGGAAAGAAAAATGTTTTACTTCTAGTAGCATTTCGAAAATTTCTTCAATTTTTAAAGGAATGCAGGATTGTTTTACATCAAATTCTTCAATTACAATTAAAGATTTTTAAAATAAATTGAAGAAAACCAATCTTTCAAAACAATTCCTTTGTTTCTCAATAAATGCAATGTTCAGACTTATCAACACGTACCAGATGCATGCAGGAAAGCATTCCTTTTTATTTATGTGATTTTTAGAATGACGTTAACTTTTATGTAATGGATTATACCACGAATATATACTGGAAAATATAATTTATTTTAGATATTTGTATAAATATAATTTTTATACAGCAAAGTTATTAAAAATATATTATTTTAAACGATTTTAAAATTCAAGACGCATTTTATTTTTTTAAACAACAAAGTTCGGTGTTTGTTATTTCCGATATAATGTCTAAAAAAATGTTTGTTGAAACAGCGATATTCTCTAAGTAAAAAAAAAAAAAAAAAAAAAAAAAAAAATCGTTCTTTACTGAGGCACCAGTGAGTTTCGATCTCATGACCCGTGGTTTACGAGACAAGTGCTCGACTACTATAAGCTAAGTTGGTGAAGGTTTTCATACTGATAAATTTAAATTTTGATCGGAATTATTAATTGAATACGACGAGAAAATACTCTTTTTCTTATTGGAATATGCGTTCTTATTTTGAGGAGAATCAAGAGCGTGCGGTTCTAAAAGCACATGGATATATGTTCAAGTACTGATTCTCATGGCAAGGAAAAACGGAACGAAAAATTGGATAGATCTGTAAGCTATCTGTGAGGATCGAACCCACAAACCCTCGTTTGCAAGACCAGTGCTAAATTAACTGATCTATGGTGGCGACTGGTACGAGTTATTTTCGCTCTTTAATTTTAAAAATTACATTTATTAATCATTGATTAGTGTGAATAGTTTATATTTATTATGTTTGCGCCTCTTAAATAAAACATTTTCTGGGTTAAATTTTTGCAGTGACAAACTTTAAATATAAAAGTTGCTGTAAAATATGTAAAGATGAGTGACTATGGAAATGAAAATTTCTTTTACATTATATGAAAAAAAAAGATCAATTCAGACATTTTTATTGGAAAAAAATTACTTCATATTACAAACAACATGAGAATGGTCTTCGAAAGACATGTAAAAGAAATGTGCACATTTCGATATTAATATTCAGAAAAAAATTATCTACTTGTATTTTGTGAAAAAATATCCAAATATTATATTTTATGAAGGAATCAATATCAGAATTGTGTTGCACAATTTCCGAAAGAAAAATGTTTTACTTCTGGTAGCATTTCGAAAATTTCTTCAGTTTTTAAACGGATAGAGGATTGTGTTACATCAAATTCTAAAATTACAATTAAACATAAAAAAAATGAAGAAAATCAATTTTTCGAAACTATTCCTTTATTTCTCAATAAATGCAATGTGCAGACTTATCAACACGTACCAGATGCATACAGGAAAGCATTTTTTTTTTCATTTATGTAATTTTTAGAATGACATTAACTTTTATGTAATAGATTAGAACACGCTTATATACTGGAAAATATCATTTCTTTTTAAATATTTGTATAAATTTATTTTTCATACAGCAAAGTAATTAAAATATTTTATATTTAAAACGATTTTTACATTCAAGACGCATTTTGTTTTTCCTAACAACAAATTTCTGTGATTATTACTTTCGATATAATGCCAAAAAATATTTTCTTTGAAACAGGGATAGTCTCAAAGTAAAAAAAAAAAAAAAAAAAAATCGTTCTTTACGAAGCAACCAGCCAAGTGGGTCCATACCCCTGCCGTGCTCGTCAACCGAATCGTTTAGAGTTTTCCGTAGTTTTATTCTAACCTTGCCGTAAATATGGGTTAGCATCCCTTAGAAAGACACCCCATGGAGGGCAACACCCTTAGGGCCTATATTCTAGCTAGGGCCTATATCCTATTTAGTTCGGGCCCCACCAGTGGCTGAGAGGTTGTGCTCTCGAAGCTGGTAGACGGGAGGTGCTGTGTTCGATCCCAATCGCGCCCGTCGGCCTAATCGCTCGGAGTTTTCGTGGTTTTCTTTCGAGCCGTGGATCTTCTCCATGCGTAAATACGGATTAGGTTCCCTTAGAAAGACCCCCACGAAGGACACTCCCCCCGGGCCTATATCCCTAGTGTAGATAATTGGCCGTCAATAATCAACCCCAACCCCCTATTTAGTTCGGCCTTCATAAATCAACCAACCAGCCACCAGTAAGGTTTGAACTCACGACCCCTGGTTTACGAGACCAGTAATCTATGACTGAGTTATGTTGAGGACGCTTTGCTTAGTGGTAAATTAAAAATTTGATGAGATGTATTAATTAACGACCATTAGAAAATACTCCCTTTCTTATTGAGGAGAATCAAAGAGCGTGCGGCACTAAAACCACATGTAAATATTTTCAAGTTCTGACGATCACGAACAGAAAAAAAAAAAAAAGGCGAGATAGATCTCGTAAGCCACCAGTGAGGATCGAACTCACGACCCCTGGTTTACAAGACCAGTGCTCTATCCACTGAGCTATGGTGGCGACTGCTGTGAGTTAGTTTCGCCCTTTAATTTAAAAAATTACATTATTAATCATTGATTAGTGTAAATAGTTTAGATTTATTATGTTTGCGCCTCTTTCATACAACATTTTCTGGGTTAAATTTTTGCAGTGAGAAACTTTAAATATAAAAATTGCTGTATAATATTTAAAGATGCATTACTATGGAAATGAAAATTTCTTTTACATTATTTAAAAAACTAAATAGAATTCAATTCTGACATTTTTACTGAAAAAGTTTACTTCATATTACAAATAACGTGAGAATGGTCTTCGAAAGACATGTAAAAGAAATGTGTAAATTACAATATTGGCCCCACCAGTGTCTGACAGGTTCTGATCACAAATCTGGTAGATGGGAGGTGCTGGGTTCAAACCCATGTCGCACTCGTCGACCTAAATGTTCGGACTTTTCCGTGGTTTTCTTCGTACCTTACCGTAAGTACGGGTCTAAGATCCCTTAGAAAGGGCCCCCTAGACCTGCATCCCTCGTGCAGATAATCGACCGACATAAATCAATCCAAACCCATATTAATATTCAGAGAAAATTTATCTGCTTGTATTTTGTGAAAAAATATCCAAACATTGTATTTTATGAAAGAATCAATATCAGAATTGTTTCGCACAATTTCTGAAAGAAAAATGTTTTACTTCTAGTAGCTTTTCGAAAATTTCTTCAATTTTTAAAGGAATGCAGGATTGTTTTACATCAAATTCTTAAATTACAATTAAAGATTTTTAAAATAAATTGAAGAAAACCAATCTTTCAAAACAATTCCTTTGTTTCTCAACAAATGCAATGTTCAGACTTATCAACACGTACCAGATGCATGCAGGAAAGCATTCCTTTTTATTTATGTGATTTTTAGAATGACGTTAACTTTTATGTAATAGATTATACCACGAATATATACTGGAAAATATAATTTATTTTAGATATTTGTATAAATATAATTTTTATACAGCAAAGTTATTAAAAATATATTATTTTAAACGATCTTAAAATTCAAGACGCATTTTATTTTTTTAAACAACAAAGTTCGGTGTTTGTTATTTCCGATATAATGTCTAAAAAAATGTTTGTTGAAACAGCGATATTCTCTAAGTAAAAAAAAAAAAAAAAAAAAAATCGTTCTTTACTGAGGCACCAGTGAGTTTCGATCTCATGACCCGTGGTTTACGAGACAAGTGCTCGACTACTATAAGCTAAGTTGGTGAAGGTTTTCATACTGATAAATTTAAATTTTGATCGAAATTATTAATTGAATACGACGAGAAAATACTCTTTTTCTTATTGGAATATGCGTTCTTATTTTGAGGAGAATCAAGAGCGTGCGGTTCTAAAAGCACATGGATATATGTTCAAGTACTGATTCTCATGGCAAGGAAAAACGGAACGAAAAATAGGATAGATCTGTAAGCTATCAATGAGGATTGAACCCACAAACCCTCGTTTGCAAGACCAGTGCTAAATTAACTGATCTATGGTGGTTTGATTATTGACGGCCAATTATCTACACTAGGGATATAGGCCCGGGGGGAGTGCCCTTCGTGGGGGTCTTTCTAAGGGAACCTAATCCGTATTTACGCATGGATAAATCCACGGCTCGAAGAAAACCAGGAAAACTCCGAACGACTAGGCCGACGGGCGCGATTGGGATCGAACCCAGCACCTCCCGTCTACCAGCTTCGAGAGCACAACCTCTCAGCCACTGGTGGGGCCTGATCTATGGTGGCGACTGGTACGAGTTATTTTCGCTCTTTAATTTTAAAAATTACATTTATTAATCATTGATTAGTGTAAATAGTTTATATTTATTATGTTTGCGCCTCTTAAATAAAACATTTTCTGGGTTAAATTTTTGCAGTGACAAACTTTAAATATAAAAGTTGCTGTAAAATATGTAAAGATGAATGACTATGGAAATGAAAAATTCTTTTACATTATATGAAAAAAAAAGATCAATTCAGACATTTTTATTGGAAAAAAATTACTTCATATTACAAACAACATGAGAATGGTCTTCGAAAGACATGTAAAAGAAATGTGCACATTTCGATATTAATATTCAGAAAAAAATTATCTACTTGTATTTTGTGAAAAAATATCCAAATATTATATTTTATGAAGGAATCAATATCAGAATTGTGTTGCACAATTTTCGAAAGAAAAATGTTTTACTTCTGGTAGCATTTCGAAAATTTCTTCAATTTTTAAACGGATAGAGGATTGTGTTACATCAAATTCTAAAATTACAATTAAACATAAAAAAAATGAAGAAAATCAATTTTTCGAAACTATTCCTTTATTTCTCAATAAATGCAATGTGCAGACTTATCAACACGTACCAGATGCATACAGGAAAGCATTTTTTTTTTCATTTATGTAATTTTTAGAATGACATTAACTTTTATGTAATAGATTAGAACACGCTTATATACTGGAAAATATCATTTCTTTTTAAATATTTGTATAAATTTATTTTTCATACAGCAAAGTAATTAAAATATTTTATATTTAAAACGATTTTTACATTCAAGACGCATTTTGTTTTTCCTAACAACAAATTTCTGTGATTATTACTTTCGATATAATGCCAAAAAATATTTTCTTTGAAACAGGGATAGTCTCAAAGTAAAAAAAAAAAAAATGTTCTTTACGAAGCAACCAGCCAAATGGGTCCATACCCCTGCCGTGCTCGTCAACCGAATCGTTTAGAGTTTTCCGTAGTTTTATTCTAACCTTGCCGTAAATATGGGTTAGCATCCCTTAGAAAGACACCCCATGGAGGGCAACACCCTTAGGGCCTATATTCTAGCTAGGGCCTATATCCTATTTAGTTCGGCCTTCATAAATCAACCAACCAGCCACCAGTAAGGTTTGAACTCACGACCCCTGGTTTACGAGACCAGTAATCTATGACTGAGTTATGTTGAGGACGCTTTGCTTAGTGGTAAATTAAAAATTTGATGAGATGTATTAATTAACGACCATTAGAAAATACTCCCTTTCTTATTGAGGAGAATCAAAGAGCGTGCGGCACTAAAACCACATGTAAATATTTTCAAGTTCCGACGATCACGAACAGAATAAAAAAAAAGGCGAGATAGATCTCGTAAGCCACCAGTGAGGATCGAACTCACGACCCCTGGTTTACAAGACCAGTGCTCTATCCACTGAGCTATGGTGGCGACAGATACGAATAATTAATTTCGCTCTTTAATTCAAAAAATTGCATTCATTAATCATTTAATAGTGTGAATAGTTTACATTTATTCTGTTTGCGCCTCTTTCATACAACATTTTCTGGGTTAAATTTTTGCAGTGACAAACTTTAAATATAAAAATTGCTGTATAATATTTAAAGATGCATTACTATGGAAATGAAAATTTCTTTTACATTATTTAAAAAACTAAATATAATTCAATTCTGACATTTTTACTGAATTTTAAAAGAAATGTGTACATTTCAATATTGATATTCAGAGAAAATTTATTTACTTTTATTTTGAGAAAAAATATCCAAATATTATATTTTATGATGGAATCAATATCAGAATTGTTTTGCACAATTTCCGAAATAAAAATGTTTTATTACTAGTAGCATTTCAAAAATTTCTTCAATCTTTGAACAGAAAGAGGACTATTTTACATCAAATTCTTAAATTGCAATTAAATATTTAAAAAAAATGAAGAAAATCAATTTTTTCGAAACTATTCCTTTGTTTCTCAATAAATGCGAGTGGCTAAGAGGTTGTGCTCTCGAAGCTGGTAGACGGGGAGGTGCTGGGTTCGATCCCAATCGCGCCCGTCGGCCTAATCGTTCGGAGTTTTTGTGGTTTTCTTCGAGCCGTAGATTTATCCATGCGTAAATACGGGTTAGGTTCCCTTAGAAAGACGCCCCAAAAGTGGCTGAGAGGTTGTGCTCTCGAAGCTGGTAGACGGGAGGTGCTGGGTTCGTTCCCAATCGCGCCCGTCGGCCTAATCGTTCGGAGTTTTCGTGGTTTTCTTCGAGCCGTGGATTTATCCATGCGTAAATACGGATTAGGTTCCCTTAGAAAGACCCCCACGAAGGGCACTCCCCCCGGGCCTATATCCCTAGTGTAGATAATTGGCCGTCAATAATCAGCCCAGCTCAGCCCTTAGAAAGACCCCCACGAAGGGCACTCCCCCCGGGCCTATATCCCAAGTGTAGATAATTGGCCGTCAATAATCAACCCAACCCAACTCAATAAATGTAATGAGCAGACTTATCAACACGTACTAGATGCATGCAGGAAAGCATTTTTTTTATTTATGTTATTTTTAGAATGACGTTAACTTTTATGCAACTATTATACCACGCATATATACTGGAAAATATAATTTATTTTAGATATTTGTATAAATTAAATTTTCAAGACGCATTTAATTTTTTTAAACAACAAAGTTCGGTGTTTGTTATTTCTGATATAATGTCTAAAAAATATTTTTGTTGAAAGAGTGATATTCTCTAAGAAAAAAAAAAAAATCGTTCTTTATTGAACAACCAGTGAGTTCCAAACTGATGACCCGTCGTTTATGAGACAAGTGCTCGACCACTAAGCTAAGTTGCGGTGACGATTTCCGTTACTGATAAATTTAAAATTTAATCGGATTTATTAATTGAATACGACTAGAAAATACCCCTTTTCTTATTGAAATATGCGTTCTTATTGAGAAGATTCAAGAGCATGCGGTTCTAAAAGCGCATGGAAATATGTTCAAGTACTGATTCTCACGGTAAGAAAAAACGAAACGAAAAAGAGGATAGATCTGCAAGCCATCAATGAGAACCGAACCCACAACCCCTCGTTTACAAGACCAGTTCTCTATTCACTGAACTACGGCGGCGGATGCCGCGAGTTATCTTCGCTGTTTAATTTTAAAACTTACATTTATTAATCATTGATTAGTTTGAATAGTTTAGATTTATTATGTCTGCGCCTCTTTCATGAAACAAGTTCTGGGTTAAATTTTTCCAGTGACAAAATTTAAATATGAAAATTGCTTTAAAATATTTAACCATTTCAGGTGCAAAGTACTTTTGTTAATGTTATTAAGATTCAATTGCACCATGATTAAAATTATTTGGAAATAAGAAAAAGTTTTCTTCGAATACATTTTTAAAGCAAAATTTTATTTCAAAATTCTGGTGCCAATGTGGCATCTAGGTATTAAAATGATGTGGAATATGTTATATCCCACCACCCTTCAAGGAGTTAAAGATGCATATGGCTATGGAAATGAAACTTTCTTTTACATAATTTGGAAAAAATAAATTTTAATTCAGACATTTTTATTGAAAAAAATTATCTTCATATTACACACAAAATGAGAATTTCTTCGAAAGACATGTAAACGAAATGTGTAAATTTCAATATTTATATTCAAAGAAAATTTATCTACATGTATTCTGTGAAAAAAAAAATTCCAAAGATAATATTTTATGAGGAATTATTATCAGAATTGTTCTGCACGATTTCCAAATGAAAAATGTTTTACTTCTAGTAACATTTCGGAATTCTTTAATTTTTAAACGTATATACGATTTTTTTACATCAAATGTTTAAATTTCAATTAAAAATAAAAAAATTAAAGAAAATTTACTTTTCTAATCCATTCCTTTGTTTCTCAACTTATGTAATGTGCAAACTTATCAACACGCACCAGATGAACACCGGAAGTATTTTTTTTATTTATATGATTTACGAATGACGTAAATTTTTATGTAATAGATTATACCATTCATATATAATGGAAAATATAATTTCTTTTTGATATTAGTATAATTTTTTTTTTCATACAGCAGAGTAATTAAAATATTTTAGATTTTAAACGATCTTTACATTCAAGACGCATTTTGTTTTTCCTAAAAACAAATTTCTGTGTTTATTACTTTCAATATAATGCCAAAAAATATTTTTTGAAATAGTGATATTCTCAAAGTTAAAAAAAAAAAAAAAAAAAAAAAATTCTTCTTTACCAAGCCACCAGTCAGTTGTGTTCATACCCCTGTCTCACACGTCGACCTAACCGTTCGTAGTTTTCCGTGGTTTTCTTTGAGTTGGGTTGGGTTGGTTATTGACGGCCAATTATCTACACTAGGGATATAGGCCCGGGGGAGTGCCCTTCGCGGGGGTCTTTCTAAGGGAACCTAACCCGTATTTACGCATGGATAAATCCACGGCCCGAAGAAAACCACGAAAACTCCGAACGATTAGGCCGACGGGCGCGATTGGGATCGAACCCAGCACCTCCCGTCTACCAGCTTCGAGAGCAGAACCTCTCGGCCACTGATGGGGCGGTTTTCTTTGAAACTTGACATAAATACGGGTTAGGATCCCTTAGAAAGACCCTCCACGGAGGGCTGCACCCCTAGGTCCTATATCCCTCGTGTACATAATCATAAATCAACCAACCAGCCACCAGTGAAGTTTCAACTTACGACCTCTTGTTTACGAGACCAGTGATCTACGACTGAGTTATGGTGGGGACGCTTTCCTTATTGATAAATTTAAAATTTGATGGGATTTATAAATTAAAGACGATTAGAAAATACTCCATTTCTTATTGAAATGTGCGCTCTTATTGAGGAGAATCAAAGAGCGTGCGACACTAAAACCACATGTAAATATTTTCAAGTTCTGACGATCACGAACAGAAAAAAAAAAGGCGAGATAGATCTCGTAAGCCACCAGTGAGGATCGAACTCACGACCCCTGGTTTACAAGACCAGTGCTCTATCCACTGAGCTATGGTGGCGACTGATACAAATTAATTTCGCTCTTTAATTCAAACAAGAACGAAAAATCATGCGTCAAGCAGAGATTATGTAACACTTTCCAACGCTTCCAAAATAATTTTACAAATCATTACCGTTTAATAAGCTAAAAGATAACATCTAAGTAAACAATTTGGAAAACGCATAACATATTTAAAAACATAATTTCAGGAATTTCCATCATATACAATATTCGGAAAAATATCCGAATACTTTTATTCAGCCCTGTATAGGATCTATAGATTTGTATATATACTACATAGGATGCTAAATTTTAGTTCAGTTACGAAACGCGTAGCACAGATTAAAATTCTCCTTCTGGAGTTTCTGTCAATAAACGGAAATGTGTTCGCGAACTTTTGTGCTTCCCTGTATAGGATCTACAGAATTTATACACATCACGTAATAAATAAAAAGTGAGTTAATTTTAAAATCGCGTTCAGTAATTTAAAACGCACTTGCAGGAATTATTGTTAATAGACAGTGGATAATTCTTTTGTGTGTCCCTGTAAATGAACGATGACTGCTATACACACAATATTCTGAAGTAAGCCTCTTGTAATGCACCTTAGTAATATATATAAATTTCAATGCGTTTAAAATAGCGAAACATTATTTAGATAAACCGCAGACGATTTTTCTCCATAGACGTAATGTAACGGAATTCTTTTGACTGTCCCTGTAAATTAACTATAAGTACTATGCACACCCTATTCCATTTTAAGCTTCTTCTGATACACCTTAATGATATATATCAATTACAATGTGTTTGCAATTGTGTAACATCATTAAAATAAACCGCAAATGATTTTTCCCCATAGACCGTAATGTAACAGAATTCTTTTGAGTGACCCTGTAAAAAAATTATAAGTGCTACACACTTCAGTTGAAATAGGGAACTTGCTATAGATAACGACAATAACATATAAAAATTGCAAGGCAATCCGACCATATTTACGGGAGTTAGAGCACGGACAGACAGCAGACGGCCAGATGGCAGACTGCCATACGGCCAGACAAATCGAAGTCATAAACACTTTTCAACTAGGTTGGAAAGTGTTAAAAATTGCATTCATTAATCATTTAATAGTGTGAATAGTTTACATTTATTCTGTTTGCGCTTCTTTCATACAACATTTTCTGGGTTAAATTTTTGCAGTGAGAAACTTTAAATATAAAAATTGCTGTATAATATTTAAAGATGCATTACTATGGAAATGAAAATTTCTTTTACATTATTTTAAAAAATGTATAATTCAATTCTGACATTTTTATTGAAAAAGTTTACTTCATATTACAAATAACATGAGAATGGTCTTCCAAAGACATGTAAAAGAAATGTGGACATTTCAATATTGATATTCAGAGAAAATTTATTTACTTTTATTTTGTGAAAAAATATCCAAATATTATATTTTATGAAGGAATCAATATCAGAATTGTTTTGCACAATTTCCGAAAGAAAAATGTTTGACTTCTAGTAGCATTTCAAAAATTTCTTCAATTTTTAAACGGAAAGAGGATTATTTTACATCAAATTCTTAAATTGCAATTAAAGATTAAAAAAAAATGAAGAAAATCAATTTTTCGAAACTATTCCTTTGTTTCTCAATAAATGCAATGTGCAGACTTATCAACACGTACCAGATGCATGCAGGAAAGCATTTTTTTGTATTTATGTGATTTTTAGAATGACGTTAACTTTTATGTAATAATTTATACCACGCATATATACTGGAAAATATAATTTCTTTTAACTATTAGGCCCCACCAGTGGCTGAGAGGTTGTACTCTCGAAGCTGGTAGACGGGAGGTGCTGGGTTCGATCCCAATCGCGCCCGTCGGCCTAATCGTTCGGAGTTTTCGTGGTTTTCTTCGAGCCGTGGATTTATCCATGCGTAAATACGGGTTAGGTTCCCTTAGAAAGACCCCCGCGAAAGGCACTCCCCCGGGCCTATATCCCTAGTGTAGATAATTGGCCGTCAATAATCAACCCAACCCCAACTCTTTTAGATATTTGTATAAATTTAATTTTTATATAGCAAATTGATTAAAAATATATTGTTTTAAACGATCTTTACATTCAAGATGCATTTAATTTTTTTAAAGAACAAATTTCGGTGTTTGTTATTTCCGATATAATGTCTAAAAAATATTTTTGTTGAAACAGTGATATTCTCTAAGTAAAAAAAAAAAAAAAAAAAAAAAAAGCGTTCTTTATTGAACAACCAATGAGTTCCAAACTGATGACCCGTGGTTTACGAGACAAGTGCTCCACCACTAAGCTAAGTTGTGGTAACGTTTTTCTTTACTGATAAATTTAAAATTTAATCGGATTTATTAATTGAATACGACTAGAAAATACTTCTTTTCTTATTGAAATATGCGTTCTTATTGAGGAGATTCAAGAGCGTGCCGTGCGGTTCTAAAAGCGCATGGAAACATGTTCAAGTACTGATTCTCACGGTAAGAAAAAACTAAACGAAAAAGAGGATAGATCTGTAAGCCATCAATGAGGACCGAACCCACAACCCCTCGTTTACAAGACCAGTGCTCTATTCACTATATATGGTGGCGACTGCTGCGAGTTATTTTCGCTCTTTAATTTAACAAATTACATTATTAATCATTGATTAGTGTGAATAGTTTAGATTTATTATGTTTGCGCTTCTTTCATGAAACAAGTTCTGTGTTAAATTTTTCCAGTGACAAATTTTAAATATAAAAATTGTTTTAAAATATTTAACCATTTCAGGTGCAAAGTACTTTTGTTAATGTTGAAAAGATTCAATTGCAATATGATTAAAATTATTTGGAAATAAGAAAAAGTTTTCTTCGAATACATTTTTAAAGCAAAATTGTATTTCAAAATTCTGGTGCCAATGTTGCATCTAGGTATTAAAATTTTGTGGAATATGTTATATCCCACCTCCCTTCAAGGAGTTAAAGATGCATGGCTATGGAAATGAAAATTTCTTTTACATAATTTGGAAAAAATAGATTTTAATTCAGACATTTTTATTGAAAAAAATTATCTTCATATTACACACAAAATGAGAATTTCTTCGAAAGACATGTAAACGAAATGTGTACATTTCAATATTTATATTCAAAGAAAATTTATCTACATGTATTCTGTGAAAAAAAAAAAATCCAAAGATTATATTTTATGAGGAATAATTATCAGAATTGTTTTGCACGATTTCCAGAAGAAAAATGTTTTACTTCTAGTAACATTTCGGAATTCTTCAATTTTTAAACGTATATACGATTGTTTTACATCAAATGTTTAAATTTCAATTAAAAATAAAAAAAATTAAAGAAAATTTACTTTTCTAATCCATTCCTTTGTTTCTCAACTTATGTAATGTGCAAACTTATCAACACGCACCAGATGAACACCGGAAGTCTTTTTTTAATTTATATGATTTACGAATGACGTAAATTTTTATGCAATAGATTATACCATTCATATATAATGGAAAATATAATTTCTTTTTGATATTAGTATAATTTTTTTTTCATACAGCAAAGTAATTAAAATATTTTAGATTTTAAACGATCTTTACATTCAAGACGCATTTTGTTTTTCCTAAAAACAAATTTCTGTGTTTATTACTTTCAATATAATGCCAAAAAATATTTTTTTGAAACAGTGATATTCTCAAAGTAAAAAAAAAAAAAAAATCCTTCTTTACCAAGCCACCAGTCAGTTGTGTTCATACCCCTGTCGCACACGTCGACCGAACCGTTCGTAGTTTTCCGTGGTTTTCTTTGAAACTTGCCATAAATACGGGTTAGGATCCCTTAGAAAGACCATCCACGGAGGGCTGCACCCCTAGGGCCTATATCCCTCGTGTACATAATCATAAATCATAATCATAAATCAAACAACCAGATACCAGTGAAGTTTCAACTCACGACCTCTGGTTTACGAGACCAGTGATCTACGACTGAGTTATGGTGGGGACGCTTTCCTTATTGATAAATTTAAAATTTGATGGGTTGGGTTGGGTTGATTATTGACGGCCAATTAGCTACACTAGGGATATAGGCCCGGGGGGAGTGCCCTTCGTGGGGGTCTTTCTAAGGGAACCTAACCCGTATTTACGCATGGATAAATCCACGGCTCGAAGAAAACCACGAAAACTCCGAACGATTAGGCCGACGGGCGCGATTGGGATCGAACCCAGCACCTCCCGTCTACCATCTTCGAGAGCACAACCTCTCAGCCACTGGTGGGGCTTGAAATTTGATGGGATTTATAAATTAAAGACTATTAGAAAAATACTCCATTTCTTATTGAAATGTGCGCTCTGATTGAGGAGAATCAAAGAGCGTGCGGCACTAAAACCACATGTAAATATCTTCAAGTTCTGACGATCACGAAAATAAAAAAAGAAGGCGAGATAGAGATCTCGTAAGCCACCAGTGAGGATAGAACTCACGACCCCTGGTTTACAAGACCAGTGCTCTATCCACTGAGCTATGGTGGCGACAGATACGTGTTAATTTCGCTGTTTAATTCAAAAAATTACATTTATTAATCATTTAATAGTGTGAATAGTTTACATTTATTATGTTTGCGCCTCTTTCATAAAACATTTTCTAGGTTAAATTTTTGCAGTGACAAACTTTAAATATAAAAATTGCTGTATAATATTTAAAGATGCATTACTATGGAAATGAAAATTTCTTTTACATTATTTGAAAAAAAAAAAAAAATAGAATTCAATTCAGACATTTTTATTGAAAAAGTTTACTTCAATTACAAATAACATGAGAATGGGTTGGGTTGGGTTGATTATTGACGGCCAATTATCTACACTTACATGAGAATGGTCTTCGAAAGACATATAAAAGAAATGTGTACATTTTAATATTAATATTTAGAGAAAATTTATCTATTTGTATTTTGTGAAAAAATATTCAAATATTATATTTTATGAAGGAATCAATATCAGAATTGTTTTGCACAATTTCCGAAAGAAAAATGTTTTGACTTCTAGTAGCATTTCAAAAATTTCTTCAATTTTTAAACGGAAAGAGGATTATTTTACATCAAATTCTTAAATTGCAATTAAAGATAAAAAAAAAATGAAGAAAATCATTTATTCGAAACTATTCCTTTGTTTCTCAATAAATGCAAAGTGCAGACTTATCAACACGTACCACATGCATGCAGGTAAGCATTTTTTTTATTTATGTGATTTTTAGAATGACGTTAACTTTTATGTAATAGTTTATACCACACATATATACTGCAAAATATCATTTCTTTTTAGATATTTGTATAAATTTAATTTTTATACAGCAAAGTGATTAAAAATATATTATTTTAAACGATCTTTACATTCAAGATGCCTTTATTTTTTTTTTAAAGAACTAAGTTCGGTGTTTGTTATTTCCGATATAATGTCCCCCCGAAGGGCACTCCCCCCGGGCCTATATCCCAAGTGCAGATAATTGGCCGTCAATAATCAACCCAACCCAACCCGATATAATGTCTACAAAAAATGTTTGTTGAAACAGTGATATTCTCTAAGTAAAAAAAAAAAAAATCGTTTTTATTGTACAACTAGTGGATTTCGAACTCATGACCCGTGGTTTACGAGACAAGTGCTCGACCGCTAAGCTAAGGGGCAGTCCATAAATGATGTCACACTTTTTTTCAATATTTTAACCCCCCTCCCCCCTTAGTCACAAAGTGTCACACTTCCCCATACCCCCCACCCCTCTTGTCACATGTCACGCTATATTACACAGACATATACTTGCAGTTCAGAAACAAGGCACTACGTTATAGATCGTATTTCAAATTTTATTTTTAATCTTTAACAAATGCCATTTGTGAGCATAACAATAAAAATGATTCGTGTGCTTTGTTTGTATGAAATAAGATTAAGGTTTAGAACAGAAAACATAATTAATATACAATAAAGTAATACAATTAGTAAAAAAATATCAATATATTTTTTTGAAAAGAAAGGAATATAAGTGAAAACAAATCACATGAAAGTTATTTTAGCCCCGATTAAAAAATACCCTCAAATTCTGGTAATTTCAAAATAACTTCAAAATTTAATCTGCTGATTTTAAATGATTTTATTTTAACCAAAATGATTGATGGCACACTCCTCCCTACCCCCTCCCACTCCCTTGTCACAAACTGTCACAATTTCATGAACCCACTCCCCCCCCTTCAAGCGTGACATCATTTGTGGACGGCCCCTAAGTTGGTGACAATTTTCATATTGATAAATTTAAAACTTAATCGGATTTATTAATTGAATACGACGAGAAAATACTCCTTTTCTTATTGAAATATGCGTTCTTATTGAGAAGATTCAAGAGCGTGCGGTTCTAAAAGCACATTGATATATGTTCAAGTACTGAATCTCACGGTAAGAAAAAACGAAACGAAAAAGAGGATAGATCTGAAAACTGAAAGCCATCAATGAGGATCGAAACCACAACCCCTCGTTTACAAGACCAGTGCTCTATTCACTATCTATGGTGGCGACTGCTGAGAGTTATTTTCGCCCTTTAATTTAAAAAATTACATTATTAATCATTGATTAATGTAAATAGTTTAGATTTATTATGTTTGCGCCTCTTTCATGAAACAAGTTCTGGGTTAAATTTTTCCAGTGACAAACTTTAAATATAAAAATTGCTTTAAAATATTTAACCATTTCAGGTGCAAAGTACTTGTGTTAATGTTGAAAAGATTCAATTGCACCATGATTTACAAACAAATTTATTTGGAAATAAGAAAATGTTTTCATCGAATACATTTTTAAAGCAAAATTTTATTTCAAAATTCTGGTGCCAATGTGGCATCTAGGTATTAAAATGATGTGGGATATATTATATCTCACCGCCCTTCAAAAAGTTAAAGATGCATGGCTATGGAAATGAAAATTTCTTTTACATAATTTGGAAAAAATAGATTTCAATTCAGACATTTTTATTGAAAAAAAATTACTTCATATTACGCACAAAATGAGAATGTTCTTCGAAAGACATGAGTAGTAAGATAGTGGGGGTTGAACGGCCACAGGAGCAGCGAGCAGGTGCAGCTGCACATCCGATGTGCATCAGACTCCTGCTTCCTAGTATCTTTGTAGAGTTTCCATTTTCAAATCTCTTCATAACACTAGTTTTTTTTTTCTGTTAGTATATCTGATATTATATTACAAAGCGATTATATATATATATAATATCGTTGAATTTCAAAAAAACATTAATCAAGTTCTTGCAACATTCTAACCAAATCTCCACTGAAATAATTAGTAATAGAGTGTAGAGAGAATACCACAAAGTTAATAAATTATATATATATGTGTGTGTGTGTGTGTGTGTGTATGTCTATCTATCTATTTATAACTAATATTTATATGTATTTGCGTTTGTTTATGCATAAAATTTACAAGTTTATAAATATTTTAAGATAATTTAAAAAAAATAAAACTTAAATTTTACGTTTAAAATAAAAAATTGGAAAAAATTAAAAATTGAAATTTAACTTTAAAAAAAATTATACATTATTAAAAATGTTTAAAAAATTTTGCAAGTTAAAAATTAAAAAAAAGTTTTTGAAAAAATATTACTTAACAAAAAAAAAAAAAGTTTTACAATATTTAAAAAAATAAATAAATAAAAGTTTTACAATAACTTCAATAACTTACATATTATTAAAAAGAGTTAATCCAAGTTAAAATTATTTATATGTTACCAAAATCATTTACAAATTTACAAAAATTTTATAAATCTTTCAAAAATATTTTATAAAATGTATTACTTTAATGTATTTTTCTAAGCTTTTTAAGCATGATAAACCTTATAGATTGTTTTTATGTATGGTAAACAAAGTTTTTGAGCATGATAAACCTTATAAGACAGGATATGTGAGCGTACGTGCGCATATAGTTAATATTTTACTAGAAAGGTTTATGTATCATATATTCTAATACAAGCAAATCTTGTGTGTGGTTATATATATATATGCAAATTTTATCTTAAAAACGGCTCTAACGATTTTGACGAAATTTCGTATCCTACCATTTTGGGGCACCAGAAAACCATTGGGCTAGGTCACATGTTCGAGAAAATTCAATTAGTGGGTCATTTTGGGTCATGGTCTAGCTAATTGTATCTAAAAAACGGTTCAAACGATTTTGACGTAAATTTGTATCCGACCATTTTCGGGCACGTGAAGACTATTGGGCTGGGTCACATGTTCAAGAACTTTCGATTAGTGGGTCATTTTTGGGTCAACGGGGGTCAAATTAATTTGATCTAAAAAACGGCTCTAATGATTTTGATTAAATTTTGTGTCCTACGAGTTTCGAGCACGATAAAATCATTGGGCTAGGTCACATATCCGAGAAAATTCGATTAGTGGGTCATTTCTGGGTCATTTCTGCAAATATGACAAATCTCTGCTTCTTGAAATGCCTTTTCTTCCTTGGTAGAAAGCTTCATAGGTTTAATATTTAATAACTTTTGCCCAAGTACTTCCTTCTCTTGCATGATTCGGTTTAAAAAATGTTCAACACAGTTTCTACCACGATATACCTGTGCTTTCTTCAAACATGTTCCATCGGGTCCGATAACCACATAAGCGTACCCACATGGTAAGTGGTAGGTTGTTTTCTCAGTATAGGATGCTTTAGAAGAGGGTGGGGCTGATGAAATAAGTATAAGCAGACTCTCAAAGTCTGCATAAATCGTATAAGCAACAGGATGTTGTAGATGAATACCAGAAAACTTTAATATATTATCATTTTTATTAGGCATCTTTATAGCTTGTGCAACATGTCGAGAACAATATTCATTATGCTTATCCAATAGATCTTGTCTTGAAAATCGATGTAAACATCGATAACAATAGTAGGCAGTGGCTTTATGCTTGGTAAGATCACCTAAAAGCCTTGAAAAACTTCTAATTAGACAATAGTGTTGTTTTTCACCATCACCAACCAATAACAAATTGATCACATCCTGATTCTGCTTTTCAGATATATACAGAGGGCAAACTTCATCCTCTTCATATCCAAACACATTAATCCGTAAATTGTTAAGTTGTTCAATAATAGATATCTTCTGAAGGGGTATAGGACATTCCACATTACCTAATTTAATATCATACTCATAGGGTCGATAATGTGAAACACGTTCAGGCTTTTTTGTAAAATCTAAGTTCATTTTAAAAGCCAAAAGGCACCACACCAAACATTTATTGTCTTCGTTTTTTATATTCAACACTGCTTTTTTATCATCCAGTTTTTTAGACAGAGGAATGTAGGAACTCGCAGCGAGGGGATGATATTTAGCAATCTTAAGTTCTAAATGATGAATTTTTCTAAGTTTTCATACAGAGCCTCTTTGTACAAATTCTTCAAAGGATTTAATAATCTTCGAAAATCCTTCTTCAATATGTTGTGAGATAGTATCTTCTGTCAGTTCAGTCATACACGAACATCGAAAATAAGATTGAATTTCTTCAAACTCCTCATTATCAGTCAAACGTTCAAGTGCTATTTTTTCTACCATATACCATTTAATTGAACCTTTTTCACGAATTTCACTTATTAAACGTTCTTGTATTTCAGCTCGTAAATGTATATAATAATTATTATATATATATAATCGCTTTGTAATATAATATCAGATATACTAACAGAAAAAAAACTAGTGTTATGAAGAGATTTGAAAATGGGAACTCTACAAAGATACTAGGAAGCAGGAGTCTGATGCACATCGGATGTGCAGCTGCACCTGCTCGCTGCTCCTGTGGCCGTTCAACCCCCACTATCTTACTACTGACATGTAAACGAAATGTGTACATTTCAATATTTATATTCAAAAAAATTTATCTACATGTATTTTGTGAAAAAAAAATCCAAATATTATTTTTTATGGAGGAATCATTATCAGAATTGTTTTGCACGATTTCCAGAAGAAAAATGTTTTACTTTTAGTAGCATTTCGGAATTCTTTAATATTTAAACGGATATAAGATTGTTTTACATCAAATGTTTAAATTACAATTAAAGAAAATTTATTTTTCTAAACTATTCCTTTGTTTCTCAATAAATGCAATGTGCGGACTTATCAACACGTTCCAGATGGACACAGGCAATCGTTTTTTAATTGTGTGATTTACGAATGACGTTAACTTTTATGTAATACATTATACCATTCATATATACTTGAAACTATAATTTCTTTTAGATATTTGTATAAATTTATTTTTCATACAGCAAAGTAATTAGAATATTTTATATTTTAAACGATCTTTACATTCAAGACGCATTTTTGTTTTTCCTAACAACAAATTTCTGTGTGTATTACTTTCGATATAATGCAAAAAAATATCTTTTTTTGAAACAGTGATATTCTCAAAGTAAAAAAAAAAAAATCGTTCTTTACTAAGCCACCAGTCAGGTGGGTTCATACCCCTGCCGCACTCGTCGACCGAACCGTTCGGAGTTTTCCGTGATTTTTTTCGAACCTTGCCGTAAAAACGGGTTAGGATCCCTTAGAAAGCTCAAGAAAATTATTGACTTTCAAAAAAAAAAAAAAAAACTTTCCACCAGTAAGTTTCGAACTCATGACCCGTGGTTTACCAGACAAGTGCTCGATCACTAAGCTAAGTTGGTGACGGGTTGGGTTGATTATTGACGGCCAATTATCTACACTTGGGATATAGGCCCGGGGGAATGCCCTTCGTGGGGGTCTTTCTAAGGGAACCTAACCCGTATTTACGCCCGTATTTACGCCCGTATTTTACCCGTATTTATATCAAAAATCTGTTATACATAAATTTTCGGCCCTTCTTCTAGAAGTAATAATAACTTCAAACGGATTCGATACGTATCAAAATTAAGAAATTATGGTTTTTTTTCTGTTTTCACAAAAAAACCCCATCCCCCCCCCCCCCCCCCCACTTGGTTCGAATTTGCCCATTAACGAACTTGACCGAGATTTTATGCCCCTTGATTTTATGTATCAATTTCGAAAAGATGCGGGAGTTGGAACCGCTTACTTCAAAAA
This sequence comes from Maratus michaelseni, assembly GCA_963931845.1. Lineage (NCBI taxonomy): Eukaryota > Metazoa > Arthropoda > Arachnida > Araneae > Salticidae > Maratus > Maratus michaelseni. Next base: position 443,628,815 of record OZ007586.1, read on the forward strand.
ATAACTTGTTTGCAGGCGGAGCCGGCAGGGATTTTTTTTGTTTTTAATTTTTTTTGTTTTTTGCTATAAGGGTTGGTCCTATAAAAAACTTGTCAATATAAAAGTTTTAGATAATATTAAGAGGATTTATAATAAATTTAAGCGGATTTGATATCTTGTGAATTGACGAAGTTATGAATTTTTTTCTTCTAAAACACCCGCTTTTTTTCCCCCTAGGGGCCATTTTTAATTATATCAAAAATTTGTCATACATACATTTTCGGCCCTTCTCCTAGAAGTAATAATAACTTTAAACGGATTCGATACGTATCATAATTAAGAAATTATGGGTTTTTTTCTGTTTTCACAAAAAGCCCCCCCCCCCCCCACCCTTGGTTCGATTTTGCCCATTAACGAACTTGACCGAGATTTTATGCCCCTTGATTTTATGTATCAGTTTTGAAGAGATCTGTGCAGAATTATTGCAGTTATCGTGTCCATAAAAAAGTGACATATATATATTCCCCAGTTCAAAACTGTATATATATATATATATATATATATACCGTTTTGAACTGGGGGTATATATATATATATATATATATATATATATATACCGTTTTGAACTGGGGGTATATATATATATATATATATATACCGTTTTGAACTGGGGGTGGTTTTGGGTTCTGGGAGTCATGATCGGCGTAGATCTGCAAAAATTTTTCAAAAATTCCAACTTAGGAATGTAATAGGTAATATTTCTTACGAAATCTACCTAAAAGGGGAGAGAAATAGATCTCGAAAGCCACCAGTGAGGATCGAACTCACGACCCCTGGTTTACAAGACCAGTGCTCTATCCACTGAGCAATGGTGGCGACAGATACGAATTAGTTTCGCTCTTTAATTTAAAATACTGCATTTATTAATCATTTATTAGTATGAATAGTTTATATCTATTATATTTGCGACTTTTTCATAAAACATTTTCTGGGTTAAATTTTTGCAGTGACAAATTTTAAATATAAAAATTGCTCTAAAATATGTAAAGATGCATGACTATGGAAATGAAAATTTCTTTTACATTGTATGAAAAAAAATAATAGAATTCAATTCAGACATTTTTATTGAAAAAAATTTACTTCTTATTACAAAAAAAAAAAAAAAAAAAAAAGGGGGAGAATGATCTTCGAGAGACATGTAAAAGAAAAGTGCTGATTTAAATATTAGTATTGAGAGAAAATTTATCTACTTGTATTTTGTGAAAAAATATCCAAATATTACATTTTATGAAGGAATCAATATCAAAATTGTTTTCCACGATTTCCGGAAGAAAAATGTTTTACTTCTGGTAGCATTTCGGAAATGTCTTCAATTTTTAATTGGGCAGAGGGTTGGGTTGGGTTGGGTTGATTTTTGACGGCCAATTATCTACTCTTGGGATATAGGCCCGGGGGGAGTGCCCTTCGTGGGGGTCTTTCTAAGGGAACCTAATCCGTATGTACGCGTGGATAAATCCACGGCTCGAAGAAAACCACGAACGATTAGGCCGACGGGCGCGATTGGGATCGAACCCAGCACCTCCCGTCTACCAGCTTCGAGAGCAGAACCTCTCGGCCACTGGTGGGGCTAATTGGGCAGAGGATTGTTTTACCATCAAATTATTAAATTACAATAAAAGATAAAAAAAAGTTAAAGAAAATTAATTTTTCTAAAGTATTACTTTGGGTTGGGTTGATTATTGACGGCCAATTATCTACACTTGGGATATAGGCCCTGGGGGGAGTGCCCTTCGTGGGGGTCTTTCTAAGGGAACCTAACCCGTATTTACGCATGGATAAATCCACGGCTCGAAGAGAACCACGAAAACTCCGAACGATTAGGCCGACGGGTGCGATTGGGATCGAACCCAGCACTTCCCGTCTACCAGCTTCGAGAGCAGAACCTCTCAGCCACTGGTGGGGCCCGTATTACTTTGTATCTCAACAAATGCAATGTGCGGGCCTATCAACACGTACCAGATGGTCACAGGAAATCTTTTTTTAAGGTATCTGAGTATGTTTAAAAAGTGGTTTTTGACCAAAATTATCAAAAAGGTTATATTACATTTTATTAAAGCCCAACTTTTTACCTTTCCAAAACAGTATTTATTTTACTGTATGGTGTAAATAGAACCGGAGTTGTAGTTGATTTTAAACTAAACAACTGCTGTCACTCAAACCGGAAGTACTCTTTAAAGGACCGGAATTATCTTTTAAAGGTACTAACTGGGAGCGGGGGTGGGGGGGGGACGCAAAACTATTGACTTCTAGAAATAAACAATGGCTCAGTACTTTTTTTAAAAAAAAAAGTGTAGGGCTTGTAAAAACAGTGAAGTTTAGATGCATATTACTGTGTAAATTCTTGTAGTAAAACATATATCTAAACTTTAAATGCATTTTTTGGAAAATATAATTTTTGGTGAAAATTCCACACGCAAAACATGATTTCTCAAAAAGTTATAAGAATATCACTATGAAATTTAAATTACATGTCGCTTACACTATTGTGAAGGCAATGAACTACATATTTAATGTTAGAATAAATATTTTTTGTTTTATGGATGTTTTGGTGGAAAGACATAGATCAATTTTAAGAAAATCAGTATGTACCAAGGTGCGATATGCTATAAGTTTTGAATCATTTAAAATATCTCTTAGATTTTAGTTCACTGCCTTCACCAATGTCATAAGTATGAAGTGTTAAAAGGAAATGAAGATACATGCAATAGAATTTTCTATACAGCGTTTTGCGTATTGGGACAAATTTCACTAAATTTTACCACAAAATCCCCCCTTTACCAAAATCTCATCAACGAATGAAATATTTTTTTTGCATTTTTCACAGTTTCTAGTCATAATCTTAATAAAAATAAGTTTAAAAATAATTAAATAGCTTTTTGGGGGGAAAATTGCTCTGTACGTAGTTAGGCACCTTAATTTATGTGATTGACGAATGACGTTAACTTTTATGTAATACATTATACCACTCATATATACTGGAAAATATAATTTCTTTTAGATATTTGTATAAATTTATTTTTCATACAGCAAAGTAATTAAAAATATTTTATACAGCAAAGTAATTAAAAATATTTTATATTTTAAACAATCGTCACATTCAAGACGCATATTATATTTTCTAACAACGAATTCTGGTGTTTATTACTTCCGATATAATGCCAAAAAAATATTTTTTTGAAACAGTGATATTCTCAAAGTGAAAAAAAAAAAAAATGTTCTTTACTGAACCACCAGTGAGGTTTGAACTCACGACCCCTGGTTTACGAGACCAGTGCTCTACCACTGAGCTATGGCGGCGACGTTTCCCTTTGTGATAAATTAAAAATTTCATTGTATTTATTAATTGAAGACGCCTAAAAAATACTCTATTTCTTATTAAAATATGCATTCTTTATAGATTATATACAGGGCTGCACGAAATATTTCGAATATGGGCAGCAATTGTTGAAAATGGATTTTTACTGAGTTATGTATTTTTACAATTGCTTACTTAGATATCGCATTTCATCGTACGAAAAAATTAAATTTCTTAGTTAGTGTTGCAAAGTGTTTCATAATCTATGCCGGATGCAGGACTTTTCGTCCTTGTTATTCTTTCAATTACTATATCGTCAGACATTTCATTAATTATTCGAGAAACTGTATTGCTTCAGAAAAAAAAAAAAAAAAATTCACGTGGTCTTTACCAAAGATCAAATATGCATTGAACATCATCTTTGATATAAGAATGTCAAATTTTCAGCGACTGTATGATTTTGATCAATTTTAGCAACATAACTTATTCTGTAAGATGCTTCAACAGCGTTATCATTGTCCTTCTTTGTAGAAAACGCATAAAGTGCTACATTAGGGCCGCTTGATATTTTCTAAAAGAAACTCACATCCTTTTGTTGACTTGAGCAAAACAAAGCTCTCTTATGGGGAGACTCCACTTTTTTTTTTTTTTTTTTTTTTTAACTTTAACATTCTTAAACTGTTTGGCAGATGGCCATCTAATTCAGCAGAGTGATAGTTTTCAAATCGGTCATAGTTTTTGTTTAAAAAAAATGACAAACACCTTCTTGACTGGTTTTGCGAAGATGGGGGAAAAAACAAGTAGTCATGCAATATGGTTAGGAGCAGACGGAGCTAGTGACATTGGATTATCAATGAATTACTAGGTCTAGTGGGTTTTTTTCCTTCATTTTGGTTGGTTGGTGATTTATGACGGCCGATTATCTACATGAGGGTTATAAGCCTAGGGGGAGTGCCCTCCGTGGGTGGGTCTTTCTACAAAGAAAAACCATTGAAAACTCCGAACGATTAGGCCGACGGGCGCGATTGGGTTCGAACCCAGCGCCTACCGTCTACCAGTTTTAAGAGTAGAAACTCTCGACCACTGGTGTTCCCTCATTTCGAGAGTAACATATTGGAGTTACACATGAGACTAACTTCGTAATCCAAAACTATCAACTTTGTTTATGTGCTTTTGGTTGAACTATTTTTTTGTGATTTTCGCCAATCACCGATATTATTTTCAACTATTCCCAACGGGTCCACCACGTACCTCAAATTGGGAACCGTTGGGATAAGAGATTAAAACCGGATTCATTTTACTAATGTGGAAAAATCGCAGCAAAACAGGAAAAAAGTCTAAAAATCGCATTTAAAAAAAAAAAAAACTAATCCAAAAATCCAAAAATGCCTTCGAGGTGCATAATTTCAGACATACAGGTACTTTCCTTTCAATTCATGTAGCTCTTCCCGCAAGAAGCCTGCAGACAAACATACTAACATCAGTCTTTATTATTGTAGATATAGTTCCTTCTGACAGAAGCATATTCTAAAGATTTATTAAAAAAAAAAAAAAAAAAAGAATTTTATTTAGTTACCCTATGTCCCACCAGGGATCTATGAAAACAAAAGGAAATGCTGCTGAATCTGTCCACCTATTTTAATTTGAATACGATTGTCAGATTAAAAGATAAAAAATATTTTTTTAATTTGATTACTGTATTTCCCGCTAGGGGCGTTTTCGTAAAAGAAAGTTAAGTTAAATCTGCTTTTTTTTTTTTTTTTACTATTTTAATTTGGAGTACGATTGCCATTAGGAGATAATATTAAAAACAAATTCTTTAAAATTCTAGTTGCACAATTTCACAGCAGGGGCACTACTAGAGTAAAAAAAAAAAAAAAAAAAAACTACTTTGTGAATTTTTTTATCAAAAAATATATTTGACTGTGGCAGAAGCTCATTCTGAAGATTTCTGTAATATTCTTTCGTGAGAAGTGAGTTTAAATTGCATCTGAAATGTTAGATGAAGACATGGTTATATGTAGAGACACATATAAAGCATCATGACTTAAATAAAAGTCATAGAAAAATCTCTTTCTTGTAATTGGCGATAGACTGTAAGGCATTTGAATTATTTACTGTAGCCCTGTAAAAACCTATAAATGTTACATTCCATATTTTCAATGGGGAATATTTGTAAAACATGTAACTTATATAATTATTGTGTATACATTTTTTTTTTTAAATCTACTTACCTGTAAAAAACTGTAGCTTTAAATATTGTGTATATAATCTATAATATTCAAACATTGTATAAAATCAGGCACGCCCTGAATAAATAGGGCTGCCATTTGTGAATTAGAGTTTGTATAATTTACTATAATTTACTTTTCAATTTGTAAATGTTTTCCCATGGCACGCCCTGATAAATAGGGCTGCCACTTATGATTGATGGTGTAAGAAATTTTAGTTAATCCGGAGACGGTGGTGTCGTTTGGACGGTAGAGACCTTCCTGCCTTGAGCTTGGGGCTTGTCCCGATCATATGCCAAAAGCGGATCCTCAAGGCGGGTGACAGCCAGACAGCCAGCAGTAATGAATCTCAGTAACATGCATAAATTTCATAGAATTTCATACAACATGATGACACTAAAATGTATTTTAAGTGGCTACTGCCCATAAACTATAGTGTGATCGATTTCGTTTGTGCGTCTCTGTAAAATGACTAAAAGGTCTATACACATCATCTTTAAGAAAAATCATGCTGTAGGTAACTGTAAAAACCATAGAATAAACAAGAACCAGAAGGAGGGTGTAGGGTGTTTTCGTCCATTTCTCCTCTTTCAGCGTTTGCCACCGATTTTTTTTTTTTATTTACGCTATTTTCCGAAACTATTTCAAAGGCGGGGAATAAGCAAGGGAATAGCATGGCCTACTTATCGCTGCTTTGGCAACCTTTTTCCCTCGATATTTTCTCATTTATTTAAACGTTTGTTTTGATTTTGCTACATCTGTTTTGCGAAGGATATGTTAATGTTATCTAAGGAGTGTAAACATAATGCAATCTATTTAAAGCTTTGTTTTTAAAGTTGCGTATATTTTCTTTTTGTTATGGGGTGGAGTTCTTCCTAAATACCAATAAAATAATACTTAAAAAATAATAATTGGTTGATTTTATAACTAATATTTAATTCGATATTTTCAATTTTCCGATATTTGATATCTTTATTTTTATTACAATAATAAACTCCGGTCTAATTTCTTTAAATAACTCATAAAAAAAGAACTTTGTTCAAGAATAAGTTTAAATTCGATATATTTTAAAACTTTATTACGCTTTCTTACGTAATGCCGCTACTTTCAGTGCCTGATTTATGGCAGGGCATTCGGGGCACGGTCCGAGGGCCCCCGATTTTCCGGGACCCGTAAATGCTACGGAAGATTTTTAAATTATTAGCCAAAATCTGAAGTTTTAAACTATTAAAAAACAAAATTAATATGTTTTATTTTATTTTTTTTTTTTTTTTTTTTGCATGTAAAAATAACTTTTAAGGGCTACATCACTCACGCGAAAACGCCTGCTCGCTAATGTTAATCCTATGGGAAAATTTGAATAAATTAGATGATATTCTAGCTTGACTAATGTTGTTTAGGAAATACTTTTAGTCCTTTTTTTTTTTTTTTTTTTTTTTTTTTTTTTTTTTTTGAAGTCTAAACTTGCATCTAAAAAATATTTGACTGCAGTGGGAAATATTTGCATGGGTCCACTGGTGTTTATATATTTACAAATAAGGAAACTAAATACATTGAAATACTTTATTGTACAAATATTTAATAAAACATTCATATAAAAGAAATGCTGTACAATTTCACAGCAACAATCAAATAAAACAAATGATGAGATGATTTTAAATATTTTAATATACAGAAAATTATTCTTCGAACTAAGCTAATCAACTTTAGTTCCTTTTCTATATTTACAAAAGAGTCATATAAAAAAAATGAACAAACAGTGTGCTGAAAAATTCAGTTTCACAATTTCACAGCAATAAAAAAAAAATGAGAATATTTCATATATTTTTATATAAATAAAATAAGCTAATCAACATTAGTTCTTCTTCTATATTTCGATATATTTCATATAAAATAAATTCAACATTGTGCAGAAAAATTCAGTTTTGCTATTTCACAGCAACAATTACTTAAAACAAATGATTAGATTATTTAAAATAGTTCCAAATAAAGACTAATAAGCAAATCAACTTTATTCCCTTTTCTAATTATAGTTGGAGGAAAATTTAATATCATTTGATAAAAAGAATTTGACTAGTTTATAATTCTTAAATCCAGCCATTAAAAAAAAAAAAAGATGGGAAACTCAGTAGCAGGTAAAATTAACCATTTCACCACTGTTGATACATAATTTTTTTTCTCAAAGATTATTCAGATTTTTCGCAGAAAAGCAAATTTTTAATATCAATAATTCAATTCTCAAATTATATAATTACAATGTTTCTAAACAAATTTTTTAATCAGTATGTTTTAGTTTTATTAGAACATATGGTTCTCTTAAACATATACTCACGTTGTGATTAAGGGCATATAAAATTTCTGAAATTTGTAGAATTTTAAATCATTTATTTGCTTACATTTTAAAACCTCATCATAACAGTTATATCTTTATGAAATAACTATCCATAGAAACATTTTCTTATGAAAATCTTTATTGAAGGAATAATTTGTTAAATTAATTTAAAGAATAATTTTAATTCTATTATAAATTATTACTTAAACTTTTTAAACATTTGATCGATAGTGCTTTAAGAGCAATACTACATGGAACCTGGGAAAACTTGATGGCAAACAATTTAAAGGAACCATAGAAAAAAAAGTTCATAACTAATACAACATTCATGGAATTATTTTTTAAAAAGGCAAAAGTTTTTTTTTTTTTTAATTTTACAAATAAAGAAATTTTTGAAGTTAAAATTTTATTATATTTTCCAAATATAAACATTTAACTGCATTATATACCATACTAGTAGAAGGGTTAAATTTATTTTGAAACAACTATTTACTGAAAATGATGTTAGAAAACTAGAAAGATGACAAAAGACAAAAGCGGAAATACCGGCAACCCATCACGTGAGGCCACGGTTAGTAGGAACGTCTATGCTAAGATAAAAGCCAAATTTTCGCCAATATCGGGAGGGTTGCAAGCCATTCTGTTTGAACACCTTCCCAGAATCCCCCTAACAAATGCCGGACGAAAGCACCCTACATGCTCCTTCTGGTTTATTGTTTATTCTATGGTAAAAACATACTAAAATTGTATTACCGTCAGCGTTCTACTAAACCCACATTGAAGCTTTTCAAAAACGTTACATTAGGTATCAGGATTTTATATAGAAAGGGTAGATATAAAAAGTTCATAAAAACAAAATGGTGCAACATAGCTAAAACATCAGGCTTAATTTTTAGGAGGTAATAGGGTAGCTTTGAAGTGACATCTTCCAAACCTTATATTACTTTATTTGTAACATAATGAAACGAAATAAGATTCATATTCATGGAAAATAGCTGTAAAAATGTTTTTTGGGGGGGACGTTTATTGCTAATCATTGTAATGATATAGGGAGAAAAGAACATAATTTTCGGTGATTATATTAATAAAAGAATCAAATTAGTAGAATTTAGTGGGAATAAAAAAATAATGAATATAACTCATAGTATATATTTTTGAAAACTGAGCGGTTCAAAATATAAGATAAACAATAATAAATATGGTAGTCAATGCTTAATCATCGTTGATTTTATCATCAAATATTGTAGTTAAGCTAGTTGTAAGAAATATATGGGTGGATATTTCGGCTTTCTCTATGGTTTAGCATTAATAACGTCCATTAAAAATAAACATTTGCTTTATACAAAAAACTGTCTATAATCCAATTAACTTTTTTAAAGTCATTTATATGTACGTCTTCAATTGCTCATATAAATTCGATATGGGATCGAACAGTAAAGTGTTAGAACGTTATCCATCTTGATGGTTAAGTCAAAATTTCCTTGCAGTTTTTAATTACTTTAACTTTTATTGACTTTTATTAATACTTTACGTAGCACATAGCATTTTTAAATTACCAAAACTTTAGTGCAAAATAAATAGGACTCCGTAAAATTCTTTTTTTAAAAAGGTTTATAAACGTTTCACTCTTCTTGTAAAACAACCAAAATACACATCTTTATGCACCATATGTGCAGTCCTGGAAAAGAAATAGCACCACCGTATGCTATTTTGCCGCCACATTGTTGCAGAGATGCGATAAGTATATCATTCGACTAGGAATAGTAATGCTGCTTTCCGAATATAAATACAATAATAAATAGCGATCGTCTACATATTAGAAAATGTGCCAATATTGAATTTTCAAATGGTAACACACACTTTTAATACCATATTTGCGTTCCTGGGATCAAGACAGCCAAGATAAAGGCATATTTTTCATGTTTTTCCTTCAGTCGTCATAGAGTTAGAAGAGTTCAAAATTTGAGAATGCTAATGATAAATCCACGTGTTTCTGGGATCTGGGATTTCTTTTATTTATATCTTCCCATAAAGTCATCTGATAGAAATTTGATTTTTTAATGAGATACAATGAATAGACCTAAATTTATTTCAGGAGCGTATTTGATTCAAAAACATACACTGCTGGCCATCCAAAATGCAAAACCATGAAGAAATGCAAATAACAGAATGATATTTATTGGACAAATACATTATAACGGGAAGGACAAGTGATTACATTTTCAGAAAATTTGGAGGTATAGAACCTGAGAAAACACTACCCAAAGCAGCCCCCTCTGGCCGCAATAACAGCATTTATCTGCCTAGCCATGGAGTCGAACAGAGATTTGATGTCATGTACGGGTACCGGGTACGTCAGTCCATGCAGCTTCAACACTATGCCACAGTTCATCAGCCGTAGTGACGGGCGAGTGGTGGCGGGCCAATCGCTCAGAAGCCATTGACAGGACATTTTCAATTGGTGAGAAATCAGAAGAACGTGCAGGCCAGGGCAACAGTCGAACATGTTCTGTATCAAGGAAGGTCAGAATAGTACGAGCAACATGCGGTCGTGCATTGTCTGCTAAAACGTAGAGTTGCGGAGGCATCGAAGATAAGACAGAACCACGGGCCGTAACACATCAGAAATGTAACGGCTGCTGTTGAAATTGCCGGCAATGCGAACAAGAGGTTACCGAGACGTGCATCCAATGGCACTTCATACCGTCATTCCAGGTGATATGACAGTATGACGATTCGAATTCAAGCTGGCAATGTGCGTTTTCCACGATGCCGCCAAACATGGATGCTGGCATCATGATGCTGTATATGACGTAGAAATTGCGTCTCACGTCGTTATTGATGAATCCAGGCTCTGTATGCAGCATCATGATGTATTTTTTAAATAAATTGTTTAAAACTATACATTTTTCAAGATTGCATTGATCCCAGGAACCCAAGTATGGTGTCAAAAGTAGGTGTTGCCCCTTGAAAATTTAAAGTTGATACAATTTTAATATGTAGACAATCCCTATTTCAAAAATTGCATTCAATTTCATACAAATCCCAGTCGAATAGTACCCCTCGCATATCTGTCAGATAATTAGGTGATAAAATAGCATAGGATGGTAAGGATTTTTTTCTTTTATTTCGAGGACTGTACACTTGCGGGGAAAAAGTGCTATTTTGACCACTATTTGTCGTACAAAAAAAAGCAAAATGCTATAGATTGGGAATAACGTATATTTTTGTGTGATAATTTAACATTTTTAAGGGGCTTTCTACGTACTAAAAAAGGCAAATTTAAATTTTGTTTTGAAAATTAACCTCTAAATTTGACTCGATAAAAATATTCTGCACTCTCCAATTAATCTAAATACAAATCTTCATGAATTTTCTATGATTACTTCTATAGATAATCTATATATGGAATTGAACTAATTCTGGAGTTTGTCTCAACTGTGAAATCCGTTACTGAAAGATTCTAATCAAATACATGTTTTATTAATGCTTTTCAATAAAAAATATCATCAGTGCTAGAAAAAAACAGCATTATTTTTACTATATGAATATGGTATTACCAGGACTTTTCAGTAAATATTATTGGTAAATATTCTTATTTAACTTATTTTCAAATACTTTTCAACTTTCTATTGAATGGGGTTTTATCTTGTATATACAGGGTCCACCAAAATTCACATACCTCTTACCTCGGAAAAGCTTCAAAATTTTGGAAAAGAATGAAATATATGTTCATTCAGTTAAAGAGGGGATCTCACTTGGCTAAAAATGTTTAAGGCTGACATGGAGGGTCAGCTGGGGACTCAACTTTAAGATTTCAAAAGAGACATATCGCTGGAAAGGTTTCTTCAAGTCAAACAATTTAAAAATCTAAATTTTGTACTACAGTGCTTCTTACGGAACTGATGACTAATTAAAATTTTAACTTTTAATTTAATGAAAAAGTGAAAATATTTTAACCTAACCCAACGTAAGTCATAAGATGCTTGAATTAGCTGCTTTCCACTAATTCACAATTATAGAGCTACTGCAGAAATCCATTCCTCTTCTGTCTTAAATGTGGCTGAAGAGATGTTATCACAGCCTTCCGTAAATCGCTGTTTCAACTCTTCGATGGAGTAGGGTAGCTTCATGTAAGCTATTATCACATTCTTGTACCCCCTTAGAATATATATATATATATATATATATATATAGAGAGAGAGAGAGAGGGAGGGAGGGAGGGAGAGAGAGAGAGGGAGGGAGGGAGGGAGAGAGAGAGAGAGAGAGAGAGAGAGAGAGAGAGAGAGAGAGGGGGGGGGGATGTCAGATCTGGGGATCGAGAAGACCACAGAACGTTCGATTCTGGTACGAATCTAACCAATAACTATTTAAGGATACCAATAGACCCAATATCCCACAAAAAAAAATTTCTTGGCAGGAATTCTACGAACTTGCTTGCTCTCTTCGCTCATCAGTTCTTTCTCTTTTTCTTTTTAACGAAAATTTAACTGGCAAAATTTATCTTACAATGCTATAGGACGTAATCGAACAAATAATCACAAAAGTTGTTGAAAATTCCGCAGATTTTTCTGAAGATAAGATTATTTCCAAAACAAATGTCGTCTTCCAGCAGGACAGCTGCCCCATTACAAAAAGATGTCAGAGACTGCCTAGATTAGAATTATCCAAATCAATGAAATGACAGGTAAAGCTCATTTTTGGAATGGCCTCCGCGTTATCTAGATCTGGCGCCTAATGGTTTTTTGTGGGGAGGGGTGACGCTTGAAATTGATAGTTTGCAACACGCCATCCAATTTTATCTAATAGTTGGCGCAGTGAATTTCAGAAGGCTGCAATAAATCTCTATCGTCCAATTTAAGGCAGGAGTGAATTTCTGCTGCGGCTCTATAATTGCCAAGAAGGCAATGAATCCGAGTATATTTTCGGTTAACTTCAGTTAGGTTAAAAAATCATATTTTCATTAAATTAAGAGTTAAAATTTTAATTACTTATAACTTTAGTAAAAACATCGTAGGACAAAATTTTCTCTATTAAATTGTTTGTCTTCAAAAGATCTATCCTGCGATGTGTCACAAGATCTCGCTTCCTATTTGAAATTTTAATGTTGAACACCCAGCTGCCGCCATCCCTATTTAATCAGATGAGCTCCCTCTCGAGTTGACTGAACACGTATTTCACCTTTTTTTGAAATTCCAACTTAGCCCCTTGATAATTGGCGTTCGCGGACTCTGTATTTACTTACTTGATTTTCTTATTTCCTCCGTTTGTCCACATTAAGAACAGAAAAATAATTTTTTGTAGAATTTTTGTTTTATTGTACTTTTAAATATTTATTCTATTGTATTTCAGCTTCATCCTGCGGACAAGAAATTAGTAGTTCAGGTTCCAAGAATGGTACTTTTACAAGTCCTAGCTATCCAGATCCTTATCCTTCAAACGTATACTGTATTTATAAATTTACAGGAAAGCCAAAAGAAAGAGTACAGATCAGCTTTACAGACTTTGATTTATACCTACCTCATGAAGCACCAAGAGAGTAAGCAATAGATTAATTATATTACAGCACATCTCTTTATGACAATTGAAATAATGAATCTACTGGAAAGTTTTCACTGATTTTTGAAATTAAAAAAGTATGATTTTAAAAGTAAGTTAAATGTAGTTTAAATCATATTTTGTTTCCCATCTCCCAAAATTTTAAATCCAAACTCTAGAATTTTCAATAATTTCCAACAGTCAGTAGTGTTTCGTACACTTTTTTCAACTAAAAAGTGTGTAGAATTGGCTTGAAAATAGGAAAATTATGCAAAGTTATCGGGCACATTAATAGAAGCAAATACGCCACACATGAATCAATCCTTGGTCGAGTTTGTTTGGTATTTAAAAGTCGTGAAGAAAAGTTATATTACCTATTTTCAAAGTAAATCTGAAGATGTTCGGTAGGATTCAGATCCGGAAATCGCGATAGTTAGTTTATTTTTTTATACTGCAGTAAACAATGTCTCTTTTAAATGTTTTCATTAAAAGACATAGCTATCCATTAGTATGAAATTAGCATAAATAGTACCAGTTTCCGATCAAATGTAACACAGAAGTTGTTCACGATACTTCAATCGGGGAGCCGCGCGCAAGGAGGTTACATATATGAAGAAGACTTTGTTCGGAGTATCAAACTAGGAAATAAATCAATTATTCAAACTATTTTGAGCTTTTGTGGCTCAGAACAGATGAAGCCAGTGACTACACGTCCTTATCCTCCCAAAAAATTGGCTCTCGTAATAAGAATATATGTCTTTGTTCATTCATACAAAACTTCATACACATTCATGAAAAGCATTACGTGACCTTATTTAACCCAATCAGCATGCATAACCAGCAAATTTTTCGCTGAGGCTTCTTTAATTTGACCCAAAACATTCTGTGGGTGATTTGAAAAAGTGGTTGGTATTTTTGTGTTTATGTTTTCATTTGTTTTGATCGGTTGGTTGATACAGCTTTAACACCTCGATCGGAGATCTCAAAATTTTCATATTTTTAATAGTCTAAAATGATTTTTAAACCTTTCTATTCTCTAATGACACAGTATAAAAGATATAAAAATAGCGGAGTATAATTAATATATCAATTTTAGTGACATATAATTTGATGGCAGTTATAAAAATATCTGTACTATTGTGGTACAAAATAATACATATAATAAAATAAAATTTAATTTGCTATAAGGAATGCATTATTCTATTGTGGATGCGTAAATATTTTTTAACTAAAAAGGAGAAAACTGACGATCGGATTGCCTTACACAGTCTAGGTTAAGAGAAGAACAACGATAGAAATTAGTCTTGACGTAATTGGGTGCAAACTATCAAAAATCAAATAGAAATTTAAAATATTACAAATACTGTTAATTTAGATTTTTACTTTCTATTTTTATTTATTTAAAAATGCTTCATAAATTGCTTTATATTTTTTATTATAAATGGGATACTATTAATATATCAAGACTGTGATATCAACATGTTATGAGATTTATTTGTGTTAGTAAATTAAAATAATTGTTAAAATGTGATAAAAAGAGCGTCTAAGAATTTCAAAATTTCATTAAAATATCTTTTTCGATAACAATGTTAGTGAAACATAATTTGAAAAATTCCTTTCTTAAAATATAATTTTCTTATAATTATTTATTTTAATAATGTAAATTGCATTATTTACTATAGTTATTATTTAAAAATAAAAATTAATTTACAATTGTTATTAATATCAGAATTTACTTTCATTAAAAATATTCCATTTATCATGAAAAATATAAAGCAACCGATAAAACGTTTTAAATAAAAAAGTTGAAAAAAAAATCTGAAATGGAATATTTAAATAAGTATTTTATTTCAATAATAAAAATTAATCTGTAATTGTTATTAATATTAAAATTTACTATTTGTCATGAAAACTATAAAGCAACAGACAAAACATTTTTAAATAAACCGGTACAAAAAAAAATCTGAAATAAAAGAAAGGCGTGGGATTCGAACTCATACTATCTACACGCAACGAACGATCTAACCAAGACTCCCTTATCATAGATCAGACTTTACAATCCGGAGAAAGTCTATGGGAGCAAATGTCCGCGGTAATTGCCAACTTATTAATTGACTTTCTCCGGAAAGTATCGCCGCCTGGTGGATACTACCGATACTAGTTCATAAGCAAATGCATAGAACAAATGGAGCTGTGAAAAAATTTCGTGCTATTTCGTGTCGTAAATACTCCTATTACCGTGGAGATCATGCCTATTACTGACGATTGATGGCGCTAGTAGCAGGACAAACATGCGGTCAAAGGAAACTTGCTGATTGTGAGGCCTGATACTATGATAAGGAGGCCTTGGCTCTAACCATTCATTCATCAACCACAGAGGCAAAGAGTAACAAAATATTAATATAACTTCCAAGTTCTTAGATAAAAGTAGGCAAATCCGTGATCTGAACGTTTAGCTCTCAAGTTCACTGTAACTGTATGTTTTAAAAACCCACTCCATAGGTTCCAGTCTCCTTTGCGCGCGGCCGATCCGATCGCCGTCCGAGAACAACTTCACAATCAAGGATCTCGTCTCAAGAGTGAATCTAGATAGTCTCCAAGAATTCAACAAAGTTAAATAGAAACCATGAACCGGCAAACAAAGAAAACTGTAGCAAACCACTAAAGAACACTGCAGCGAAGCTAATATGTAATAGGGGAGATAGGAGATGAATGGGACATTTTCACAAAAATATTTTATTTAAGTTATTATTGATATTATATATCGCATTTCATACATTAGGTGTTTGTCTACATCTTATGCACAATATTTATTCAAAATTATTATTATACAGAAATATATTATGAAATTTAAAAAAAGTTCCTCTCTGTCCCAATCATCCCCTCAGCAGAGATGGATGGGACACAAATATTTTCCTCTCTATATTCAATGATACCAAATTAAAATTTATAATTATTAACTTATATGTAATTATATTTGTAATATATGATCTTATATGGCTGTTATATATCAGTGTTAGTAATCTAAGAGGTGAAAACACAGTTAATTATGCATTAAAAACTGTAATTTATACTATATATTTTAACTGAAATTTTAATGAATTACAAAGTTAAAGTTGAACAGATGTGCAAATATCAGTAACACAATAAATGTGGTCTGTCTAAAATGTTCTAAACGTGGTCTATCATTATTTAGTTTATAAAAATATTATTTAGTTATTATAAAATATTATTTATTATATATATTATTTAGTTAATAAAAAAAAATTTGAGTATCCTCTAGGGATGAATGAAGCAGTCCCATTCACCCCCATTTGAAATGTCCCAATCATCCCCATGATGCATATATTCAATTGTCAGCCATTTTGTCTCGGAAATTATTTTGTCACAATGGTTAATATTCATTCATTTTAATTACCAATATTGAGCCTTGAAATAAATAACTAGAAAACATATCTTAATTGTTTATAATGCATAAAAGATGTAAACAACTTCAAATATAAAAAAAATTACTTTTAAGCAAAGTTTTCAGGAAATGCAACTTTGAAAGAAATTGAAAACAGCCATGCGGTCTTGCTTTTGGTTTTGAAGCACACTATGATTGTGTCATCTATGAGGATAGGAAGCAATTAAAAAAATGTTTATTGCCTGAAATATTGAGAATGTCCCATTCATCCCCCAGTTCTCCTACATAGTGGAAACACGAAGATTTAAACTGAATTGTGTTAACTTGTCGTAGTCTATATTAGCAACCATAGTTTATATTGGTGTTAAGAACTTTCATAAATGTACCCTACTCATGCTTTTCAGTGTGAATGCGGCCAGGGAGTATAAGCGGCACGTACAAGCATTTTTTTCTTTTTTGGTTTTCCTTATTCGACAACGTACCCAGAAACCCATAATTAATAACAATCTTAGAACCGGACAACACAGTAACAAAAGTGACTTTCACCAAATAACGCTGCAGCCAATGACAGCCAAGTAGGTAGTCAGGTAGATCTCCGCTATGAGGAGATTAGGCGAATTTCGCCCCGCGGCCAGGTACACAAACTCGTTAAGCTAGGCATAATGCCCGGCAGGTAGGGACCTGGTCTGAGGTTTAATAATAATAATAATAATAGTCTCCAAGTGGAGGGCGATACTACAAACCATGAACCTCTATACCAGGACTTCTAACGAAATAGCCTTTCCAAGAAGGAAATCGTTCCTCGAAAAAAGCCTCAAATAGGTGGCGCATGTGAAGATGGATCCTGCATACGTCACTAAAATTCGTCTGCTTCACCGTTTGACACTGACGGTGACAGCCAAGGGCGCTGCTGCAGCACGGATTCTGGCCAGCTGCATAGAACCGTGCGCGTAGCTGTGCAGCTGCCATTTAGTGCCAAAGTCTCGACACGATGTATCACTATTGTGTTAGAAGTCCTTCTATAGAGGTTCATGCTACAAACTTAGGATTTTCCCGTAAGGATAGGTTTACAATCCCCTGAACAAAGAACAACCTCTTTACAGTAGACGATCGATATAACGATCGTTCATTATAGCAACTTTCTTATCATAACGACCTATCAGAAAAAATTCCTTATATAACCACTCATTGGGAATTATTTTTACATCCAATAGAATGACCAATAAGACCAAGCATTCCAATATAACAAGACTATCCAGCTTTTGTAGCAATAGTTGTTTAATATTCAGTGTGTGTTAGAAAAGCTTAAGGATGTTTTAGAATTTAGAGTCTTGCAGAAACGAGAAAAAAATTCCTTTCTTTTTTAAATCGATTATTTCTACGTTCATGGATGAAAATATATTGCTAAGACTTTTTATTCTCCTCTAAACATGTTTTGAGCACAGTGGACCTTCTATGTCCAGAATTATTGCACCAGGTATTTTAAAAAAGGTTTATTGCATTTAAAACTGCTTAATTCTTTATTTCTAAAATAGTTCAATAAAGAATACTTTGAAATTTATTAATGAAGCATTTATTCAACAGCTAAGGATAGCAAACTGGAAACTGGATTCTTATCCTTTTAAGAGGTCATTTCTGACAGTCGAACTCATTCACAGTCTCTAATTTTCAACAATTATAGAACCAGAAAAGTTGTAACAGTATATTCTATGTGTAATTTTAGATTTTTATATATTAAAACATTTTATACAGCTTTTCTAATATTCGTCATATTTTAGAATTTTTATGCCATAAAGAGTAAAGAAAGACAAATGTATTCGTTTTAAACCCATAAAAGATAAAAATGCCTAAAAACTGGCTTAGATATATCGACTTGAAAACCTTTTATAATCGCCCAAGGGGCGATAACCCCTTCACCCCTCCCTTGGATCCACCATTTTCTCACCTTTATTTGTTGATACAACGTCTAAATTTATTGGTGCCAGTTAAACATCTTAAATTATGTTGAACTATTTTAATTTCATACTTTATTTACATAACCGTGAATGACAGTTATTGAAAGAAACCTGCTTTAAAAAGTTTTCAAATTTATAGAATTTGTATTTGGTTATGATTAATGTAACTGAACTTTTAAATGTGTTATGCATTTAAAGGATCTTAATCTATATATAAATCTTTATTTTGTGTAGATATAGAAAAATGACGCATATTCAAAAGAGATTTATTATTAAATAAAAATTATTCCATTAGCCATATACTACCTTTATTGAAAAAATCCATTATTTGCATTATAAATTTGTAACATAGATTAAATTCTTATGGCTGCAAATAAATAAAACAATTTATGTTAAATATATATATATTCTCCTATTTATTATGTATGTAAAATTCATACAAATCTACTTAGAAGTTCCAAAAATATCTCGCCTGCAGTGATTGAAAAGCAATTTTCCGAAAATCAATTACGAAATTGAAACTTTGCTTGTTTTTGTATGCCACTAGAGAGTATTATTTTTGAAATACCTTTTGCTCGATTGGAAATTTCAATATGCAGTCTCTGATTAAGTTTTTTTCTAATGGTTCTTAATTTTATAGCAATTACTTGAAAACAAATAGCTTAGTTTTGGAAGTTTAAATGACACAAAACACCTTAAGGGATATATTTATTCATTAAAACGTGGTATTTTCTCCTTGCACCAATATTTTTTATGTTTATTATTTTATCCCTAGGGTTCAAAAACATGCTTAAAGCTACAAAATATTAATTTATTTTTCAGATTTGTGAAAAATACAATGTGCAGTAAGCATTTTGTTATTACTATTTATCTTGATAAACAAAATAAGGTAATCTTTCCTTTAGCTTCATTGATTTTGGACCACATATTAACAAAGATAGTGTATACCACATATTAACAAAATCCATCTAGCATATTTTTGTAGATATTTTAAGAAAGGTTTTGTGCACGTATGTAAAAGAATTTTGCTACAGACTCATATTTCTAAATTATAACTGCGTAATACGGGTTTTCGGAGGATGACTATTCAATTTTAAAATTTAAAAAACAAAAATTATTTATGTTTACAAATGAATAAATTTTCAATAAGGTATTTCTTTATATTAGTTGAACTTTACCCAGAGGTGGCGCCGTAACATGTAACCAATATTTTCATGGCAAAATGTCACAAAATTTTTATTTCATAAAAGTCCGCCATTAACCACAATGATATTAGATTCGAAGTACTATGAAATTTGCATGAGTGATTAATAATTTCTTGCCGGGTACAGCCACAAATGTGATGTATTAATTTTTTTCCAGTCTTTCATATTTTCTGCTGCATATGATTCCTTTGTGTGGCCTCACGTGTAGGATTCTTGCAAATTCAAGCTAAAAAATACGAAATTTTTGGTAATTTGCCATTAAAACAGGCAAATTGTAGTGTAATATGTTGGTAAAATTTGAAATTAAATCAATTAATACATTGTTTAAAATTTTATGCATATATATTACGTTTCTATTATGCATTTGTATACAATTTGAATTAACAGTTTCTCACAAAACATTTTTTTAATATTTAAATTTGTACTCATTATTCAGGCACTCTTTACAGGTACAGTCAGTAAAAAAGAAAAAACACCCCCCCCCTTATACACTGATGTCCAAAAATTAAGGGGCAGTGACCAGACACTTTCGATTTCAAACGTTTTGTCGAATATCTACTGAAATTCGTGACGAAATGCCCTTGAACTTTGAGGATGCAAAGAACATGTTTGACTTCAAGTTTTTCGGTAAAAATTTAGGGGACAATTAGGGGGATAATAATAAATTTAATAATAAAATAATATTTGCGTTCCCCCAAGAAACCGAAAATGCTCAAAATGCTGCGTCACTGTAGCAAATGACTATGTAGGTCCTGTTCAACGTTTTTGTGCATTTGCGTAAGAATAGCACGCATATTCTTGAAGATGTTAACGTTTCTGTGAAAAATTCTAAAGTTTTTTTGTTTATAGAATGCAGAGTTTTCAACCGAATTTAAAGAAAGACCCCCACGAAGGGCACTCCCCCCGGGCCTATATCCCTAGTGTAGATAATTGGCCGTCAATAATCAACCCAACCCAACTCAACCGAATTTAACACCGCTTTCCGAAAACTTGACAAAGAACAGTAGAAATAGTATACTGCAATTAAAAGATGAATATGTTGAATATTTGATGAGATATGGATATTTGTATGAAATAAATTTTAACTGCGCATGCGCGAACTATACCAAAGATTTTCTTTTTCATGATTTGGTAGTCAATTCTACAGAGCAACTTATATAAATGCCCATTCAAATGTCGCAAAAATTCAGAAAGATAGAAGCGATATAGTGAATTGCTTTGTAAAAGTAGCCGGATTATAAAGGATTTTCCCTCAATTTTTCAATCAGCTCACTGTATCGCCGGTATCTTTCTGAGTTTTCACGATATTTGACTGGTCTTTTTATATGGGTTGTCCATAGAACTGACTACCAAATCATGATAAAAATAGCTTAGCTGTAGTTCGCGCATGCTCAGTTATAATTTATTTCATACAAACTCCCATATCTCATCGAATATTCAATATAGTAATCTTTTAATTGCAGTATACTATCTCTACTGTTCTTTGTCAAGTTTTGGGAAAGTGGTGTGAAATTCGGCTGAAAACTCTCTATACTATAAACAAAAAAAATTTGAATTTTTCATAGAAACGTTAACATCTTCACGAATATACGTGCTATGCTTACACAAATGAACACAAATATTGAACAGGACTTACATAGTCATTTGCTATAGTGACAAACCATTTTGAGCATTTTCTGTTACTTGGGTGATCGCAAATATTATTTTATTATTAAAATTATTATCCCCCCCCCCCCCCCTAATCGTGTACTCGCAACTAAATCTTCACTGAAAATCATGAAGTCAAACAAGTTCTTTACATTCGTGAAGATCAAGGACAATTCGTAAATATTTTCAGTAGATATTCGACAAAACATCTAAAATCGAAAGAGTCCGGTCACTGCCCCTTAATTTTTGGACATCAATGTACTATTTTATCGCAGATAGATGCACAGAAGATCAAAATTAGCCATTTCATTTTAAAATAAGCTTACAGGTCTAAATATTGAAATTGCCCGAACAAACTTTGAAATTTTCAATATGAACACCTAATTTTGACATCCTCTTTTTATAAATTTCACCTTCCAGATACCAATCATAGGGTGATGTCATTAGGTGAAGAAAATTAGGAATTAGGCAGATGTAAAATTTTGAATTCGTATTGTTAAATTTAATTTTAATAATTGCAAAACAAACTGCAATGTTGAAATTTTACATTCACATATTAGAAGTTTTTAGAAATCGATTTCTCTTAAAATTTTAAAAATTATCATACATATTTATTTCGAATAATTATTTCATAATTTATATATTATGAAATTAATTCTAGAAAAATGTGTATTGTAACCAATAAATATTTTAACAGAAATCGATTTCTAGAAGCTTCAAATATGCAAATCGAAAATTTACCAAAGAATCTAAATATGATGTGAATTTTAGGTGTTCGTATGAAAAATTTTAAAGTCAATTCATTTCAATATGGAGCTGGACCGTTAAGCTTATTTTTTCTTTTACATAAATTTAAAGAAAACATATCTGACAATCGAATAGCCATTTTTTCCCTCAGGGTTTATTTGGCGATATAATAGCTCAGGCTCTGTTTTTTTTGACGGAATGTACATTCTATCCCCATCTGTAGTCGTCTCTTTCTTCATATTTTTGCATTCTGATGCTGATTTTCATTACACCAAGTTATATAAACTTTTAAAACGTTATTTTTTTTTTCTTTGCAGTTGTGAAGCAGTAGATGTTGTTATGATTTTTATTACAATTAATGGACGCAGAGAAAGACTAGATAATTTCTGCGGGAATAAACTTCCAGCTCAACTAATGTCCAACGGCCCTACTATGGAAGTGGAATTCAAATCTTATACATCATCACCAGAAGTAAAGGGTTTTAGAGCAATATATCGTTTTGTCACAGGTGCATTTCATTTATTTAATTTAGCATTTAATATACTGGAAAATGTATTTTTTGAACATTAGAATTCTAGAATAAAAATAATAAATGTTACATCCTTCAAAGCAATCCGGTACTGAACAATATAGTGCAAATAATGCATTCATTAGTTTTGTATAAAACGTAAAATATTAGGCGTGCTCAAATGAAACTCGTTCGAATGTGCATGAGCAAGTAACGTCGCATATGTATGCAGCATACGCATTGCGTTGCGAAAGGGTCATTCTGCTTTCGTTGTTTGAAAGTGGCAGTACGTTAACCCCTTGGGGACTAGCGACACGTATACGTGACGCATAAGATGCTCAGAATCCTCGATTTTTCCCACCAGTTATTTTTATTGTAAGATTTGCCTCATTAAATCTTAGCATTTCTGCGATTTAATTAGCCGAAAATTTCTGTTTTGAAAAACCGGTGCTAAAAGATTAAAAATTCTGTAAAAGACGCTCGTCGCGAAGGGGTTAAAGATAGCTGGAGTGGTTACAGACTCGTCCAAACAAGGTCAACGTCCAGTAATACAGTTTTTATCGGCAGAGGGATGTAAGCCTGTTGAGTTTAACCCCTTGAAGGGCACCGGTATATTATATATACCACTTAATTTTTATCCCAAAATGCCACAATGACACCAGCATTTTATAATCAAATTTTGAATTTATAAGGTACATGAGGAAAAGCTTTTACTTATTTTAAAATAAATTCGTTCATGAATCCTGGTGTTAATCAATCATTTCAATATTTTAGCTACAAGAGTACTTTGCCCCTGAAGGGGTTAATCGGAAAATGATTAAAAGTGCTTGCCAAAGACAACTGTTACGGATTGGTCGCGAATATTCCGCAACGGCCATGAGGAAACTACGGATCTGCTGCGTCCTGGTCAGGCGTGTAAAGTTGTTACCGGGACATTGGTTGCGGATATTGACACTGCTTTCAACATGAACCGTCGACGAAGCATTCGTGACTTGACAAGTGAATAAAACGTTCAAGCAACAACCGAAATCTTTCTCTGCCGACGTCATTCGACGCCTTCCCAAACAATGGGATGCGTGTCTCAACGCCATGGGTGATTTTTTCCTAAACAAATGTGCATGCAGCAAGTTTAATTATATATTAATCTTCCTATTTCCTTCAGTTTTGTGTTTCCTTTATTCATGTTCCGTTTATTGGAACTGTCGAACGGGTTTCATTTGAACGCACCTCATATTTAAAATTAAGGGAGACACAAGTTTTAACATCGAAAAAAAAAGTCTTACTTTAAGAATTTTTGTGGTGAAGGACGGGTGTTCAATATATTAACCTCTTCAGACCGAAGGTGCATAAATGTAAATTTCTATTCTCTTCCCCCAAAAAACTAAACTGTTAGACTTGTTTTGTCTTTTTACTTTACCTCTACATAGCTGAATGTTTCTTGCTTTGAAACAAAACCAATAAATGCTGCTTATTTCCTGATGCTTCACTGACGCTTATTTCCTCATAATTTTTTTTTATTTTCATCTGAGTTTTCAAAATGTCTTCAAGACATCTGTTTCCGAACATGCGGTCTTCCAGCTACTAAACTTTATTTGCCATAAAAATATATAAAATAATATTTATAAGCAAAAATGTAAAAAACTAATTTTAAACAATTTTTGCGAAAATCGCGTCTTTCTTTCTTCAAAATTAACGGGAAAAAAGAAAAATTTAAAAAATCGTAGGCATCATTGCGAAAACACAATGACATACGTTCAACTTTAAAGATAAGGATATATCAAACATTTTCTTTTAACTGCTGAAACGAATATTAGAGCTAAAATTAATGATTGCAATTCCTTTCATAGAATGCAAAACAGTTCATTATAAAATTTTTCATCTTGATGTTTTTATTTTATTTAAAGGACTGGTTATAATTTACTAAGCAAAAGTGTATTTTCTTTTACTTTATTTTTAACACTGTCCAACATAGTTGAAAAGTGTTTGTGGATTCGGTTTGTCTATCTGTCTGTTGTCTGTCCATGCTCTAACTCACGTAAATATACTCGGATTGCCTTGAAATTTATATATGTTATTGGAGATTACTATGGCATGTTTGGTATGGAAAATAAAGTGCATTTATGGTTTTTTTAAAGGGACATTCAAAAGAATTCCGTTACATTGTGGTCTATGGGAAAAAATCGTTTGCGGCGTATTTTAATGATGTTACACTATTTTAAACATATTAAAAGTTATACATATTACTTAGGTGCACTACAAGGCGCTTACTGTAGAATGTGGTGTGCCTAGAATGTATCGTCCATTTACAGGGACACGCAAAGGAATTCCGTTAATTTACGATCTATGGGGGAAAATTGTTTGCAGCGTATTTTAATGATGTTTCGCTATTTTAAACATATTCAAATTGATACATACCACTGAAGTGTACTGCAAGGAGCTTAAGTGTAGAATATATGGTATGTTTAGATTGCATCTTTCATTTACAGGGACTCAAAAGAATTTGGTTACAGTACTGCCTATGGATAATAATTGCTGGTAGCTCGTTTTCAGTTGCGGTACGCGTTTTTAAATGTAACCAATTTTGTTTCATATTAATTGTTGCATATAAATTCTATGGATCCTATACAGGTCTGCTCAAAAGATCTCACGTACATTTCCGTTTATTGACGGAAATTGCTGAAGGAATTTTTTCCTATGTATTTCCTAACTGAAGTAAATTTTAGCATATTGTGTAGTATACATACAAATCTATAGTCCATATACAGGGCTGCATAAAAGAATTCGATTTTTTTTTTTTTTACTCTTGGTAGTAATTGCTGACGTTAGGTTTTTAAATGTGTTATGCGTTTCCTATATATTGTTTACTTAGTAAATTGCAAAGTTTCGTTACAGTATTCTAAATGTGTTGGAAAGTGTTTCATAATCTATGCTTGACGCATGATTTTTCGTTCTTGTTTCTTTATAGATTTTGGAATATCTGCAATAAGAGAAAATGCTACCGGTAAGTAGAACCTCTTAAATGCAGCATTCCAAAAAGCTTTTCTTAATTGAACGGTTTAATGCCAACTTAATTTGTGTTTTAAATATTATATAAAGTGTTAAATAGTTTTTAGATAGAATTTAGGAACATGTTTTTTATTTACTCAAAGAATAATTATGGCAGAATTTTGTTTCAATAAAATTATTTTTTGCACTTAATCAAAGTCAGATTATAAGTTGGAGTTCACTTACTTCAAATCGCAAAGCTTGTATACTAACACATCTTATGCGGGAAGTATTCATCTTTTAAACAGGAAGCTCCGCCTGTGGGCGTCACTTTAGAATATTTCATTATATACAAAAATATTTTCTCTGTTCGTTTTTATATTATAAATGAATGTATATAATAATGGTTTTGTTTCTAATCAAAGTATTTATGTGCATAGTAGTCTAATTGTAAAAATACGAATATTGCGAATATTGTATATGTTTTTTGACAAATAATGTAACACATAAAATGCAAAAGTGCTGCCCGAGGGCCTAATTACATAAATTCAAAAGACGTGTTTTCATGTTTCCTGCATAAGATGTGTTAAACATTGTGGCCACGAAATTTGTGGTTCGGAAACTAGCATGCTACTAAATTTCGAATTATTTTAAAATACAATTTTATACCAAATTCATTGCGTAATGGTTATAACGTCGAAATTTCTAAAAGTAAAAAAGCAGAAATGAGAACATTTGATGACTACGATATCCAAGAACTATAAAGAGACAGAAATGCCCTAACGGAAAATCATACTCTGCCAATGTTTAGCCTGAATTCTAATCATTTTCCCAATGCATCTGAGTATTAGCTGAAATTTAGAACTACGCAGCACAGGTAACACCGAAAGAGAACTAAGGAACCAGGATAAAGCTTCCTTATTAAACTGAGTATCAGCGATTACACGCTAAAGGGAGATGTCTTGGCCAGTGAAAACGTATAAAGAAAGGGCAGCTGGTATTAATTACTGGCAAAATGACGTCTTATTAACTGGCCGTCCTAACACCTCATGTTATTCAAAAGAACTCAGGCAATCTAAATACCTGATTATAACACGTCTGCAATAAGATTCGTCAGCGCCGCCATGAAGAAGTGACCCGTTATTTATAATAATTCTAAAAGTAATTTAATAACGAAATAAGTAATTTTTAATAAAATATATTGCAGTCTGAACAATTTCTAAATGTTTTGGTTTAATTGCGCATAATTATTTATTTTTGCAGCAAATTCCGAAATTTTGAAAAGAGAAAATATTCTTGGTGGAAGATCGAATGCTAATTTATGGAAATTTTTAAAGATTTGTTCAATACCATTTGATGAAACTATACTTCCTGTTCGCTTTTTTTTCAAAGATCTACGATGAAACTATTGTTTTATATCGGAAGCTCTCAACTAATTGTTCGGTTTGTAGAGACGAATAAGTTAAGCAAAAGAATATTTATTTTATGTAGATCAACAATAAACAAAACATATTGATACATCACGCAACCGATGATGTATGCAGAGTATCCCATAATGAACGCCCTAATTTTTAAATTAAATAATTTCCATCAGGGTCATTCCATTTCAAATGGCATAAATTTGGATATGGTCCCTGCTCAACTACCTTCAATTTTGATGTAATCTTTACAGGACATACATATAAGTCTGAGATGGACATCTGCAATTCGACAGAGTCAGAAGTGATATCGTTGGAGCACCATGGGTGCTTCTGTAAAATTCATTATTTCACAATCGCAGAAAAACGATCAAATTACCAACTTTGTCAACTTTCTGCTCGCGATACAAAAAAACCTTACATTTTGAAAATATGTGATCTAGTACAACTTTTTATGCTGAAAAGCATAATTGCAGTATTAAAGATCAGAAATCTAAACATTCATCACCACTTAGCAACAAACCAGGTCATACAACCTGTGGCAATGAATTTGACTTTAACAAGCTGTAACTGCTGAAAAGGTGGCTTTGACAGTTTTCCATTTTACCCATTAATCACCTATAAGCATGATATAGAGTTGCCGAAGTCGTTTCTTGCCTGCTTAAATATTTATTAATTTATTCACCCTTGATATCCCTGAAAAATCAAATTCATGAATTTAACAACATTTTCAGGTGCCTATATCCCAAAAGGTACACCTTCGGTTTTAATACCGTTAGTGTCATTGGAAAGAGCACATTTTAATTCGCAAGAAAACTTTTTTCTCCTTTTGACAATCTTCCGTATAAGGTAAAACAAAAAGTTTCAAAACACCCATTTGTGTGTGATGCGCAAGTAAATACGGGTGCAAAGTAAAGTCCTGCTACACTCAAATATCTCTTGAAAGAATAAATCTAGAATTGAGAAAAAAATATCGTAGTAAAACGACTGTGCGCTATCATATGAGAGTGACTGCAGTGCCCCTAGTAGTGAAATTGTGAAGTTATCGACCCTATCTCGAAATCTAAGAGAGTGAGCGAAAAAATGTCAACGACAAGAGTGTAGTCAGTCCTCGATTTAGTATGAAATGATGTCTTACATGTAGAAATAACTTTATTAAAAGCTCTGAAATGTTAATTTTTCAATAACCCATCACTGGCTTAAATACGTCACTAATCACATGTAGAAGTGTGACATTATAAGGCAGGTGTATATTTACTAATGAAACTAACATATGTTATTAGTTTTTAGCACATATACCATATGGAGCTTATATTTATAAAGGAGCTTATATTTATATAGTTATAAAATGTGAATACACTAATATTGATCAAAATATTGAATCAATATTTAGCTAATACTGCACTAGTATTGGTTTACTACCAGAATGAACGGTTAGGATAAATATAGCTCTTTATTTATAATTAAAGAACAAACAAATACGCATAAAAAACAAATCAATAACAATTTGTAATAAGTTGTATAAACTAATAAAATGAATAAGATATTTTATTGCTAATATATGTTTAACTTCTGATAATTCAATATAAATTGATGTTTTCTCCTTTCAGAATGTCGTTTTATATTTCGTAGCGAAGACAGAGGAAATGGAACCTTTAGTTCTCCAAATTATCCTGGATTTTATCCAAGAGATACTGAGTGTCATTATACCTTTCGAGGAAAAGATAAAGAACGAGTACATATAACCTTCGCATATTTTGATGTTGATGGAATACCGCCGTAAGCAATAATTCAATTAATTTTCATTCGATTTTTTTTCATTGAACATTCGTTTATTTTATTCTAATATGCAACAAAGTATATAAAAGTTTTTGCAGTGTACTTCTACGTAACAGAACATTGTACTTTTCAAACTGCAATACTATGTAACCACATTTCAATCTTGGACGATAGAATTAAGAACCGGTAATATCCCGCAATAAGAAGTCGGCAAAATTTTATTTATTTATTTATTTTAATGCTGATAAAACGCTACCCGCGCTTGTAATTACCTATAAATGGCACTATTGCCCTTGAAGTAAACTAACCATATTTAAAAAAAAATAGATTTGGTTATACGCAGGGCTGAATTAACGAATAAAGAAAATAAATATTTGCTTAAGCTATCATGAGAATAGAGGCGCAACAAAATTCCTGTTTCGTTATAGATATTAAAAATTTACTTTAAATTTGTTGCAGAAAATATAAAATCATCCCTTTTGTTTCTGTTAGTGCATTTTTTTATAGATAGGAATCAGCTACAGTTATGAAGGAAATACCTTCAGAGGTTGATTAGAATGCAACTCAATGTCGAATATATCAGAAAAATATTTCCCAATGACGGTGATGCACCAAAAGAAACGACGGTGTTCTACGACGTTTCACTAAAAGATACGAAAGAAAGACGGGGATGCACCAAAATACCAGGGAAAAACTTTTATTTCCACATATTAAATACTTGCAGATAATTCAACTTATAAAGCAGGGGAGGCAAGGGAAGCTAAGCCTCCTTTATAAACTACTTAAAAATAAACAAAAACTGAATTAAAATATTTTTTATATAAGTCAAATTTAAAATCACACTATTGAACATCATTGTGGAACATCATTACATCACTGAAAATTTTTTATCAAACGCCTTTGAAAAATAACAGTCTGCGCAGATTTAATTTTCAGAGATGCAGGCTGGAAATGGTTTAGCCGTCGGTATAGCTTGTTAAAAGTGAACGATTTCGGTGAGGGAGGGGGAAGAGGTGGGAACCATTATGTGTCAATCAGGACTGTAGGCTTCAGCCCAGTCTCCGCCTCCGATAGATCGAAGATACCATAAAGAGTCGTACGATTAACGCAATAATCACGGCTGTTTACTTAAAAGTATCAGGGCGGGCCTTCTCTTTAATTGGGTCCAGGCGCAAGAACATTTTGGAGGCCCTAGATTACTTTCAAAGATAAAACAAAAAATCGTCTAGTCTCATTGGAAGCCGATATGAGTATAAGGACCGGGTACAGAACATTTTTGGGGACAATAGCGTTTTATAAAACACGTTAAAAGAAGGTCTTTCAGTTTCCTTGGGGTAACCCACAAAGCACAATGCTATAGCACTGCACCCACCACACTCCCCTTATGGTCTGCCCTGAAAAACATTTATCTTTTTTTATTTAACCCGTCGTTGGTTGCGCTCGTGGCTGTGGCTTTCTCTCACACTTCCTTTAAAAAGCTAGTATTCAATTTAGAAATGATTTTTTTTAAACGGAAAATAATATTCAAATTCCCTAGTTTTTCTTTAAATATTATATTGTATTTCACCTAAAAAAAGTTTTATATAACTATTTTCATTGAGCATACTTCTTTGAGAGAACGATCACACATGACCAATGGCGTCGCTCAAAAAGATACGATCAATGTCGGGTTAAAATGAGAGTGAAAGCTTGTAATTGATGCCTTTATTTAGATTTTTTTCTGAAAACATATTTTACAAATAAATAAAATACATTTTTGTGCAAAACTTAAGCAACAAACATAAAATGTTAATTTTCGAACACGTGAGTATTCAAAAGAAAATAATATAAACATCAGGTGTAGCAAATTGGTACTATTCCTACGGCACAGGTAGTCGATGTGATATCTCCTTCACGTCATAAATGGTCACAACTCACAAGTGTTACAGTCACTACGGTGAAACAAAATGTGGTATCATTCAAACATTATTACTCTCAAATGGTCGTTCTTTGGTGATTCCACTGAGAAGTCACTGTAACCTTTGCTTTGTGACTAGTCAATAAGTGACGTTACAATAAAGTCACCTTCTGATTATCATGTGACCGTCATCTGAAGACTCAATTTTAAAGTCATCGTGAGCGTTGCATTGTCACCTGTCACCAAATAATGTCACAATGAAGTTACATGGTGATTCTTGGGCGGCCGAGACCCTACTGCGCTCCTCTGTGAAAAGTCACAAGTTAATTTCATTTTGCTGTCACTTCGGGGCTTGTCACAAAACAACCGCCATGGGACTTAAGAGCCTACATCAGTAACGCGAAAAAACGCTCCAGCTAATGTTAAGTCTATGGGAAGGTTATCGCGCGATTTCTCGCTCGCATTTTAATATTTTTAAATGATTTTTTTTGCATAGGATAGCTGAGGTCGATCTCTAACGTTGTTAGTTTTTACTTTTTCGATTGTGGTTCCAGTTTTTTTTATATAAGGGTAATTTCACTTTCAGA
This sequence comes from Maratus michaelseni, assembly GCA_963931845.1. Taxonomy (NCBI): domain Eukaryota; kingdom Metazoa; phylum Arthropoda; class Arachnida; order Araneae; family Salticidae; genus Maratus; species Maratus michaelseni. The sequence goes on from OZ007586.1 coordinate 443,660,384, forward strand.
ACCGGTTCCAACCGGTTCCAAAATTGAAAATGTCCGCTTATAAAAAAACCGTAACCAAAATCAAAAAAGTAAATACTAACAACGTTAGAGATCGACGACCTCAGCTATCCTATGCAAAAAAAATCATTTAAAAATATTAAAATGCGAGCGAGAAATCGCGCGATAACCTTCCCATAGACTTAACATTAGCTGGAGCGTTTCTTCGCGTGATTAGCGTAGGCTCTTAAGAGCCTACATTAGTCATGCCAGAAAACACGCAAGCTAATGTTAAGTCTATGGGAAGGTTCTTGCGCGATTTCTCGCTCGTATTTTAATATTTTTAAATGATTTTTTTTTTTTTTTTTTTTTTTTTTTTGCACAGAATAGTTGAGGTCGATCTCTAACGTTGTTAGTTATTACTCTTTCGATTTTGTTTCCAGTTTTTTTATATAAGGGTACTTTCACTTTCAGAACCGGTTCCAACCGGTTACGAAATTGGAAATGTCCGCTTATAAAAACACTGTAACTAAAATAAAATAAAAAAGTAAAAACCAACAACGTTAGGGATCGGCCTCAGCTATCCTATGCAAAAAAAATCATTTAAAAATATTAAAATGCGAGCGAGAAATCGTGCAAGAACCTTCCCATAGACTTAACATTAGCTTGAGCGTTTCTTCGGGTGACTAGCGTAGGCTCTTAACAATGAAGTCTCCAAATGACGATCATATGAGAGTCACACGGTAACTTCATTATAAAGTCGCCCGGTGACTCGTAACAAAACAGCAGTCATAGTGACTTCTCAGTGGAGTGACCAAATAAGAGTAAGAATGAGACAAATGAAAGATATTACATTTCAGCTCATTATAGTAACTGTGACCATTTGTGACGTCGAGAAGACGTCGCATCGACTGGATGTGATGCTAGGGTAGTACCTATTTTCTACACTTGTCATTTATGAAATTTTCTTTTGAGTACTCATGTGTTCGGAAATTAGCCTTTTGTGTTTGTTGCTTAAGTTTTGCACACCAGTGTATATTGTATAAACACGTTACATCCTATTTCAATAAAATAGGCCTTCAAACTACAATTGCGAACGTTTACCACTAAATTAGTGGTTTGGAAAAAGGTAAAAGAATGTGGGAAGGGGTTCTGTTTTGCTATCTATCTCAGCCGCCACCGTACAAAGCATTCTTAAAAACAGCTTTTCGCTAATTAACAATTTTTATCAATAAATTTCAAAATTGAGTTCTAATTTATAAACTTTAATAGTTTTAATAGTTGGGTAAGGTGGTAATATGGTGGAGGCATTCCTGTGACACCCTTGCTGTGTGTGGCCGAGCATTATATTGTCGAAAAATGCCTGCTAGAAGCCCTGCTATGAGTGGCAACACATGTTGCTCAAGGTTGTCCCGAACGTACCGCTGGGCTGTCAAGGTGCCTTCGATCAATATTAGAGGGGACCGAGTGTCGTATGTGATGGCACCGACACCATCACACTAGGTGTGGGAGCGGTGTGCCGCTGTAAACAAAAGCAGGATTAAGGCGTTCACCACGGGGCCTCCACACACGTACACGGTTGTCATCACTACCCAAATTGAATCGTGATTTGTCTCTGAAGACAACGTTGTTCCATTCGGTTGCTGTCCAATCCCGTCGAGCGCGACGCCACTCTAAACGGAGGCGACGGTGGGTGGGTATCATTGGTAGCACTACAGTGCCTAGAATTAGTTCTAGGCACTGTAGTAGCACCACGTAATGGACGCCACGATACAAATGTCCTTCATAAAGGCGCCTTGCAAAGGTACGGCCATACACGGGGGCCTGTAGGGAAGATTCTACCTGTGTTTGGATAGGGAATAGTGATGAAGTTGGCGCTACACGTGCGTGACGGATGATGTGACGGTCTTCCCTGCTATTGGTCTGGCGAGGGCGTCCTGAGCCTGGACGACGAGTATGCTACCTCACTCTTATCCACTGGTCCCAACATCTCCTCAAAGTGGGGTCAGAACAGCCTAGGTGGCTGGCTTCTCGCCGACCTCACAACCCAGCTTCCATCATCCCGATGAACCTTCCCCTCTCGAACTCTGACAGCTGATCGTATTGTCTTCGATGGCGGTGTAGCGGCATACTTGATTAAAAAGTACCCCTCTGCAACAGAGTAAGTACAGGCAAAATGCTTCTGCGTTCTCTTTTTATACACCAGAGAGATCAAAGTTTAACGTCCTCTGGTAGCATTACGTAATGCACAATCACGTTGTATTGCTAATCATTTGCATATCTGCCAGAAACGTACCCATTCGCCAAGTTTCGATACGATGCGACTATTACTTCTTGGTGCGCCAATTTTTATAGCAATGGGTGTATTAACAAAAATCTCATTAAAATTATCAATAAGTAGTTTTTAAGTAATTAGATTAGCTCATTTATTACCTATATTAAAGCTTTAAAAAATATTTTATCTAACTAAAGGATTCATAATAAGAATAAAAATAGATTTCACTTCTAATGCCTCAAATTAATCAGTTTAAAACTAAATTTAATAATTTTCGAAGACATATCGGTTTAAAATGCCATCGATTTTGTTAAAATGAGTTTAATACACTATTTATTTGAATAAAGCATCGATTTCAACAGAGAGAAATTGGAAAAAAAAATTTGGCTAGCTAAAATAGGCAAATACCCATCGTGAGTCGGTTCAAGAAGACTGAAAAAGTAATTGAAACAAACCTTGGTTTCACATATATTGTTCTTCAAACGACATTTGAAGAGGTTAGAATGACAGTGGAGTAAGTCAAAATTTGGTGATTTGAGAAATGAAGGGTTTTACGAAACTTGTTGTATTGCCGTTGCATTGAGTGGTCCAACTTGTTTTGCCCTCTAGCGACTCCCTAAGTGAACTATGACTTATTTGACTGCCACATTGAACAGAAATTAATACACGTTCAGTGAAAATATGGTTATCCCGATTTGACTTACTCCACTGTCATTCTAACCCCCTCATTTTGTCATCATTCCCATAAGGCGCAGGTGCCATATGACAAAAATATTTTCCTGTCACTGCGTTGTTTGTCACTAATTTCATCTCCACTCATGCATTTTGTTATTAGATAGTATAAATGGGTAATTATGATATATTTTATTGATTTCAAAATAATTTCTTCTTAATTTTCAGATGTTTAAGCGAAACAGCAAGTGATTACGTAGAATTTTCAAATTATAAAACTGTAGACCGAAAGTTGGCTCGACACTGTGGTAACCAGAGGCCGAAACTGGTAGAATCTGATGCTGATTTTTTTCGAATCATCTTCAAATCTAATGACAAATTCGATGCAACTGGATTTGAAGCATTTTATCAATTTAGGAAACAAGTCGGTAAGTATCATATTAATTTTCTATTAGTCAGAAAATTTAAACACGCATGTAGAGTGAAGATTTAACTTTATCTGTATCTACAGTGCATCGTAAGTTTTTTGTTGTTGTTATTTTCACTAAAAAGACAAAGAAAAAGAATAAATAACAGTACACCTTAATTTATTTTACGTTTACTTAAAAGAAAATTGGTCATTTCTTTTATATGTGTTTTTTAGGCAAAGTAAAGTTAGATAAAACTTAACCTCTTCTGCTAATGTGTATGTAATTTTTTTTCATCAATCTTTTAACTTAACCACTTCTATTAAGCACTTTACAAGAGAAGAAAACATTTTTTAAAATATAACATGCAATGTCATGCGAATTACGACACTGTCGAGTTTTTTAAAAAGAAACATGGATTTTTTAAAAATGCACACTGCATACATTGTATTTTAAAGAAGAAAATCAATGATTATTTAAAATCATAGTCTGATACTACGCTCGGACGAAAATTTTTACAATTCTTAGTTTATGTTTTTGAACAGGGTGACTCGGGATCAAGCTTTAACTGTTTACGAGTTACAGCAAATGCTTCAGAAGTTTCTGAAACATTCTTTAAATATAGGGTGCCCAAAAGTTTTTCTTTTAAATGTTAATAACCTTTTTTTTTTCAGATTTAAAATCTGAACGTTTTGGAGTTTTGTCATGCAGAGACAGTTGTAGCAGTGGTAGAATTTTATTTTCAAAATTAATTATTGCGTTCTCAGTATTCTGTGGTAACGATACAGAACGCGAGCTACATGTGCGAGGTATGTCAGATACAGAACTTGTGGCGTAACCCACGGTCACGGTGTAATTTTGCATGTCAGCCATTACAACATCTTCAGTTAACAATGGCAATAAAGTTCATTAAAACAATCAAAGGGTAATCGTAATGAAGCATCTAAGTTAGTTAGATGACTTCAATCTTAATAATAACAAAGAAAACAAAAGGGGTAATCTTACGACTCTTTCTAATTACACTTAGTCACGACTCAGTCTTGAACATGTACCTGGAATACAATTACTTGCACCAAACAAAACACAATATTCATTTCAAAGCTACGCTTTAAACGTACTGAGATTCCGTGAACTTTATTGGAGCACAAAACTACTCCTTGCCAATATTGTAGACCCTCAGCAAGATGGCTAAAATTCCTATCGAAATCATTTCCGACCATTGTCAGCCACGAGATGTGCTTTCGATTAATAAGCAATCGGCAGGATCCGCTGCAGATCCGATTCTCTCAGCAAAATCCTCACTATTTACAGCTACCAAACAACCACAATTATCTAATTATCATAAGTTCTCTAAAATACAAGTGACAGTCCAATTCCTTGAGTTATTTCACACTTTGTAAAATTTAAAGGCAGGCAGAGTAGGGTTCAGTTTTACGCACGAAAGTTAGCTTCGCAAGGCAACACGGACACATGCAAAACCGAGTAAACGACTAGCGTACCCTTATGGAGAGTATAATGGGTAACTCCGTCGCAAACCTTGTTCTAGAAAACGTTTAATTAAACTGCGTATTGTCATTTCTGAGGGAGAATTTCTCACATTAAAACATCTGCAATATGATATATGAGTCGCAATAATTGAGCACTGATTTTGGAAAAAAAAGCTTTATGCTTCTTTCTCAACTGTGTATCTCTTCATGGTAAAATTCTTCTAAATCGGTAAGGAAAAAACTAACAGACAAAAGTTATTAACTTTATAAAAGTAATTTTTTGATAACCCCGTAGAAAATATTAATTATCAGGAGGCACGGTAGTGCCTCCGCCTATTCGAGAAAGCACAGCCGTTTCTCAAGCACAGAAGTTTCCCAAAAACCTGAAACTTCGTTTATTTAGAGTACTTTACCAATGGGACCAAATGTTCACATTTCACGTTTCTATCTTTTCTAGTTTAGAAGATATATGAAATCAAAGTTTTGACTTTTTGACACTCACTCACCGATTATCAAAAATCTGAGATGCATCCTGCAGCCCTAGAAACTTGAAATTAGGCATAAAGGTAGTGTTTAATATACAAATAAAAGAAAAAATGAAAAAATCCAGAAAATGTAAACAAAAAATCGAAAATTTGAAAATTTTGAAAAAAATCAAAAATTTAGAAAATTAAAAAAAAATCGAAAATAATTTGATGATTACACTTTACTATGTTATGGGATGGGATTATTTGATTAAGAACACTTATAAACAGCCATCACGATCACATTATCGTGCTACGTAATTGCCAAGTGACAAAATAATCATTAACGAAGTCAAAGTATCTTAATTTTTTTAGCTTGAATAGCAGTAGCATAGCCAAAAATAGGCCAGGGGCGGGGAACCCTACCACTTTTTCTGAACAGAAATCTTCGCCTTAGTTACTGTTTTAAAAATGTAAATTATTTTGAAATTAAATAAGGTTCGTAAAAAGTGGTGGGGTGACCCCCCCCCCTCCTCTGGCTTCTTCCTGGCTACGCCCCTGCTGAATAGCATATGGCTCATAATTAACCTCAATCTAGTATTACTTACGTTGAACCACATATGTATCGAAATTGTTCACTCCTTAATTTACTATTATAATTCTTATTGCATTTTCTAATTGGCTGACATCTTTTAACCCTTTCCGGCACAGACAAAGTCTGTTATTAAAATGAGAAATTGCTGACTGACACCGGAATTTACAAACGACTTTTTTAGAAAATATGAACTCCTTATTTTAAGCTTTCATTATAGGAACAAATTTTTATTAAAATATTCTCGGTGCCGAATGCAAGTTTGGAATTAAAATTAGGTGTACCCGGAGTGTGACCACTGTGCCGGAAAGGGTTAAATTAGGGATTTTTGAGTTATTGGCTCAATTGGAGATGAGTCACCACTTTCAAACTAATACTAATACACTGAATGAATTTGTAATCATAATCTAGATTTTGTATTTCTGAATCGAAGTTTTAAAAATATAGTACTGGACTCGATATTTCTAATGTTTTGGGTTGGGTAGGGTTTTAAATTTATTTTTTAACTAAAACTGTCCACTCAATTTCTCAGATTATTAATAAGAAAACTTTTTAATTTCTACTGTGTACGTTATTTTTTACATCAGAAACTGCCTGATACATCAATTTTTTAAACCACAAAAACCAAAAGAAATCCTTTTCAAAGATAAAACAAAAATGAAGAAAGGGTACAGTTATTTGTAAAGAATCTCTTAAGGGAAAAAATGAAATTGAAGGGGAAATATACATACGTACTTTTAAACAAAAAATAAAAGACATTTTCCCTAGTTCCAGCTGTTCAGTGTAGTTTCAATAAAAATACATTTGGAAAGGACACAAGGAAAACTACATTCAAAACTAAATAAATATTTATTCTTCTTGTTATTTGCATCTTGATATTTCTTTAGTATGGCATTTTCGTAGAGCTAATATTTTTCATTTTGCACTTTTTAAATAACAAAACTATTTGTATTTAAATGTGGCTTTGGGGGGGGGGGGGGGATTGTTTAAAATGACGAAAATGGACTGAAGTTTAATCGTGGATTAGAAATCCTGTAATTAATTTAGGCTATTACTTCTTTTTTAATTTATTTATTTATGTTTTATAGAAATAAAACATAGCTATTTGTTAAATTGTAAAAAGCAATGACTAAAGTTTTAATATTTTATGGCAAAGTTAATCTCTTGCAAAACTAGTTTTGCCACGAATTTGATGTCCATGTTCCATATTTTTGAATCGTCATTTCTCTTTTACACTACTTATTGCGTTGTCTCTCGGTTATACCTGAAAACAAATATTTGTGAAATATTAACAATTTTATAATAAAAAATTCAAAATTCATATAAAAATGTATCATATTTTTTGTTCTAATTTGTAAAAAAAAAATGCCGGTTTCTGAGGTATAGTTTGTAGAGAATTAATTTCCTTTTTTTAGAAAAAAAAAAAAAAAATGTAAATCCGTTAACTTGCTCAAAAGTTATTTTTGGCAAAACCTCTGAAAAAATAGTCGTTGGGGGCGCCCGTAATACTTACCCATCATGGATATGCATAATATAAAGTATGAAAATAAAACATGTGTATTTATAAAATGCATTGCAATTCGAATAAATTCGTGGCTTGATGACGTCATAAACTTTAAATGCTCTATTACTCCAAAATTGATAATCATATTAACTAACGGTTTACTGCGTCGAATTGAGCGTCTCATTTCCAGATAAAATATATCTTTGAATCGAAATTTGAATGATATACAGGATCAGGAAAAATCGAAGAGTGTGGAAAATAGGATTACAAATATTTCGGCAGCTAATTATCCGATCGACTTCATTCTTTATGCAAAATTTATGTGTTTTTATTGTCTTTTATATTTTTTTCCTTAAAATAAACAATTTCGAAAAATTTTATATACCTTTTATCAAAACGAATATTTCGAGAGTCCGAAACAAATTCCGGATAATTGGGGTTACTGAAATTCAATAACTTCTTCCTATTATTACATACTAAGTACACCAAATTTCAAGTCTCTATCTCGATTTGTTCGGTAGATAGAGCGTTTACAGACAGACAGACAGATGGACGGCAATTTTTTTTTTCTAAAAATATGTTTTTCGGAGTCTGTCTGAAACGTGTAAATCCGTCAAAAAATTACAAGACCTATACTACGTATGATGGATAAGTAATAGTGTTTCCAGATAATTGAGTTTAAAGTTTTGCCTTTGTGGGTATCGCCGGTTTGCGCGGCTCGGCGTTTACGGCTCGTACGACCGTAATTTTAAGCATTTTCCTATCAGACTAACTGTGTGACATTATTCAAAATTCAAAATAATAATAATTATTATTATTAGTATATTGTTTCGTCATTTCAAACCTTTCTATTCTCCTTAAAAAGATGCAAAAATAAATTATAGCAAACAGCTTAGGAAAGAAAGCTGCAGCCGACTCAAGAAACTTAGTTTTCTAGACTGCCAATAAATACTACTAGTGCGCAAAAGATGTATGCAATTAAAAGACCTATCGTGTTTGCTTTTTCCGAGTTAAATTCATAAACTTCTTCATATTTATTGGCAACTTAGTATTGTTTCTCTTCGAAATATTAAACCACGACATGCCTTTCATGTACTTTCATAAAAAAAAAAAAAATCTATTAGTGCAAGATAATTAAAGTAAAAATTTATAATATACAGTATGCCCACTAAAGTCCCTTGCCCCCCTCTTAACTTCGGAACGGCTGCTGCTATATTCATAAAAGTGGTGTCTAGGTATAATTAAGACTCCTATAATAGGAGCTGACGCATATCCATTTTGTTTCGGATTATTCGTGCTCAGTTCAGCATCAATCGACCGCAGCCGGAGTTCGGGTTGCCTAAGACTCGATTGTGATTGGCTGAACCGGTTCTGATTAGCTTGGTTTTTCGACTGAACTTCAATTTGAGACCCAAATCTACGAGGATGCGTCAGCCTGTATTATAGGAGCTCTAGGTATAATTAGAGCTCCTATAATACAGGCTGACGCATCCTCGCAGATATGTGTCTCAAAGTCGAAAAAGCAAGCTAATTTTCCGCCATTTAACATCCAGCCTCTTTCAGAAGGTGGAGGAACGAGGCCTTAAGCAACCCCAGCTCCGACAGCGGTAGATTGAGATGCTGAACTGAGACCCGAATAATGCGAAACAAAATGGATATGCGTCAGCTCCTATTATAGGAGCCTTAGGTATAATAGACGCTTTCAGTGTGACGTCAGTCATGACGTTTTGCTTGGATACTGACTCCAAACAAACGGTTGCTATGTGTCATTTCTTATTAAATATAAATCGTAGAAAATATTACCACTGCATATAATGTATTAAAACGCTTTGCCGTGAGATATAATCATAAGATTTAGGTATAATATACAAACATAATAGAAAATACAACATAGCAACTATTTGTTTGGAGTCAGTTTCCAAGCAAAACGTCATCATTGACGTCACGACTGAAAGCGTCTATAAAATAGTCATGCGCTACTGAATGAAACCGCTTACGGCGCCACCTGGTGGAAAACTGCGGAGTTAGCATTCCTATCTCGAAAACGGAGAGTGATAGGTAAAAAAGTGATTTACAAAGTTGTAGAGCATAATCGATTCAGTACAAAAAGACACTTTGTGGACATTAATGCGAAGAATAGAACGGTTAAAACGCGCATTTGTGTTTTCGTGATTTCCTACACTGTGACGGGACAAAACGATCTTAGAAAGAAAGAAACAACCAGTTATGAAACAGCAGGTGTATGCGACCCCTCCTCAAACATTGCAGGACCTTAAACGAAGCATTACGGATGCTTGTGCCAACTTGTCACCATCTATATCACCATTTTGCTCCAATGTGTGCAACGTAAAATTCAAACAAGGATCCAAATATACATTGCAGCTGACGGTGAGAAGTTTGAACATCTAAATTAAAGGTACATTATTATAACTAGTTGTTTTTTTCTTTCTAAGATCGTTTTGTCACGTCACAGTGTAGGAAATCACGAAAAAACAAATGCGCGTTTTAACCGTTGTATTCTTCGCATTAATGTCCGCAAGGTGTCTTTTCGTACTAAATCGATGATGCTCTGCAACTTTGTAAATCCCTTTTTTTCTCTATCTCTTTCCGTTTTCGAGATAGAAATGCTAACTCCGCAGTTTTCCACCAGGTGGCGCCGTAGGCGGTTTCACTGAGTAGCGCATGACTACTTTACTATACCTAGACACCACTTTTATGAATATAGCAACAGCCGTTCCGAAGTTAAGAGGGTGGCAAGGGACTTTAGTAGGCATACTGCATTTAAACAAGTTCTAGCCCTCCATTAATAATCCCTGTTGTTAATTTAATATTCAATAAAAATTACTTAATTTCAATTTGAAATCCCACAATCACGAAAAAAACGAAAGTAAAGAATTTTGTAAGGGAAGGCCTCTTATATGTATTAAAGGAAATTAACCCGCATTGTTTCTTTAGTCGTAACTGCAAGCCGTAACATTTGAGGCGAAATCACACTGTCGGTTTCTGAAGATAAAGCTGTAAATATTCCTTTTTTACGACTTATTGACTGCAAGATGTCTGTAAGGTATCATTTGAGTGCGCACGTTCATGATTTAACAGTTTCATGTCTCGAGATAGGGCAAAATGTGTCGCTCAAGTTTCCAAAGTCACAGGAATGTCAAAGAATGTGGCGGTTAAAAAGACTTTTGGCTTTGGAGGTGCTGTGAGAAAATATGCCCTGGAGAACGTGGTAGAATCATTACACCTCAAGTGCTGCTAAGTGGCCAAAAGAAACAGAAATTCGACTCCAGATTAGATAACCTCAGACGTTGCTAACGCAACTGGTACTCGATTATCTGTAAGAACCATTTCTTGGTGATTAAATAATACTGACTTAGGTGTACGTAAGTTTTTTACATATATTCCACTACGAGTACACCATCGCAGAGAAAGTTTGCGTTGGTGTAAGGAGCGTATTCGTTGGGGTTAGAAAAACAGTGGTACAGAGTCATGTTCTCTCATGAGTCCTGCTTCACTATAAATAGTGATTATGTGCACCAGCTAGTGTGAAAAGAGATACGAATTCGTCCCCATCACCAGAATGTCCCGGAAACTGATAGTTGTGGCCGAAAATTTATTGTTTGGGCGGATATCAGGCACAATGGCAGAAATTCGCTTCAAATATTTGAAAAGAGATACTTTGACATCGCAGTGGTATTACACAGACGTTCTCCAGGGTCATATCCGTCTTTTTCGTAGTGCAATCAGTCCAGAACTTCTGTTAATGGATAACAACATCCGCCCACTTGCAATAGCTGAAGTATTTCTCACACTAGCAGGAGACGGTATTGGGTGTAGGACGTGGCCGGCTTAATCTCCGGATCTAAATCGTATAGATAAGGCTCCTACAATTTGGGCTGACTCACGCCGCTATTTAATTGTCCATAGGAGAAGAACGATTGGCCACAAAACTTCTAGCCATGTGGGCAACAATCGCTGATTGGTCTAAGTGGGAAACAAAATGCTTGACGAATCAGCGTGCATTATAGTAGCCCTACGTATAGACCATACCTGGGATGCACTCGATAGACGTATTGCTGAAAGGTAGAATTCTCCTCGAAATGTACAAGCACTCAAAATCGCCTTGAGAAACGAATCGAACAGAAATCCTCAAGCTCTCCCTCATCTTTCATTAGACAGCATGCACAAACGAAGCCAACTGTGCATCAGTGTCCGAGGAGGTCACATTCTATAATGACGGACTCATATATGTTATTTTGAGAAGAACAAGCATTTTTTGTAGCTTTTGAAAATTGTTCTAAAACGCATCTTTTGTTCTTTGGGCATCCTGACTTGCCATGTAGTAATATCTGCATCGTGCTGCATAATAAAGATACATCAGGATCTCTATTAATTGCGCACTAAGTGACATATTTATAAATTATGTCTATCATTAGTTATAACATAAAAGGTCTCTGTTCCTTAGCAATTGTCAAACAGTGTATATTAAAGTGATTAATTATTGTTAATTCTATTAAAGTATGCAGTATGCATTCGTTTTTAATATTCGGAACTAAAGGAATTCAAAGTATAGGCTGTATAGTGTGTATATAAGAATATTATTGTTTGATTAACCCTTTGCACTCGAGAGGTGATTCTCACTCACCACTAGTGTTGCCAGGTGTCCCTCGTAAACTGGGGCTCCAAATGCTCTGGACATCACTAATCAATTACAGCTTATTTCGCCATTATTAATCCTAGATAATTCTTCCATTAAATAGGGCGAAGAAAATCAATTTAAAATACTGGTGTCCAGAGCATTTGGAGCCTCGATTTACACAGGACACCGTGGTGAGTGAGATTTACCTCTCGAGTGCAAAGGGTTAACATATAGAATACATTTTTCTTTCATGGTTGAACGTACTTAATGTTATATCTTGTTTCTTTTATATCACATCTTTTATTTATATTTCCAGATCCTTTTACTGTGAAGAGGGTTTCTACTATCCCCAAAGATAGCAAATCCCGTAAGTATGATTTTTATAGCACTATATATATATTATACAGACATATAGATACATTGATAGATAAATTCTGCAAGATAAATACTGTAGTTTTATGAATCTCCACTACAAATGCATAAAAGAGTACAAAGACCAATACATTTATTACCTCACAATTTTCAAGGAAAATGAGAATAAAAATCTAGGATCGGACAGACGGACTTGGTAAAGCCCAAATACTATATTTAAAAGGTATTTTTAATATAAAATTTAATTATTCTTTAAGTTTGAATGCATCTAAAGTAGCCTATAAAATTTTTTTTATAAAATAATAAAATTTAAATCATGTTGATCAAGTAAACTCCTGCTTTTATTTAATTATTAAAAATATATGCAGAGCACAATCATAGAATGTTTGGGTCTTAATCTCAGATTATCACGGTTTTACAAATGCAAATATGAATATGCGATTTTGTGTTACTGAATGTGAAAAAATGTAAATGAAAAACTTGCATTATTGAGCACACAAATTAAATTATTATTAGAATTAAAATTTCTTTTTAAAATGGATTTTTCAGAGTCATATAGGGTGTAAATTAAACATGAATTAATTCTACTGAATCTGAAAAACCAAAGAAAGACTCATGAATTCTACAAATACAATAAAAACTATCATCCAAAAGTTCAAATTATACATAATTACAATGAAGTCATAAATGATTTGGATTCATTACGAAAAATTGAAGCTTCTAATACGCAGAAAAAAATGTACCGCAATTTCCGGCATATAATCCGCGGATAAAACAAACATGTTTAGACCTAGAAATTTCATTTAATAATTGAAATCAAATATGTACAGCGTTCGAGTAAGTTATATTTTATTAAAGAAAAATTCTGGTATAAAGATGTTTGATTGATCCGCGGACCGATCTGATTAAAATTCTATATTGATTTTATTTATATATTTTCTATACTTTCTATATTTTATACTAGCTTTTCTGTTTTGAAATTCCATTTGAAACAAATACAGAAATTTCCGCGTATGAAATAAACATGTTTAAAGCTAGAAATTTCATTTAACAAAATGCAAATTATTCCTATGTGGTACTTATTTGGCTTCATTTATTAAATAACATTTTTTGTTCAAAACGTGTTTTTTTAACCTTGGACTGTACGCCGGAAATTACAAAAATCCTAATCACTTCATCCTTATTTAATTTTCTCCAATGCTCTTAAATTTCACAAGAATACGAGTATAATATAAATATTCTTATTTGTCAAAAATTTGTAATTTTATGCTAAAAAGAAGGAATAAAATAGGAAAGGTTTACAAAGATATAACATATAAAGTGCAATGATTCAACAAAATCGTGAAAATTTGCATAGTTTGCGGGAAATATTTTGGTATTTTTTATAACCATTAGTGTATAGAAAATGGATTGTAAAAATGTCCGTATAAAGTGGTTTCAGAGGCTTGATGCTTGACGCTGATTTCTTTTATCCCGAAATCGATGATTTAGTGTACCTTTGTGATCAAATGTTGGGGCAAACATGGTGACTAAGGTGAGAAGTAATATTTACCAGTTCCTTGCTATATGGTGTATTCTTACATCTGCTTGTGAAATAAAGTTTGTCTCGGAGAAGTCTTGTTGCTTTACTTTTTGAATTAACTCTGTAACAATTCTCATATTTATAGCTAATTATTTTTTCTTTAATTTTAGATACTTCTGGACGACGGACGAACAGATATTTCCCTATTTTCATTTTACTAGTATTACTATTATCCTAGGAGAAGAAAAGTATGACCAAACAAGACTTTTTGAATTGTTTTTAAAGCATTTTTGATTGCATAGATACCAAGCAATCATATTGCAACAAATACCTTCACGGGAATCAAGTCACGTATTTTATTTATAAAATTCATTTGTGGAAGAACATGGATCAGTTGAACGATTATCTCTTACACTGTTTAAGATATTTTGTGCCAAATATTTCTCTTTAACTTTGCATGATCACTAAACAAATAGTTCGAATTATAATTTAGCGTGGTAATTAAGAACGCACTGTTTTTCAATTTACGACTAAAATTCCCGGCACAAAAATTAAAAAATTCCCGATGCAACGATGATCTCAAATCTCTTCGAAATTATTCGTTGCTGAAGTTCATATCACACGTGCTTTCATGCGATAGAAACTATGGGAAAAATCCTATCAAACTAAGTTGAGCTTCATCCAAGAGGTGCTTTTTAACGATATAAAAACATTTAAATATACCCAAGAGTTAAGAAAATCAAATTACTACATTTGTCAGCAAATCGTTTTACTTCCAGTGACATCTTTGGGTGCTCCAATTGGTTCATTTTAAGATAAAAAGAACGATACGAGCTAACATCTCTCGTATGGACGTCGAAATTGAAGCTATATTAGAGGTGTGGCAGAAGTTGACTTCAAGCATGAGTTCATTGCGCTACAGGGAATAGATGCGGGACACTCAATAGAACACTCAGTTAGGTTCTAGGTGGCGAAGAATACGCATTACGTAATGTAAAACAAAGTACGACTTGACACTTTATTCAACGAATGGACTTGTTAAAGTCACATGGCTCAAACGGCAACATATTGGAAGGCATATCCATGATGATAAATATCCATCAAATATATATCATATGGCAGTTTTCCATCATTTCACGCTCCAGGAACCGTTTTATGAGACAGCATTTCAGATTGTTTTGAGAGTTCGTGTGGTATCAATTATATTCATTATTGAAAACAAGCATTTATTAATTCATCAAGGTTTTTTATCGCAACTTTTTAAGAAAGCACAAGTTTAATGTATCTGCATCTGTTATAGTTATCATTTAACCCGTAAACTCTACACTAGTGCGAATTCGCACCGAACAAAATTTTCCATGTCGGCGTTTTTTTAAAACAGGCTTTCATTAATTTACATTTATCATTAACAAAATAGAAGTTTTGATAAATATAAATACCACAGTTCGATTTATCATTAAATTTCGTATAGAAATCATATGTTTTATTTCATTATCTCTATATATATTGCCAACAAAAGTATACGCAGTTGAAGTTGCGGAATCCTAAATCGCACTAGTGTGGAGTGCGCGGGTGCTGAACCGAAGTGTGGAGTCCACGGGTTAAACTGGCGAGTAGACACATTTAGGTCTTTCATGAATAATTTATAATTCTTTTGTAAAAAAAAAGTGTAAATTATGTTTCTTTGTCGAACAGGCCTCTGTACAAGGGCGCCCATATGGAAGGGGGCAGATGGGGGCTCGTGACCACCTCTAGATATAAAATATAGCAAAATTTTTCAGCAATATTAAACATTTTAAATATACGAAACATTTTAAAGATTTTATTTAAAATAATAAAATATCAATAATTGATTGGAATTTTCAAACATTTTTTTTTTCCTTGAAAAAAATGATTTGCCAGAATCTGCTATAAATTTACTTTGACGTGACAGTGAATTTTAGATTTAAATTAACCCTCTGACTGCTCATACCCCGATTTCCACGGGCAAGACATTTGTAGAAAAATTTATGTAATTTACAATTTTTGAAGCAATTTTGTATTAAAATTCCACAATCAAAGACAGAAAATGAAAACGATAAATTTATTACATTTTTCATATACAGGTTGATTTGAAATATGTAATGGTATAGGAGATAAATGTCGATTATATATTGGTTGGAAGGATTTTTTAAAAAAAATTGAGCAGTCAGAGGGTTAAATGCATCTTATTATTTTTGTAATCATCATAGAAGCTCTTAGTCATATTTCTATTGATAAAGAAATGAATCCACTAACACGCTCACTTACAAGCCTTTCAGTTAAATGTTGCAACAGCATCTGCAGTATTACTTAATTATCTGTCTCAAAATTTTATCTAGCTATTCTATCTATCTGGAGTCAGTCATGAACAAATTGAAGTCTTTAAATCATGACTTGAATTCTGTACATCAATGCATACGCATAAAGAAGGAAATTCTGGAAGTTTTCCGCATGGACGGAATCTGAATAATTTGCTGAAATATTCATGGGAATAAGAGATATATGTGTTTTTTCTAGAAACTGACATGGAAATGATTCGAAATTAACATGAACGTCTACTACACAAACTCACCATTCGAATATCCTTGCAATTAGTGGGTGTCCCTGATATGGCCATGCTAAAGTTTAAGAATTTTCCCTGCCGTCATTTAAAAAGAAATCAAAACCGTTTTATTTTTTTTATGTTCTCAGGTTAATGGACTTTCATAAAAAATATTGTATTCCCCATGAAAATAGTTTTACTAGTCCAAAAAAATGGAATTCCAAAAGTCTACCAAGTGGCCATATCAGGAACATGTGCACATGATATGGCCACCATTGTTCCATGTTTCACAAATCGTGATTTTCTTCAATTTAAAAATGCTGTTCTGATAAATTAAATAATTTTGGTGTAAAATGAATAAACATGATACTCAATAATTCTTTTTGTTATTCAAAAGTTGAGTTGAAACAAGATTTTTCATAAAAAATGAAGTTGTTTACAAAATTGACATTACAACTTAAGTTATTATTCAGAAAAAAAAATGTCAAGTCCTTTTAGAGTTTAAAAATTTGTTAAAACAAATTACTTATCTCAATTGGAACAAATAAAAGTGTATTTATTACAGGCTTGTATAGTGTACTTGATATGGTCATATCAGGAGCAGGTCAGCTTTCACGAAAATCGTTTGACTTTGAACAACTCATAAAATATACACCATCAAAGACAGCACCAATTGATATAGCAAGATGAAAACAAGAAGCAATCACACCAAAAACATAAAATTGGAAATTGGCTTCAAATTCCACAACCTAGCTGAATGGCAAATGATCACATGATACACTAGGAGGTTCCTTCGTGGTATGCTCGTGCCATTTAGCGAATTTTTTGGTTAACTAATGTATAATAGGGGGATGGCCATATCAGGAACGTGACCATAACAGGGGCACCTACCTTACATGCTTATTACAGTCTACAAAGATTGACCCCCAGCCTGAAATTGATTACTTTTTCGAAACCACGCAAACTGCCCCTTATGCATTTGATTTCCCATGATCAGCAACTTTTGTCTGCAAGTTGTACACTGGCTCGTAAATCTTGTGTGATAATAATCTGCCATGAGACTGTATGGTCTCATGGTGCACAGAATGGAAGTCACGCTTGAGACCTTATGGGGCAGTCAACGTGTTAATTATCTCATTTGAATCAAGATTTACAGATCATAAATGAGACGCCCGTCAGAGTAATTTTAATTCGTTCCAACCTGGTGAAAAGTATGAAGAAAGATGTTTTTGTTAAAGCTATGAAAAAATTATCTCAGTTTTATAACGAGAAGTTAGAGACAAAAGATAGAAACTGGTATGACTTAAAAGAAAAAAAAACAGGACTGTAATAAGAAAGTTAATTTAAATGATCTCCTCTCAAAAACTGTGTTGTCCCCCTTCATTTAACAGAGCTCTACTGAATTATACAATTCCACCAACAACATATTATGTTGGAATTTCATTTTGCACTGTGAGGCAACTGAAGAAATGGCTGAGGACCACAATGAGTCCAAACATCTTTTAAGTTTGTGATTATTAAGTGTTCACAGAGATAGAATAAAATATTTGAGTTTGGAAGAATTGGATACAGACAGAATTTTTAAAAAACAAACAAAATCTGCAGTTCGTTTTTTCTGAAAAGTACTAAATACAGTGGACTCTCTCTATTCTGAACACTCATGGGACCGACCAAAAGTGTTCAGATTATGGGCTGTTCATTACAGAGGGAGATTGGGAAATGCACTACTGCTACTATGTATTGAGTTTATAGACTGTATAGAATACTTAGCCTGGTTAACCATGCAAGTTACCGAGATGGAGGTGCTGAATTTAGAAACTATTAAGAAAGTTAATTAAATGATATATTAAAAAAATTTACAAAATATACAATTACATACTTACAGTACATTACTTGAAAACATAATCGGTACATTACTTAAAAGAGTGAGTAATTTTAGTCTGTTTTTGCATTGTGTATGCTCGTGCAGTGTACATGTTATCTAGTTGTTTAAGAAGTGGAAAGGCTTTCGGGTGATATTCAGCCGCATAGTTCAACAGGTCTTGAATCACTTGGCCATATTGCTTGAAGGTAATCGTACTTCTTGTTTAATTGGTCTCTTCGGGTTCTACTTCATCTTCACTACCCTCTTCCTCTTCAACGATGTAGTCGCAAACAGGAAGGCTTCCGTCAGCTTCGAGATAAGCTCCAGGTTCAATTTCAGTATGAAGTTCCTGAAGAATTTACCTCAAGTCACTCCCAGCTGTTGCTTCTTGGTCCTCTGTCCTTGATTGCTCATTCTCACACGGGAATCCAGCTTTGTAGAAGCATTTTTGGATGGTGTAGGGGATTACTTCATTCCAAGCAATTGATATCCAATGGACAGCATCCATTACATTGACCTTCTTCGTTAGTTCAGTTGCCGAATTTGCCTCCTCCATCACCACGGACATTTTCTTCAAAAAATAAATTCGTTAGTGAGCTTTAAAGGTCTTGATTACTCCTTGATCCAGTGGTTGGATTATAGAAGTACAGTTCGGTGGCAGGAACTTCAGGTTCACGTTGCTCAGCTGCACATTTGTATGTGATCTGGCATTATCCACAAAAAGAAGAATTTTTCTTCCTTCTCTCTTCATTATTTTGTTAATGCCCTCCAACCATTGTGAGAAAATTGTGAATGTCATCCAGGCTTTTCGATTTGATTCATAGTGCACAGGCAATGATGCTATCTTCACATTTTTGAAGCACCGTGGTTTTTCACTTTTTCCGATCATAAGTGGTTTGAGCTTCTTACCCGTAAAACTGGCACAGAGCATGACGGTAAGTCTTTCTTTTGACATTTTTCCGCCCACGCATTTCTCGCTTCTTTCTGCTAAGGTTTTATTTGGAAGAGCTCTGAAAAACAGGCCGGTTTTGTCGGCATTGGAAATGTCAGCGGCATCGAAATCCTTCGTTATATCCGGAATCTTTCTTTCCCATTCCTCACAGTGTCGATAGTTACGTCTGCAGCTTCACCATTGATTATTTTGAATTCGATGTTATGCCGACTTTTGAAGCGAGTCAGCCATCCTTCTGATGCCTTGAATCCTGTGATTTTCTCATTTTCTGCAAAATCCAGAGCAATCTGCTTTAACAGGGGTCAAGTGACAGGAAGATTCTTCGTTCTCATTTGGCAAAAAAACTTTCAGATGTGATTATTTATGTTCTCTTTTCGAAAATTCTACACTTTAAGGAAGGTTCATTTGCTTCAAAAGCGGCTATAATTTCTTCCTCTTTCTTGCTGATGGCATTGACTTGACCTATTGAAATTGCAAATTCAGATGCAATTTTTCTTTGACTTACTTCTGATTTTAATTTTTGAACAACTTCGTATTTTTCCTGAAGCTTCAGTTCTTTCCGTTTTTTCGTCTTTTTTACTTTTTTCTGACATATCTGCGTAAGTGTTGTGATTCTTTCCCTGCAACAATAGTGAAATAACGAAAAATTTTTCCTTTGCTGAGGAAAAAGGAAGAAAGAAACAGAAGCGATAATGCTGCCAACCAGGTGTGCAAAAAAGAAACCATAATCCTTTTTTAACCACTCCCTCTAACACCTGTTGTCTCTTATCTGTCATTGGGGGGGGGGGGGGGGGGATTCATTTCTGTTGCGCAATCTTTCTATTTTTATCTCAGCTCGGGAGAGGGGAAATGACGTGACATGTTTTTTACATTATTTTTTTCTTGTATCTCTTTGCATAAAAATTTATTGTTTTGATCATTTCATTTAATTTGATTATCATGATTTACTTTTTCTGAAATGGAAAACAATTTCATATCTACACTTTTTTATTTATTAAAAATATATAAGAATGTTCTAGTTAGTTGAGAGCATGTACGGTAAAAATAAAAAGATTCTTTCAATTTATTTTATTATTTTTTATTTTTTATTTATATTTTGTTATAATGAATGTTTTTTTTGTTTTGTTAACTTAAGATTTTATCTGAATTATTGAAACAAATTTCAGCATTGGGTAGATCTTAAAATCTAGAAATGATTTTGTTTCTTTATTTTTAAATCGAGTTCATCGAACTCTTTTATTCAACAATCTTTCCGAATTTCCATGATGCGGGAAACCCCGCATTCCGACTGCAAACACACGTTCAGTTTACGGAGAGGCGGGTTAGAATGGGGATCAAAAGTAGCGTTCATAATAGTGGGGTGTTCAGATTAGAGGGTGTTCGGAATACAGAGAGTTCATCTTTTGTTAAGTCTATGGAGTTTCGCCAGGACCATCAGAAAGTGTTCATAATACTGGGGTGTTCACATTAGAGAGTGTTCAGATAGAGAGAGTCCACTGTACTTTGGTGTTCAAAATTGTTATTGTAACGTTTAATTGGATAATTCAGCTGTAACTCCTGGGTCAGTACCGAAACTAGCCATTTTGGCGCCCGGGGCAAACATGGATTTTGGCGCCCCCCCCCCCTCCGCAAAGAAAATTTCCAAAGCAAATTTTTTCTAAGTTTCTAAAATTTAAAGTATATAATCAGAAAATCTGTAATACTGAACTAAGTAATCAGCTTTGTCAAATACTGACTCATTAAAACCTTGAAAATGGAATCGAAAGGAACCGTAAAATATTCCGCTTTATACACGTTTTCATCTTAGGAAGTATAGTTATTGATATTCTCAGGGGCGGATTTAAGGGGTCGCAATGGTCTCAAAGGGCCTTGCATTCAAAGGGCCCCCAAAATCCTCTTTTGAGTTCAACGAGAAAAATTATTTTTTGATCAAAGGATTTTATTAGCACTTTTTTTTAATTAGTATTGCTTCATAATTTTCATGTAATTTAAATAGAATATTTTTTATACCATTTGCAATTCCCAGAAATGTTTTAGTTATGTTTAAATGTTTTTCCTAGTCTTCTTTTGTATTAGCAATTATCAGAACTGTGAACGGTTGTGGAGGGTTGGGGTGAGACTCAAACTTGGATCCGAGTTGAACGGAACCCTGTTACTGTTAGAGACTTTTATGACGATTTAATTACACAGATTCAGAGTCTAATTAAATCAGATCTGATAAATCTAAATCTGGATCGTGACACTGGGGCCCCTGATTTAGGGGTCCCCCACACTTGGTATGCTGTTTACATAAATCTGATATTCAGAATGCATTTAACTTTGTTACTGATTATAATCGATATTTTGCATTTTTAGAGTATGATAAGATTAAAAACAAAAAGAAATCGAGCTTGATTATTACAGGGGCACACGATGCATTTGTCCCGGAAATTTACATCTGGATCTAAAAAAATATTTAAAGCAAAAGAATGGGGCGGCAAAACACGTAAAAATGGCAAAAAGACGAAAACATTTTTTTTTTTTTTTTGCAAAGACGACTTTATTAGCCATGGCACCCTGTGCGAGGTTCTTTTCTGCGTCTCAAATGCCATATTCTTTAAAAAAAAAAAGGGGGGGGGTGAAGGAGAGGTTACTATTTTATCTTGCATATGTTTCATCTCCTTAGTTTTTAGTGTCGTTAGTAATAGTCAACCTTGCGCCCTTTAAAGCCGGATTTGTATGTAAAAAAGTAATTGTAACAAATTGTATGGCGGCATTTTTCATTTATCTGAAAATGGCCAAATGACGAGAAAATAATTTGGGAGAATAAAGGCTTGGGCGGCTGCGGTTTTATTAATCATAGCAACTTGGGTATGGTTTTCTCCCTGCACCCCTACAAATGACATTCTTTTTCAAAAAAAAAAAGTTTTAACAAAGAGTTTTATTTTGCGTATTTTTCAAATTATCCTTTCAAATATTATTTGTTTTTAGTATCCCAAGCAGTCGCCCAACCTCGCTCCCTCTAATAATACTAGATTGGATCTGGATGAAAAAGTAATTTTAGCAAAAGTAACAGGCCGGCATATTCCAGTTGCCGCCAAGGACGGCAAAACGCTTAGAAAGCTTTCGCAAAAAGACGAGTAAAAAACTTTTTGGAAGATAAAGCCAGGGTGGCGCCCTGTACGAGATTTGATTTTTTTACTGTACCTTTACAACAGAACTTTAAGAAAACTTAAAAGAAAAAGATTTTACTGAGAATTTTACTTTGGGCATTCATCCCCCAATTTGTGTTTATTGTCCACGGCAGTCACCCCTCGCCCATGACAAAATGGAAAAAGAAGAAAGCTGCATGCTGTGAGAAAAGGGAAAAAATAGAACAGCCTTCGTGGAATATTTTTATCTAATAGTAAGGTCAAAGTGAGGGAATCGTTTGATAATTATCCATGCTGGACAGTGCAATACCGTGTCCAGACAACGTTGAACAGTGTCATATACAGACATGATTAGGGACTGACCTTTAAAAATGTTAGTGATTCTCCTAAACCACAGGAAGAGATTTAAATGATAGACGGTATAGACAGGATATATTTGGAATGGGAGAAAGAAAATAGCCTAAAACAGTTCGTTTTTTATTCATTTGCTATCTTGTATTGTAGACGAATCTTTTTATCTATTTGTCTATTTTAATGCATTTGGTTCAGTTTTTCTTTTGGATTTTCCGGCTGCGAGACTTTTTATACAAATTTCATATATATATATACACTTCTACATCAAACAAAACCTGCATTTGGCGCCCCCTTCGCCTTCTGTTCTGCTGGCGCCCAGGGCTCGTGCCCCCTCTGCCCCCCCCCCCCTAGTTTCGGCCCTGTCCTGGGTTGACACACAGATACATACACACACACACACAAATGGCTGTAAATTTTAATCAATTTGAATTGTAGTTTTTAATATATCATCATCACACGTGTAAGATTAAATTTCAATGGTAGTTTTTAAAATCAACTAAATCAATTCTTTCTTGGAAAGTGCAGAGAATTTTCGATGGAAAATGCACGGAAATACATGCAATTCGAAATCATAGCTGCCAACCCTCCCTTGTTTTGAATACCACAATTTCTGAAAAGTAATTTGTCTTATTTAAATCGCAGAATTTCTGTCATTAAATAAAACAAATATTTTTATTCGGAAATAGCGGTAGTAAAAAAATGGAAAGGTTGGAAATTATGCAAGATATAGACATATTTGAGATAAACAGAAATTGACTGAATTTTAGCATATTATATGTTTAGTAAAATATTTGATTTAAAAATTACAAAAAAGAAGTACAATTCTCAAGTGTACTCATTGCTTAAAGATGCTAAAATCCATTTATTGTTGTCTAACTATTAAAAACACATACTCCAAACATTATCAGCCGACACTCGACCATCCTCAAGGATAATGCTGTCATTACTCCTTGATCTTGCTTGAGCTCCAGCTCGAGAGAGACAATGTTCAAGGGTGGTATGGAAGGTAAAGAGTGGGAGGGCAACATTTTCTTTTCCGCCCCCACTCTTTACCTTGCGCACTACCCTTGAACTATAATGGTCTCTCCTGGGCTGGAGCTCTAGCAAGATCGAGGAGAAATGACAGCATTATGGCCGAGTGTTGGTTTCTTTTCCGCCCCCACTCTTTACCTTGCACACTACCCTTGAACTATAATGGTCTCTCCCGGGCTGGAGCTCTAGCAAGATCGAGGAGAACTGACAGCATTATGGCCAAGTGTTGGTTTCTTTTCCGCCCCCACTCTTTACCTTCCATACCACCCTTGAACATTAATGTTCTCTCCTGGTCTGGAGCTTGAGGAGAAATGACAGTATCATCCCTGAGGATGACTGATAACCAGCTGAAAACGTTTGGAGTATGTATTTTTAATATCTAGACAACAATAAACGGATTTAAGCACCTTTAAGCAATGAGTACACTTGTGAATTGTACTTCTTTTTGTGATTTTTTAATTATTTATTCAAGGTGAATTTTTCACTGAAGTGAAGTTTATAACTTTTTTGAAAATATTTGATGATCTTGAAATAGGTTATGATATTTCTCACCCCCTCTAAAATCACTCATATGGACGCCCATGCCTCTGTAAGATATCTGTAAATACTATATAATAAAAACAGCTCTATTTACATGATTTCAACTTATGAGCTTTATCAGAATCTATTAAGACTGATACCAAATAAAGCATATTATTAATTTTTAGCATCTGTCTCTCATTCTGTTAATCAACACAACTACTTTTATATATTCCCATACAATGAACCATCTTCATGAAGCAAAATTTACTACAGCTAAATCCACAATGACAATGATTTACAAGATGTCTTAAAAGTCATTTCATATTTCATGCATGAATTTTGATGACAAACGGAGTTAGGGAAGAATGACTTTAGCGCCATTGTAAGCATAGTTGTCCCAAATTTAATATACTTGCCTCCCTTCACGAGTGAATAATGTGCTTTCTGCATGCGTTGTTTTTACCAAAATAATTATTCCATTACAATTGCTTAGCAAAATTTATTGTGATCGCTAGAAGTTACAAAATGTACGTTTACCATTAAGTAATCAGTTAATAAGACACTGGATTAGATTATTCAAAACTGGGGGAACAATTAAACCAAATCATTCCAGTCGACCAACGACAAGCGTAATCGGAATTTGGTGTGAAATCAACCATGAATCATTGTGAAGAAAAAAGCTTCTGAATTTCAAAAGAACAATTTACAATGTTTGTATAATAAAAATCAATGATTTCATACATATTTTTGGTAATAGACTTTTTTTAACTTGTGTTTAAAATAAGAAATGATTTTCAAGACACCTTGTATATGGGGCTGACAGCTAGTACAATTATGTTTTGAATTAATATTCTCACATCTAACATAAAAATAATAGCCACTAAATTTAAAAAAAATAATGACCAAAGATTTTTCATGACTTTTTTCTATATTATTATTTTTTTAATCCAATTTAAAATATTCAAGAGCTGTTTATCAGACAATTGTAACAGCATATGTATGTATATCTGAAAAGCATATTTAATTACATGATTTAATTTTAGCTTTTTTTTAAAAAAAAAACTTAAAAGAACTAAACACTTTTTTTTTTACCATTTTAATTAAATCCATTGGACAATGAAATGTAGTTCGAGGTAAAAAATTAAAAATTTCAACTCCCATCATCGAGAATAGAACCCGGAACCTTTCGGTTAAAGGAAACATGCTACCACTGAACCACCTAGCCTACGCGATAAAGACTGAAATTAAGGTTCTGTTTAAAAATCTAAATTGCAGAAATGGTTAGATGTCATTAAATTAAATCATTTAATTAAAATAATATAAGACATTTTCAAAATTTTATATTTGTTGTGTGACAAGAGGTATTCAGCTGTAAGTAGGCAAATTTTCAAGTCTTTAACTTATACAGTTTCCGAGAGCAGACTCTGTGACTGACAGACAGAGGAGTGAGACAAATAGCATTTTGTCTGATGAACGAAACCCTAAAAAGGCCATACAAGATTTAATTAGGAGATTCATCAACGAACTGAAAAAACTAGAGCAGTAGACCTGCATTCTACAAGTGGATGCTAGCAGAGCACACACTGGCATTTCTAGAAATGAGGTAGCCTAAAAGACTAAAGATGCATGAGGTCAAAATGAAGACAATACCAATCATGTAATTCTCGACAATGCAAATGCAAGGTATCAATTAAGAGAAAAAGATTACCAGATGTGTGAAATCAATGCAAATAGGGAACTAACTGACCAAAATAATAACTTGACGAAAGACTCAACACTTTTGGAGAATGAAGATACATAGCAATAGCATCAAACCTTACCTGTCTCTGCAAACACTGTCCCAAAGGCCAGATCATATTTTTAACTGCCTTGCTATTATGAGATCTGTAATCTTTATGGAAGACCTTCTTCACACAATGAAAATCATCAATATTGCACAACTTGTTACATCCACTCATTGTTCCTTATAATCTGACATGGACATGACACTAACTACTCACCACAGAACAAGTTATAATTGCTTATTTACTGCTATGACAAAGGAATCAGAAATTCAACCTATTAAACGATTTTGAAAAAAAAAGAAAAATATAAGAAATACTTAATTGAAAGTGCATTGAATTAATCTTGGATTTTTTTTTTTTTTTTTTGAGATACTTAAAGAGATTTGAGATACAGAGGTTTGCGATATAAAGGTTCAACTGAATACAATTTTTGTTCTTTATAGCTTGGTATTTTCAACATTTTGACATAATAAAGGAATTTGAAAAAATAATAATAGGAAAAAGAAAGTAAAGAATAATAATTCATAAAATCTATTTTTGTAAAGGAAAAACTTTATTGATTTTAAAATGTATAAATGCATAAAGAATTATATATATACATACAATATAATTTTTCACAAAATACACCAGGAATAAAAATACAAATATCAAGTTGGGTGGTTTTTGAGACTCTTAATATGTACATTTTATCACATTATTAATGCATATTGCACAAATCTGTTTCAGATTTTTTTTTAGACAAGGGAATTTTTTACTATTGCACAAATATTGGTTACATTTTTAAAGAAGACAATTTGTTGCCATTCATTGGTGTAAATTTGTATGAAGAGGTGCATGGCAAAACTGAAATAGGAAGCTTGCACCCTATTTTTAACTGTATACATAAATAAAAAATACAGAAACTGACCCTGAGTGGTTTAAATTATATGAATAGATATTGTTAGTACTGGAAAAGGGACATTTTGCAGATGACTCGCCAGTTAGAATAGGATTAAATGCATTTCACGATAACAAAAATTACATCTATTATATTCCTTTTAGAACATTTTATTCACACTAACAGAACTAACTGTTCAAATGATAACATGGGCAGAAACATCAAGACCATTTAACACAAATGAGACACAGACCTAAATACATAATATAGACAATGTATTGTTAGGTTTGGGCTGTAATATCCCTATTAGAATTTGTCTGTAATGACGTTTCTCATAGTTTCTGAAAATTTTAACATTTAAAAAGGATAAATTCTTAATATTTATATCTTTTTCATCAACTCTCCAACACTTGGGCACCGATTGAGCCTTGGAACTCACATCATTTGCTACCTTAACCTCCTTAAATTTACATCACAGTTTCCCCATTGCACAAGTATATTTGATATATTTTTAAACATGAGAACAGACAAAGAAATTATTTCACATGACATTAGAGAAGTAATAAAATAAACTTCAATTTTAATACTCCAGAACAGTGCTTAGATTTCAATTATTGCATTTTGACGGGTATAATTAGCAACAGCATTTTTTTTAATAAGCTAAATCAAAAATCAGCAAGAGACAAATTAGTTTAAAATTGTTTAACTGTGTTATTCAAAAGGCTTAGAATGGACCTCTTTAATGATTTTCTTTCTACAAATGGTGTTACATAACATGATATCCTTAATTATACATTATAAGTGATGGAATTTAATAAATCATTTCATGTTTCTACATTTTGGGACAAAACTCAATACCTATACCAAAAATACAAAAGAATAAGTGAAACCTCTACTTTATTATTTGCTGATAACACATTTTTATTGTCAGAAACATGCAAACTGTTAATTGCAAAAGTATTTTTTTCTTTTTGAACAAAGGGAGACATTTAATAAAGCCTATTAAGCTATATGAAGTAAAACACCTTATTAAATAGGATGTAATCTAGATATATTTCTGCTTTTTTGAAATAACATAAAAATTGTCAATAAAAATTTGAAAAAAACAAACAGTTGTTATAAGGTTAAAAAATTTTTCCTTTTTAACACTTAATCTTTGCTTTCAGCTCATCAGCCTATGATGTTTTTCATAACATCAGACTACATATTAGACATCTTCAGCTGGATTCCAAAAATAACGACACTGATATATTATTATAATAAGTATTGAAAAAGCACACCATTTCATAAAAAGTGATAACCAAATAATCCTATAAATTTTTATCAAACTTTAGAGCTGCTTGAAAAGAAGACTCATACATAAAATATCTAAATTTTTGAATAAATAGTTTTTAACTGAGGATGCTAACGAAATATTGTTCTCAACTAAAGCAACTGGGTTTCAGAAGCATGTAAATGCCCGCTGAAAAACACCTCAGCTGAGAGGAAATTTATTTTTTATATACATTGTAAAGATGATTGTTATCCAAATACATTTGAGATAATAACGTACAAATTAAAAAATGTTTGACTAAAATGTAGCTGAAATTATTAACCAAAATTTGAATGATGAGATCAATATAAAGTCAGAACTAATTTTGTATCCAGGTTAATGGCACAGCCGCATAACTAAAAGCAAGAATCCAAGTGTTAATTATTCTTAGGTATTTGTAGAAACTGGCTCAAAATAATCTAATAAAAGGACACAAGGTGCCCTTGCACCAGCTCTGAAAGCACACAATAAATTATAAAAATATAAGTAATGCAATATAGATGAGGCACAATTGTTATTAACTTCAAAGCACATTGGTTTAATGATAGGAAATGCTATTCTTGTGTGCTGAGCTTGCTTTTAGGAGTTGATTCTCAGGTGACTATTTTATTTTAAGAAATAAGGAATATAATATTTTTTTGTTATCAAATAAAGATATGATATATTTTTTGTTATTAAATAAAGATCTATTTTCTGTTATCAAATAAAGATATTTTGTTATAAATTATTATTTATCAGTTTAATATAATTTAAAAATATAGAGTCAGCTACTAAATTTATTTTGCCTAAAATGATAAATAGGAAAAAGAAAAAAGAGGGCTAAGCTTTATATATCTCCTTTTATAATACAAATGTAGGATAAATAAATCATTGTAGTTTACACTGGTTAAGTAGAAATAGACATACAAATTATTGGATGAGCACAACCCCAGAAATATAGTATAAAAAGTACTATAAAGGCAGTTAAAAAAAATGGCAAAAATTCTTTTCATACAAAAAAATTAAATAAACATTGCAGTTAGCACGCTGCAATTAATGTTGAAACGTACTCCATAAGTAGACATAATGACAGCATACAGTAATTTTATTTTAGTAAAGATAGGATTTTTGTTATAAAGAAATAATTACACTGAAAATATGAAAATAGTATACTGAAACAGACTCCAATTTAAAAGAATTAGATTGATCTGAGAGCAGAAAAAAGGGCTAGTCTCGGATCAGACAGACCCTTAGAACATATAAGCAAAGGCAAGATCACGACGGAAGATCATTTTGCACACTAATGATCAACATTGTCTGAAACAATTTGAAGCATTTCATCAAAAATAAAGCCTGAAAGTTATTAAAAGATAGTGCAAATGTAATGCTTTAGTCTTTTGATGGACTGTTGGTAAAATTTTGAAAAAGAACCAAACTGTAAAATTTCTTGAGAATCATGAAATTCAACAATTTAGTAGCACCTAAACTTTCCAGACTTCAGTCATATAAAAATTAGCAAATTATCAATTAAAAAAATCTTTCTAAAGAGGATTCAACCAGTATTATGGAATGGAAACTCGTTATGGATTTATGGGACAATATGTATTCATTTAACAATGGAATCTTTTTCTTTGGTATGAAAAGAAAATTACAAGAATCTGTTTGTCAAATTGATGAAAATATTAAAAGATAAACCTTTATATGTTTTGTAAATTAGAGTTTCATGAATAAAATAATGTAAGTTATGCTACAATAAATGTGTTCCTAACATAGTTATGTTTATCTATATGCTTTGCAATTTTTTTACTCCTTACTCCATATATATATATATATATATATTTTAAAAAGGTGTAAATTTAAAGAATTCTTTATTTAAGGTTTTAAAGGCATACATTGAAATACAAATGGTGGTATTTCATATTTTTATTTTTACCTGCTTGAATGATGTTGTTTACTACCTTTTCTGATAATGAAGTCTGAAAATGAATAGTTAAGTTTTCTTAAACTTAAATAGTCAATTTCTAGCACTCTCATGCATCAAGGTTTTTCAAATGGCCTCCCAAAAAGGCAGATTATATGTGAAAAACTGGTAATGAAGAAATTATTCAAAAACAATTTCTGTAAAATAATTTTGATAAAACATATTTTTTAATACAAAGTTTGTGACTCAAGTGATTTGTGACCTACACTCAAATTTAGTGGTCTAGCCAAAATATAAAATTATACTTCAGCCTGAATAGTACAATAAAAGTGAAAATCGGTAATTATCTATTACAGCCACCATGATTCCATGTGTCCTAAGAAGATCAAAGCATTACACTGAAACAAACTGTTTTTTTTTCCCTGAAGAATATCATTATTATATGAAGACTAATGAACAAATAAAGAATAATAAACAAAAGGAAAACGTTTAATGCATTAAGCCTAAGTTTCCTTAATGGATATAAAACAGTTACTAAACCATATGACAATCAAATGAAGTTGGTGTGAATTAATTTATCTTATAAAACATATCTTATTATACTACTTAATTTTTTAAAATTACAAACCAAATAACAAAATGACAGATAAAAGTTGCAGAAAACTGAAATGTAACATTACATATAATTAAGTACCTATGATATTAATACACATATCATCTTAGACACAGCATACAATTTAAAAATGTCTGGCTTAAAATTTATTTGTATAGAATTTGAAAGAAAACATTCATGCAAGTTATAAATTTCTTATTAAAAAAACTCATCTTCTGAAATTTTAATAATTAACACATTAAAAAAATCCACATTAGATGTTTCAAAACTTAATCAAACTTATAAAATCCAATAAGATTTTAAGCTCTTTTATAAATTGTGCTATTGAAGAGTTGTGCTGCCACATAATTCAATAAATCAATAAATACATTTTACACTTTTAATGTAATAATTATTAAATTTAACTTGAAACAATGAAACTTTTCAGCAATATTACACATTCAAAAGACAATTCTAAGTAAGAAAAGACTGATAAAAAACTTAAGATCCATTTACTTTCTTAAATATGTTTTATTTATTTTTAAATATATATTATGTTTGGATTATTTCAGTGTTTCCCAAATCTTTCTGCATTTGTGACACAGCTTGAATTGAATAAAAATTTCTACAACACACCATTATTCTTAAAATTACTTAAATATAGTTTTATTTAATCAATACAGAACAAATAATATTAGCAAGTGTAATAGAAGAGTTAAAGAAAAAATGTATTAATACTTGATTTTGGAAAAAATGTCTAAAAATGATTTGATATTGAAATCCTATTTGCATCTGCTGCTATTATTTTGTTCATGTATGTATAGTTGTTAAAGAAACTCATTGTTTATATATCATAAAAAGCAGCCTCTCATATCCTCCCTAGTTTTTCATATACCCATTATAATTTTGTTTATTCTCAATTTAATTTCATCCCAAGAATAATTTTCTTGTATTTTGGCTTGAAATAAATTTGATTTATATTTTACTGATAAGTGATAAAGGAATGAAAGCTAAAAGTTTTTTTTTTTTTTTTTTTTTTTTTTTTTTTTTTTTACAGAAAGAAATTCTAAAAATCTTGCAGACTATTTTAATTTTTGTGATAAATTTGAGGCTACCTTCTGATATACTTGTGTGTTAAAACTTCACAGGCTTAGAAGCACTGGATGATATTATTACTCTTATACACATTAATAATGGTTTATAAAACAGTACATATTTATAGAAAAAGAATGAACCAATTCAGTTAATACTTGTTTAAGTTTTTTAAATTCGTTAAAACAAAATAATTTTTTCAAAAAACTTGTTATAAAAACCTCCAACCGCAGAGATAAAATATCATGAAATAGAAAAATCACTTTTGATAAAATCAGGAGGTGTGAAGAGGGAAGATGTGCTTTTCATAATCTAGAAAAATTGTACTTATAACATTTTTCACTGCATAAGTTAAAATCCTTTGAATTTATGACTAGATTTTCAGAAACTTCTACTTAAAATTTCCTTAGTTTTCCATGTTAATGTGCATTCTGGTTTATTAAATACTGAACTTAAAGGGACACATCAAAGATCTTCATGTCATATAGAATTACTCTTCACCTAAATGTTTTCAAAATTCTCTTTTCACCTTCCAAAGATGTTCAGGCCCTTAGCTAGAATTTTTTTTTCAGGATGTACTCATTCACTGAAGTAACTTAGCTTGCATTGAAGAAATTGAAGTCAACCTGACTAGCAATAACAACATATTACTGTCAACCTGACCCAAACTGGGAGTCAGGTCAGGCTTAGTTTTCCTGACCCGATGCAGGACTCTACCTTCAACCCAATCTGAGAAAAAAAAATTTGTCCTCTGCATTCTGACCTGAACCTGAAATACTTCAACTCAAGCAGACCTGAAACCTGCAATCAAAGAAAGTTGATGCACAATTTAATGTAATTATGGAAAAATAATACATAATCATATCTCCAATATCAATTTTATTTTTTATGTTAAAAAATAAACATGTAAAAAAGTCATTCAAAATCAAATATATATAGTTTTTATCTCAACTAATAGTCTGGACATTTTTTTGAAAAAATCAGGTTTACCAGAGTCCAAACTGCAAGAATCAAAACTCAATCCAAAACAGACTTGAACCTGAACAATTAGTTTAATCAACCCAGAATGCAAAAAAAAAAAAAGAGCAGATCGGATCAAAATCCAAAATATTTTACTGAGTGTGGGGCATTTGCCACATGGACAACTCCCTCACCCCCTCTATTGCCGCCCTTGGGCTTCAGTCCCCTGAGTCCTTTTTTTGTCTATGTGCCTGAAGTTGTTATATGCAATACTGATGTTTTTTGTTTTCCTAAATAGTTTTCATAAATTTTAAGAAAAGGCAATAAATTTTAGAATTCATATATTTTATCGTTTTTTGACATACTTAAAAAATGTATAAATGATTTTTAATTACATCTATCAGTATAAGATAACTTTCTGATAGAAATATTTGAATTTTGAAAACGTTCAAAAGCTACGAATAATCCTGTAATGATTTTTTTAAAAATAAGTTAACATAGGATTTTATGATCTAACAGGATCTTTCATATGCTCCTTAAATACTGATCTTAAAACAATGAGAATGACACAGACACATAAAACAATTCAGTGAATATTTTGCTTGGTGAATCACGAATACAAGTCAATGAATATTTCATTTGGTGAATTATTTCCTAAGTAACACTCTCATGCAATTAACCCTTTCGTTACTGATTTTTTTTTTTTTCAATTTTTGGAAAAAATCATTTTTACGCGAATAAAATTAAAAATAACTACCCAAATCACAGAAGTTAAGGTTTACTGAAATTTAATGAATATGTTATTTGACAAAAGTAGTTATTTTGCGTATTTTTCATATGACACTAGACTAATGAAGATTTTTTAAAGACTTTAAAACTTTGGAAAATATCGTATTACAACAAAACTAAACAAGCATAAAAACTTACTAGTATTTTAAGTATTAATTCGGGAAAGTAGTCCATAATGTAATTTTAAAGGGTGAAACATATGTTTGAAAAAAAAAAAGAAACATCAACAGCTTAATGATAATTTAAAAATTATTATTAATATTATTAATACTAAATGCTGAAACATAAGTGAATGCATAATATTAAATATATAGATATACACTATCATTATTAGATGCTGAAATTAACAAAAATATTTGTTACGATAAAATAATGCTCAATGGAAAGGCATGTCCTTGATCAAGGATGCAGTAGCGAAAGGGTCAGAGAGAATATTAAAGCTATACTTAAGTATTTACTTATAATCAGCAGCATGGTGTAAACTGAAATTCCTAAAGAAAATTTGTCAATGCTTCTTTTAAAAAAATAAGTTATAAAATGTGCAACTGTATTCTGCATTATTTAAGAGATTGTAGATGAAAAACCAATTGCATTATTAAATAAAATTGTAAAAGAAAGAAATTATCTCATTTGTATAAAAAGTTCATTTTATAACTAACAAAAAAAAAATATATTCAAATGTAGGAGGAGAGGATTAAATAATTTACCTACTTTATAAATGCTATTTAAAAAGTAATGAAAATAAGAAAACTGCTAAATATAAATCCACATTAGATATGTTATCTGTCAACCAAAAGTGGAAATGATTAGAAATTTTACTCATCTGTGAGACTATGAGGAATAGATAAACAGATATTTTTCAAACTTAAAAATGATTGACAATGAATTAAGAAAAAAATCCTTGCAACAATAAACAAATTATCCAATGTACACCACAGAAAGAATTTAAAGGTAAATATGACTGGATCACAATACAATAATTGTATGAAATACAAGAGATTAAAAGTTACATTTCTAAAGAGATTCTAATAAACAAAATTTGTCTTATACTTTCCTTTTAAAAGATATTGCAACAAAAAGAAAAAAAAATGTAGTGATGAAAAAGTAGCTTTTAAAATATGACCGATTCAGCATATGAATTTACTAGTTGCTAAATGTAACAGATGGTATTTTCCAATTCAACATAATTATAAAGAAATTAAGCTTCATTTTTTTTTTGTTTATACATATGGCACAAAAATACTATGACATTCTAGTTCTCTCTTGTCATATTTTATAGAATAATTCATATTGTGAAATATTTCTTCATAAAAAACATTTACTGAAATAAAAATTTAACATTAACGTGGATATAATTTATAATTCAAAAACAACAAACAAACAAAGTAAAAACATTTTGCAGCTGATAATGCATATTTAACTGCATATTTTAAATCACAATATAAGAAATGTGTTTTATAATGAAGAATGTAAACAAACATCTCAATAAAGAATTCTAGATTATCAAAATACAAACCTTAGTAAAATAAAAATGATTAATTGTAATATAAATATAAAAAATGGACGGCTTTGTATTTTTTTAAAATAAAACATTAAAGGTATAAACTTTACTTTATGCTAATATGCTATAAAGGCACATATAGATGTCATGTTAGAAAAAGTAAAATACTTTAAGTCAAAACATTTTACATAGCATTTCCTGCTATTGATGTATTCAGATAAAAATCTACTTAAAATCTCCAGTGAAGATTATTAAAGTTGAATACAGCAACAATGCTGTGATTGCAGTTATATAAAATGGTAAAATAAATGCAAAATTCATGAGCATGATGTCATGAAATCAGGCTCATCTAAAAATTGTATACAGATGGAAACAATGTCAGGAAATTCATGAAGAATTTGCAGATGTAGCACTTTTTGGTGTAGCAGACCTAGTATTAGCTTGTGGCTTCTGCATTGAATCTTCAGACTGACGAGAGAAAGATTGGTGTTTTACTGAATCTACAGAATGTCGGGACAATGAATGTGACTGGTTCAGACTGCTCATTGTACTCATCTAAAAAAGAATGATTGAATTTAGAAACAAATGTTACATTAAAATCTTCAGTAATTTTAAATCATACAATAATTAATCATATTTTCCTGCAAAACAGATTTTTACTCTGTGGTTTATACTTTTAGAAAAAAGTTTGGCTACACAAAACTAAACTACAGTCATTAATCAATTAAATCAAAGACAACTTAATGGGAAAATAACTGTAAGAAATCAAAATTATATCAAAGAACTACATATACTAAATTTTATGTAATAAATGTCGCTTTCTGGTTATTTCATTAAAAATAGTAGATTAAAAAACTTTAATGTTCACTGTGCATTGAGATGCAAGTTGCTCATCATTCTAAATATATTTTTTAAGCTAATCTTTTAAAAATGTAAGCATATTGTATAACAGCAAGTTTAATATGTATTATTATGTAATGTTAAAATCTACTTATAATAAAATCCAAAGGCAAGAAACTGTCTAACTCTTCTGGGCACGACCACTCTGGTCTGCGAATCGACGTCATGTTAGGCTTAATGAAAAACTTATGCTACATCCAATTCTGCTGTTTAAATATTTGTAAAAGCATATTAAAGCTTTTAAATCTTTTAATTTTGTTTAAAACCTTCAAAAACTATTTCATAAAAAAAATGTATATCAACATTTCGGTAAACATTTTTTTCTGTAAGCACTTTTTTTCAGAAGTAGCGGTGATTTATTTCGTAGGGAGAGATTTGAGGTTGATTCAGTATATTGGCGCCATTTACTGCCGCATTTTCCAATTTGCTTCCATCGTAAATACAGACTCATTATCCGGAATCCTCGGGACCAAAGGCTTTCCGAGCTTTGGAATTTTCCGGATTTCGGGTCCTCCCGAAGTTCACGATTATTTGACAAAATTCGTGTTTTTTTTTTTTTTTTCGTGATTCTTTGACAAAATTTGCATTTTTTTTCTGCTATTCTTTGACAAAATTTGCGTTTTTCTTCTACGATCCTTTGATGAAATTTAATTTTTTCGTAGTCCTTTGAAGAAATTTGCATTTTCTTTTTGCGATCCTTTGAGGAAATTTGCATTTTTTGCTATTCTTTGACGAAATTTGCCTTTTATTCACGATCCTTTGACAAAATTAGTTTTTTCTGAGATTGACGAAATTAGCGTTTTTTTTTTTTTTTTTTTTGGATCCTTTGAAGAAATGTCACTTTTTTCGCAATCCCTTAACAAAATTAGAAATTTTTTTGCAGTGCTTTGAAGAAATTTGTGTTTTTTTTTTCTAGACCCTTTGAAGAAATTCATGTTTTTCCGTGATTATTTGACGAAATTCGCGTTTTTTTTTTGCAATTCTTTAACCAAATTTTTTTTTTTTTTTTTGTGATCCCTTGATGAAATTTTACATTTTTTCGGAGTCCTTGGAAGAAATTTGCGTCTTCTTCGCAAACCTTTGACGGAAATCGCGTTTTTCTGCGATTTGTTAACAAAATTGGCTTTTTTTTTTTTTTTTTTTTTTTGCAATTTTGCAATGAAATTTGCGTTGTTTTTTTTCAATCCTTTGATAAAATTCACGTTGTTTCCACAATCCTTTGAAGAAATTGTCTATTTTTTCTGCGAACGATAGACATAATTGATTTTTTCGGCGACGATCGTTCAAAATTTGAGATATTTATGTTCAAAATTTTGGACTGAAGACTAAAATTTTCGAAACTGAATGCCTTAAATTTTTAGGAAAACTTGAACAGAATCACCCCTGATGAAATAAATACATAACTATTTTTTGTTTCTAATGAATTGTAATATAAATTAATTTTAAAATAAAATTTGAGAGAAAAATTATTTGTTTTTAATTTCAGGAAGAGAGAGGGGGGGAGGGGGTACCATGTTCATCCGCCACCGAAGTAACAATATTTTAATGATTAGACATTGAAACACCATAGACTGAAAAAAATTAGGAAATGGTAAAATTTTCGAAAAATTTCAGTAGAAGTTATAGTTAGGAGTGTGAAATTTGGGATAGCAAATTTACTAAAGAATAGTTGCATTTGAAAACATGCATTTCAAGCGATTTTTGAAATTCAACTACAAAGGGAGTTAAATGAAGGGTCGAAAATTTTCGGTGATTTCACCTTTTCACCATATTTTATCAGCAGTTTTAGAAAAAAGCATGACATTCAGGATAACAAATATCCTTAAAAAAATAGTTAAACAAGTGTTTCAGTGATTTTAGAAATTTGGCCACTAAAGGGGTTTAACTAGTGGGTCGAATGTTTTATGTCATTTTGCCATTTCTCAATAGAAGTTATAGGTAGGACCGTGAATTTTGGGATAACAAATCTACTAAAGAATAGTTAAACATGCATTTTAGGCGATTTTAGAAATTCAACTACTAAGGGGGTTAAATAGGGTGGGGTGTGGGGTGATAATTTGCGATCATTTCACCTTTTCACAATATCTCATCAGTAGTTTTGGATATTGAATGTGAAATTCAAGATAACAAATCTGCTATAAAAATAACTAAACGCATATTTCAGCGATTTTAGAAATTCACCCATTAAGGGGACTAAATGGGGGTCGAAAATTTTAGGTCATTTCGAATGTTCTCCATATATTAGCAGCATTTTTAGTTAGGAGCTTGAAATCACAGATTCAGGATAACACATCCACTAAAACATAGTTAAACATGTATTTCCGCGATTTTAGAAATTCAGCCACTAAAGGGGGTTAAATGGGGGTCGAATATTTATGTCATTTTGCCATATCTCAGTAATAGGTACGAGCATGAAATTTAGGATAACAAATGTACTAAAAAATAGTTAAATATGTATTTCAGCAATTACAGATAATAATCCATCAAGGGAGTCACACTGTGTGTCGAAAGTTTTAGGTAATTTTGCCATATCTCAGCAGCAGTTTTAAGTAAGAATGTGAAACTCTGCTTTACAAATCTACAAAAAAAGGAGTTAATCATGTATTTCAGCGATTTTAGAGCTAGCGAGTTTGTGGGCAACATTGGCTGTGAACCCGATTGCGGAAGATTAAACGAAAAACAGAACTATTGCTGATTTTTTATTATATATTTTGTGTGACATTTTTTTTCAAGAAATATATTTTTTAATTTCCCATTTTATAATTTTTTTTTCAATTTTCATCTTTTAGCGATCGGATTTAAAATTTTAAACAAAATGTTACTTCCACTTTTTTTCAAAATAAATTTTTTTTAAGTAAAAAACTGCAATTTAAATGCCATATTTATGTGCTAGGGTATGAACAATGATGCCTTATGATGATTACCATATAGTCAGATTACAAACGTGCAACCAAATGGGTCCTGTTAAAATTATTTAATTTTAATGATTTATGCACGCAAAATAACTGAATCACGTTATAGTGATCGCTACATTAACGATGTATGGCTGTGAAATACACAGGGCCCCGTTATTTTGAACACCTCATTAATAATTTATGGGCGTGACAGCAGGGTTGGATGGTATTTACCGTCTGATGGTTTTTACCGGTTTTAACCATGGTTTTTACCGTCTTTGGAAAAACATGTTTTTACCAGGGTTTTTACCACCTTTCAAAAAACTCATTAGTTTGACTGTTTTTGTCACTTTTATGAAAATATATTTACCACTTTTTCATTTTCCCAGGGGTGAAAGTTTTCCAGGTATTTAATACCACTATTTCCACCTAACAATATTGACCGAATTTAGTTTCTGATTAGGTAAGTAAAAGAATGCTGTATGAAAATATTGGTTTTTAAGGAATATAAAAAGCATGGAAAACTTTCATCCATGTTTTCCTCTTACAAGAATTCAAAATTTTTAAGATATTATTGTGCATTTATCATTATTAAACCTAAAACTCATTATAATTATTATTATGAAAATGCACACTGCAATATTTATCTTGATGGAGATTAGTTTACTAATTTTTACTAAAGGAAAAAAGAAATTATAAGTACACTTTATCACACTTAAAAACCTTAATCATTTTAATAAAAACAAAATGCTTACAAATATTAATTATCACATAATGTAAGTTTGTACAAATGTTTACCAATACAGTTTACCAATTTATGTCCTTGGACCCTCTTAGCATTTTATACCAAAATAAGCTTTTCGGCTTTTTATACACCAAGTCTATTTCTTAATTTACTGTGGATATGTGAAAAAAGTTCGAAAAAATAACAAACTACAAGGTATGGAGTAAGGATTCACTATTAAATGCAAGAATTCGGAATTCATGTCTTTGTTATTTAATACTTTCTACCAAACTTTGGCTTTTACATCTTTTGTTTTAAAGAAGCTTCTTGGAAATGGTCCTCCTTCAGCTTCATATGCCAACAGGAGTAAAAGATAATCTGGGATAAAATCTATGAGCCATTCTCTTGCCATTTTCTTTTGTGCTTCACTTAATAGATTTTTTTGTGTGCATTGGATCTGTCATACATGGTAAAAAGTGAAAGGTTTCTAAAGCAAAATCCCTTTGTCACAAGTGGAATGGAAACCTGCTTTGTGAAACAGATACTGAACATCTGATCTATTTATAAATGGGGAATAGAAAATATAGTAAAATCTCATGATTAAAGTACTGTATCTGCAGCTTTAGAGAAATGACTAATTTTTTATTTTCGATCTCTTTATATATATGTAGGATTTTTGTCTTAACCTACTTAAGATTCACTTGGCTTATAACTACAGAGGAATATATCCATTAGCTTTTTAATTTTATACCATATCTATTATTCACTCAAACAAATAATATGCTTAGTAGATCACGGCAATTAAACTACATTGAGAATATAATACACTTGTAAACATAAATATTGGAATTCATCTAGAATTCTTGCCAAAATCCTTTTATTTGGCATTTAATGGAACATCAACTTTCATGTTGAGATAAAAACGATGGAACACAGTCAACCTCTCTCAGTACTTTAATTTAAATCTTTCTTACATGCGAAGATTGCCTCATATAGCTTGCAATTTC
Source organism: Maratus michaelseni (assembly GCA_963931845.1). Taxonomy (NCBI): domain Eukaryota; kingdom Metazoa; phylum Arthropoda; class Arachnida; order Araneae; family Salticidae; genus Maratus; species Maratus michaelseni. Next base: position 443,701,044 of record OZ007586.1, read on the forward strand.
TCCATGTTCCTCGTGTTATACTTTTTCTTTCCCTATGATATTGTATATCAATTAATTAAACTCTTAAGTTTGTTAAGTTGCATTGTTGAGGATACTTTTATTCCCCCTCCCCACACACACATACATATATATATATATAAATAGAACCTTTGAAAGTCAAAAGACAAGTAACAAGTTCTCTCTCTATATAAAAATACATCAATTACATGAAAATACACTTTTAATCAATAGTATTAAAATACAGTTTAATGACTAGTAGAATTTATTGTCTATTGTCATGTTCTAAGGTTTTTACCACTTTTTCCCAGGTTTTTACCAGTAAAAACCTAGTTTTTACCATGTCCTGGTAAAAACCAGTTTTTACCGGTAAAAAGCCAACCCTGCGTGACAGTACCCATTTACAATGATCACCATTTATCTTAGGAAATCCCATTTTTATTTATTTCATCTGAAAACGCTCCGCTTACCTTAGATAAATATGCACAGGCCCAGTAGTATTTTGTGAGAGGGATTACGGAAAAAATATTATTAATATCACGAAATATTTATTTACGTGCTTGTATAATTTATTAACTATGTGGTGTCTACACTTTATTACTAATTATCTCTTAGGAGATTTAATTAGAATGTTACAAGAACTTGATATGTTTTTTTAAATTCAAAGATATTATAATTATATTTATATATATATATATAATTTTGTTATTTTCGTATAGTTTAAAATAAAGTATTTTATTTAAATTTCTCTGTTTACATGTAAAATGCAATTTTTGGGCCCCAAGGGAAGTCAAGACAGTACGCAGCCGAATGTATTTGGCCCCACTCAGAAGCGACAGACTAGATGGGCGAAGACCAGCTAGTACATATATATATATATAATGCCAACTTCCATTCAATTTTAACTAAAATAAAAAGAAATATTTGTAATTTAAATTCTGTATAAAGATTCCTATTAACTATTTTGGTATGTAAAAAGCCTATAATTTAATCTAGACTTGTTTCAATTTAAAATATAATAAAACCTGCAAAAACAGAACCATGGGGAAGGATTTAAAAAACAGTTTTAGCGTGGTTTTCATCTTTGGAGGTACAACATCTATTGTAACTGCAATGTATTATTTTGCCAGGACCATGAATAATTTCTGCTTAATGTATCCACAATGTTTAACATCCATTTTTTTTTAAATATAGCAAAAATGATTATAATACTGATTGTTTATAACATATTTATATATAAACAGCCAATTTAATTTGAAACAATTTCTTTTAATTTTTACAATTTTAAGGAAAAAAGAATGCAATATTTGATATTTACCAAAAATGTCCTCATGGCAAAACTGATGATAGTTTACTAATTTTTTCCATATACATACTATTTGAATGTCTGAAAATGTAATAAACTACAATCTAAGCCATAAAATTGAAACTTCCAGAGATATATCCATTTAAATTATGCATTTTGGTGATTTTTCATACATTTTCTGTATGTTAATTAATAAAAAGCTGTAAAATTTCAGATATTTAAATCAATAGTTCATTACACTCACATCATCACATAAATTATAAACAATTATTCATAAAAATATAACCTCATTTTTGGAGATAAAACATTTTTTGCAACTGATTTTTCATAAAAATCATATTTTTCAGAAAATACATTAAAGTTTTTATTTTTGAAAGTCTATTAATAATATTCACCCCCAAGTTCTTAAAAATCTCTGGATTTATATGTTGTACCTTCCTTAATCTCAATATTAGAATATATTTTATTTCTTAAAGTTACATAAACATATATTTTTAGTTACTTATATACACACTTCTTGTTTGACTGTAGAAACAAAAACAGTCATAACTACACTTCTAATGATTTTATGAAGAAAATGAAAAACTGTTTTGGATAGTTAATTGGACAGTCTTTGGAATAAAACAATTTTTTTTTAATGTGATATTTGCCCAAAATTTGCTATTGAAACATAATGGGATACCAAAGGCAGGATTTTGTTATGATTGCAGGATATACTGTATCTTTTTTTAGTTTTCTACAATATATTATGCAGCTCAATTCATAGAAGAATGATTAATTTATGTTGAATTTGAGCGATATCTCGCCAATTCTGGTTGTGCTTGGCGATTTTCCTTTCCTTGGCGTGGCTTGTGAGCCATCTCGCTAGTACACTGATGTAACTCATGCTGGTATGACGTGCGTTTGTTGCCGTCCAATTTATAAGTATATTTTCTGCTATTAAAAGTATAATCTAGATAATTATTGAGTAATCAATTTACTAATTTAAGATTACTGTCGAAATCACAACAGGTTATGGCTTTCAGCAACGCTTCTACTGCGAAAAATGTCGTATTTATGTGAACTTTAAGCGATTGAAGTGCATCGCGCCATTTTTTTCTTCTCGTGTTGTGTACTCCGAATTGAAAATATATAAGAAAATGGCACCTATGGATTTTAAGTTCACGATTGAAAAATTGGAATCAGCAAAAGACTGGACTAGATGGAAAATGTCTATGTCATTATTACTTAAAACGCACGATTTGTTGAGTTATGTGAATGGAGAAAAGACTGTCCCTGTAATGGCGGATCACGCCGATGCTGCCGCTTTTGGAGAAGCGAAAAATAAATTTGAATTAGCCGATGCAAAGGCACTTTTATTTATCTCCCAAGCACTTGATGACAAGAATTTCGATTATATTAAAACGTGTTCAACGGCGAAAGATGCATATGAAAAGTTAATCGCGATTTATGATAAATCATCAACGCATCGACTCGATCGTTTGTGGACTGAATTTTTTCATCTGGAATGGAAACAAAATGAAAATATTGCATCCTTCATAAGTCGAACTCAAAATATATTTATTGAAGCAAACGATGAATTGCAACGTATTCTACAATGTGCTGTTCCCGAAGCAATGTTACTGTTCCGAATTATTTCGATGCTACCGCAAGAATACATCGCATTTAAGACTGTGTGGGATGGAATTCCGTTGAAAGATCGATCGATCGAACTGTTAACTGAAAGATTATGTGCTTTTGAGCAACAAATAGAGCAACAGCAATGTGATAGTACAGTCCTGCAAATTCAATCCAGTCGGCAAGTGCCGTTGCCGAGTTATGGAAGAGATGACGTCAACACCAAATACTTAAGAGGAAATAAATCAAAACAGAAGAAATGGCAAAATCAAAATAAGAAGCCTATGAACGCTAACATTACTTGTTTTCAGTGTGGATTTTTTGGACACAAACGTATAAATATTCCTCAAAATAAAAATAAGACACTTCCTTCCTCATCTGGTGTAGCCATGCCATGTACAGTTTCACAGGATGATAAAAGCTGGATTGCTGACTCTGGAGCATCTCAGCATATGACATTTGATAGCTCTATATTTGAAAGTTTTAAGAAATTTGCTGTTCCAGAAGTAGTCAATGCTGCAGGTGGTCAGAAACTTATTGCTTATGGTTCTGGACAAATTAATGTGAAAACTCTAGTGGCTGGTAAATGGCAAGAAAATTACCTTACAGATGTCTGGTATGTACCTGAGTTAAAATACCAATTATTTTCTATTTCTCATGCTTTAAGTAAAGGACTGAATGTTGTGTTTAAAAATAAATTTTGTTTGGTGAAAAATGGTAATCAAACCATTGCAGTGGCTCAAAAATCAGAAAATGGTTTATTTGTGATGGAAATGCTTGCTAAAGATCCTAGGAAACCTGCAACTGTTCTTATTTCAAGTACTAGTGATACTCTCCAAGTAATGCATGAAAGAATGGCACATCAAAACAAGAGGCAGTGTATTAAATTTCTTAAAAGACAGGGCATTTCTTTACCAAACGAGAACTCTGAATTTTGTGTTGGGTGTGTATATGGCAAAGCCCACAGAAAGTCGTTCCACTCAAGAGCTGTTAGACCAACAGAGCCTGCTGAACAAATCAACGCAGATCTCGCTGGTCCGATGGAAGAAGACTCAGTTGGTGATTCACGTTTTATGCTAGTTCTTAAAGATGACTATACAAAATTTCGCAGAGTATTCTTCTTGAAAGCCAAGAGTGAAGTACCAAATTGTATAGAAACCTTCCTTAATGAAGCAAAGACTGCTGGACATATGGTTAAACAGATACGGTGCGACTCTGGCAAAGAGTTTGACAACTATTCTCTGAAGAAGATTTTAAATGATCGGGATATTGATCTACGTGAGGCAATGGTTGAGACGCCTGAACAAAATGGAGCTGCTGAAAGAGAGATACGCATCATTGTGGAAGCTGCAAGAGCTATGGTTCACCAAAAAAATTGCCAAAGAAGTTATGGGCTGAAGCCTGTAATACTGCTGTCTATGTATTAAACCACACAGGTCCCACTCCAGTAGAAGATAAAACTCCGTATCAGTTATGGTATGGAAAGTCGGAGAATTTCAACATTAAGCGTTTGAGAATATTTGGTACAAAATGCTATGTACATGAACCAAAACAAAGACGTAAAAAGTGGGATAAAAAGGCTGTTGAAGGACTGGTTGTCGGATATGAAGCTTATGATGGATATAGAGTTTTTATACCTTCTAAAAATAAAGTGGAAAGAAGCTGCAATGTTATATTTTGTGATGAGTTCCCATATGAGCCATTGACTGTCGAAGTCACAAGTTGTAGTGATACGCATTCAGAAGAAGAAAATGGAAGTATCCAAAAGAAGGATGAAGATGAATGCCAAGATGAACCTGATCCTGGAAGACGCTACCCTCAACGAGAACATAAGAAGCCAGAATTTCTGTCAGAAAATTACGTACTTTTTGTAAGTACTCTTACTGGCATTGAAACTCCTGCCTGTTACAGTGAAGCAATGAAGTCACCCGAATTTAAGCTGTGGAAAGAAGCCATGACAGAAGAACTGCAGTCTCATGAAGAAAATGGAACCTGGAAACTTACAGAACCCCCAGAAAATAAAAGGATACTTGACAACAAGTGGGTATATAGAATAAAAACAAATACTGATGGTTCTCCTTGTAAAGCTAAAGCTCGTCTGGTGGCAAGAGGTTTCTCGCAAAAGGCTGGCTATGACTATGATGATCTGTTTGCACCAGTAGCTAGATTTGACACCTTGCGCACAGTTCTTAGTATTGCTGCTTCGCAAAATCTGTACCTACATCAATTTGATGTGAAAACAGCTTTCCTTTATGGTTTTCTTGATAAAGAGCTCTACATGAAACAGCCAGAAGGTTTTGATGATGGTTCTGGTCGTGTGTGCAGATTAGTTCGCTCTCTTTATGGTTTGAAGCAAGCTCCACGCTGTTGGAACCGGCGTTTTGTTCAAGCAATTCAAAAATTGCAATTTCAGCAATCATATGCTGATCCTTGTTTATTTACAAAGAGAAAGGATTCATCTGTACTGATAGTGGCCTTGTATGTAGATGATGGACTTGTAGCTGGATCAAGTATTTCAGAAATAAAAATATTGATTAGTAGTCTAAAAGAAGAGTTCAAAATTACCGATGGTCCTCTCGGTTCTTTCTTAGGAGTGCAAATTAATCGGAGAGATAATGGTGACATTTTTATTTCACAGTGTTTGTATACCGAAAAGATACTACAAAGATTTAGGCTTGAAAATTCAAAACCTCTCTCTACACCTTGTGATGTGACTAAATCTCAGGAAGGAGATACAGCCATGGTTGATGTTCCTTATAGAGAAGCAGTAGGTTGTCTACAATATCTTGCAGTTGCTACTAGGCCAGACATAGCATTTGCTGTAGCTTTGGTATCAAGAGCTCTGTGCAATCCTACAAAAGATGACTGGAAGCGTGTAAAAAGAATTTACAGATATTTACGAGGCACGAGCAGTGTTGGCCTTCTATACAAGTCACAAGTAAAAACAGAGTTTTCTGTTTTTAGTGATGCTGACCATGCCGGTGATGAAAGGACAAGACGTTCAACATCTGGTATGGTTTCAGTAAATGCAGGTGCATCTATAACTTGGTGGTCTAGATTGCAACATACGGTTGCAATTTCATCGACAGAAGCCGAGTATGTTGCTGCTAGTGAAGCAGCAAATGAGCTTGTTTGGCTAAAGTTGCTCTTCAAAGAGCTAATAGGATATGATGGCACTCCCATTTTGTATGTCGACAACCAAAGTGCTATAAAACTTGCCCAAAATCCACAGCATCATCGAAGATCTAAGCACATTGATGTGCGTTTTCACTCGATTAGAGAGAAAGTTGAGCAAGAAGTTTTAAAATTAGAGTATGTTCCATCATCAGAACAAACTGCTGATATTTTTACGAAACCTCTCTCACAAAACCTGTTTATGAACTTACGCGATGGACTTGGACTGGTTAAGTTAAACTGACTGTTTAAATCTGTTATTTAGTGTTTTTTGTTGTGTATGATTTTTTAAATTTTTTTGTTGGCTAATTGTTTATTTTTGATGTGTTAAACAAAATTGGCCTTGATATCAGGAAGGAGTGTTGAATTTGAGCGATATCTCGCCAATTCTGGTTGTGCTTGGCGATTTTCCTTTCCTTGGCGTGGCTTGTGAGCCATCTCGCTAGTACACTGATGTAACTCATGCTGGTATGACGTGCGTTTGTTGCCGTCCAATTTATAAGTATATTTTCTGCTATTAAAAGTATAATCTAGATAATTATTGAGTAATCAATTTACTAATTTAAGATTACTGTCGAAATCACAACAATTTAAAAAAGAGCGAGAAGGAAAAATAAGTGTTAAAAAATATTACCTTTAACTTTGCCATGTCTTCTAGCTTAGTAATATCAGCAAGTTCTTGGTAGTTAGAAAGGACTACTAGCCACATAAACATCTAGAAAATGAATTTAAATAAGCAATGGAGCAAAACTATTTTTATAAAATGCTGAATATATTGGTCATTAAATTCAAAATATGAAACATTAGTATAATTTTATATTCTAAAATTATTCATGAAAGCTGAAAAATGTAAGCTTAATGAATTATTCTGCAAACAAATTCCATTGATTTATTATGGTAACTATGTTTCCAACTGAGACATCAAGTATTGATCATTCTCAGATTGAGAATGGACACAGTACTAGGAAGAAAAGAAGGAATACCTCAAAAGATCCTGCCATGAATAACTGTATAAAAATTTATTTTTTAACATCAACAATCAATTTTAACACATTACTTTTATGCAGTTAAAACTATACTTAAGAGATCAACTTTCCAATGATTTGAATAAGAGGTTTTGAACTATAAAATTCAAAATTTTGAACATTTAATGTTAAATTGCTTTATTATATTTTTAATTTTATTCTCTAAAATTGCCTATATTAACATGCTAATACCAACCTTTATCTTGCCTATAACTTGCTACTTAAAAATACAAATGTAAGGGCATCCTTTTTGTATTAGGTCATATGGAAAGTCCTGCGGTTTTTCAAACTGAAGCGTGGTTTTCTCTAGTTATTTTTCTATTGCTGATAAGGAGTGAATCTTGAATAACCCAGATATGTAATTTCAGTCTTTTCTGCTTATGTTCCATAATTCTTGCTTGGGGCCAGTGATATGGGAAGGGTGGATACCTAGCGGGTAGGTATTTATTTTATGGGTATATACTTGGATATTTGTCCAAGCATGAGGTATATTTAACTATAAAAAAATTATAATCTTGGAAAAAAGAATTGAAATCAATTGTTAAAATGCTTCAAATATGATAGCAGCTTTAAAAAAAATACTTGCGTGTCATCTGACTGAGTCACCTCAACCACCTTTTACATTTACAATATTCTGAAATTTCAAGATGCCAGTTAAATTAAGTATTTTTTTATATAAATATAATTGATATAGTGAGAATGAGGACCATCAAACTAAGTAACTGTTTACATGCAATTTTCAGTCAAATTCAAGATGAAGAAGATAAAAAACTGATTCCTTGAAATTGCCAGTTAAACTTTAAATGGGAAAGTTATTTGCATTGCTTTAAACCTTTAATGCTCAAGTTATTTTAATGTTTGTTTTTAATAGAGATTTTTTTCTAAATATTTTTGAACATCAAAGAAATAAGGATTTCAAAAGTTTTATTTCATATTACCAAGAAAAGCACTTCTTAAATACATAATAAAAAAAAGCTAATGCAACACGTTTAAACAATCTTTCTTCATCAGTTATAAAAAGGCTGCCATACGAACCAGTACAAGAGCAAAAGAAAGATATTTTTCCATTCTGATAGTGGTAGTATATAATACGAGTAGGAAGTACATCATATCAATTGTAGCAGTTTGTAAGGGGAAAGAGACATTTAATCAAAATATAGAAAAATGGCATTGTTAATGCTCCAACAGCAGACAAAAAAACTGGACTATACCACTACCTAGCAGTATGGAGAAATGAGTAGGAATACTAGGATACATTAACATGCACAAAAGAATCAATAAAGCACATCAACTCTTTAGAAAGCAATAGTGAGAAAATTAATCTATGGTGAGAAACTACTATCCCAACAAATTATAAAGAACTAAAAGCATAAAAGATAATATGTTTATATTACAAATTATGACAGTTAATGAAGAAGCTCATTAGCTAAAGAGAAAATTTTCAGATGATGTGTTTTGAGTTCATATTGAAAAAAGTGGTCTCCATTTTTAAACCAGCTGTAAAACTAATTGAATCCCTTCAATCAAATAAACCTCATATTCATTTAGTATGTAAAAAAAAATTAACACTTTAATATATTATATATAGAACTATTTCCTGTGTCTTTATTGCAATAATAATAATAATAAACAAAAACTTATTCGAAAAAAGAAATCTGGCATTAGTATAATCTATCTTGTAACATATATATTTTTAATTTAATGATGCAAAGAGGTACAGTTGGCCAAAAAACAAGAAAACATTTTGATGTCCAAAATTGCCAGAGAAAAAAACAGAAATTACCTGGATAAACTAGAAATTGTGACTTTTTCAATTTATGTTTAAAAAAAATAAGGTTAAGTGTCATCTTCATTCTGAAATTTTACCGAACTGTTAAATTTTCAATACAAGCATCTAATTTTGACATCATATTTGGCTTTCTCAGTAAATTTTATCTTAGGATACCAAATGGGAATGGGAAGTCATTCAGTAAAGTAATTTACGAATTATGAAGGTTTAAAATTTGGAACTCCTAATGTTCAATTCATTTGTAATCATTGCAAAACAGATTGCAATGTGGGTAGTTTTTAAAGCATAACACAAGAATTTTTTGGCTGAATGAGCTATAATTTTATACTATCATAATTGAAGCTTCTAAAAGTCTATTTGTGTTTTTAAAAAATTTATAGGTTATGTTTCATTTTTTTAATTAAAAATATATATAGTTTTTTAAAAAATTATGAGTTTTGTTAAATAAAATCAATTTTTAAAAGCTTCAAACATGTGAATTATAAAATTACCAGTGGTCGGGTGCAAGGATTTCGCACTGCAGTCTAATATTTTTAAGCAATATGAAATATTTTTGAGATGTGGGATTAAACTTTACAAAAAAAAAAAAAAAAAAAAATTAAGGATAAAAATATCTGCAAACAACATTAGTCAAGCCAGAGTATCATCTCATTTATTCAGTCAAAGTTACAATAAAAACTGTAAAACCTTATAAAAAATAACAAAAGGCTCGTGCGAGAGAAAAGATAACAACAACAATCCTATTTTAACTGCATTAGCAGATGATGTCATCCGCTTTGGGAAAAAACACTGGACAAAAAAGAATAAATTGAATAGTTAGAAAATGCAATTTAATATAACAAAACATACATTTTGGCCTACTCATGAAATTCCACTGATTCGATCGATTCATGGTATCTTTTTCTTCTAAACATTTAATTTTTTCTTTTTAATCATACATACAAAATAAACACGTACAAAGACATCCCAATTTATCTTTTTTGTACTATTTATTTTTTTATAATCATTGTTGAGCACGATATAATGCAGTATTTTATTTTGTGGCAACATTGATATGAGGAAACCTTTCATTTCATTTATGAAAACAAAGCTGATTTAATTTTTAATCAAGAAACATGTTTTAAGGAAATGTGACTGTACTATGTCAGAAGCCTGTTCAAAATCCTTTCATATGGTATCTCATACATCTCTTGCATTTTGCATTTGCTTAGAAAAAGGATTGTTGATAACAGAAATAATATATGTGACCAGTGGACCCATGCGAGGATTTTGCACTGCAGTCTAACATTTTTTAGCAATATCTAATATTTTTTTTAGATGCAGCTTTAAACTTCTAAAGTAAAATTAAGGAATAAAAATATCTGCAAACAACATTAGTCAATCTAGAATATCGTCTCATTTATAAAACTGATTGAAGATAGCAAAACGCACGTGCGAGAAAATTTTTTTTAACAATCGTTATCTTAACTACATTAGAAGTTGGCATCATCTGCTTCTTGAAAAACATGATACAAAGAAAAATAATTGAATCCATTTAAAATATATTTTATTCTAACAAAACATTTTTTTTTTGTGCTCTGTAAGTGAAATACCACTGCTTCAATCGATCGATGGTGTATTTTTCTTCTAAATATTTCAATTTCAATTTTGCTTTTTAACCATAAATATAAAATAAACCCATGTGGAGAAATCATACTTTATCTTTTTTGTATATATATTTTTTTTTATAATCATTGTTGAGCATTGTATAATGCAGTATTTTATTTTTGTGGCAACACTCATTTGAGGAAAACCTTTCATTTCATTTATGAAAACAATGCTGATTTAATTTTTAATTAACAGCCATTTTTAATCAAAAACTATGTTTTAACAAAATGTTAGTGTAGTATGTCAGAAGCCGCTTCAAAAACCTTTCGAATGATGCTTCATTCGGTGTTGTGCATTTCATAAATTTATAGAAAAAGGGATGTTTACAACAGAAATAATATATAATGATGATATGACAGCTTATTCCGCAAAGTAGTTCTGACATTAACTGCTTGAGTAGTTCTGCTTAAACAGCACCCACATTACAATCTGTTCTGCAATAATTAAAAAAGTATTTAGCATTTGGGGTTCCAAATTTTAAATCTTAATTTAATTCCTAAACTACTTGACTGAATGACTTCCCGTTTGGTATCCTAAGGTAAAATTTAATGAAAAAGCCAAATATGATGTCAAAATTAGGCATTTGTATTGAAAATTTCAGAGTATGGCACTATTTTAACATGAACAGCTTACTTTTTATGTAAATTGAAATAATATATAATTACTTATTGAATGGCTATTTTGGTTGTTTTCTTGTACAGTTTTGTGGTTAAAATGCATGGGGTAGTTCTCTTTTTCTTTTGAACAACTGCACCTTAAAACTGAGAGATTTACTTGATAGTTTAACCGTTATTTAGGAAATTGATCATTTCATAAAATTAGATAGTGTTCAACTTAAGACGTATGTAGTTATTTGCAGAGAAAATGAGTGTTTCCAGAAAAGAAAAGTCTTGCGAGAATGATTAGAGAATATATGTCCCCTTCAATGGAGTAACCTATGTAGTACTAATTCATTAGCTGAAGTGTCATTGCGCATATTAGGTGTACCTGTTACATAAATTTAATTAAAATTATCTTTTAATAAAACTCTTCTGGATAAATTTTGTTTTGTTACATTCTTCATTATAATAAAAAAAATATATTTAAATTTAATATTTAAATGTAAACTGTTGTGTTTCTCTGAAATCTAAGAGTTATAAGGAGTCTAAAGTTTTAAATATTTCTTTTTTTAGAGTAATCCATTATAACTAATAGCAATATATAAATGAGAATATATCTTTAAAAAATTTTTATCTCATTAGATTTACATACAATTAATTTTTTTAATTTTGAAAAATCATCATTTTTTGGCTTGCATAAATGTTTTCAATTTTGATTATCCCAGGTTCTATCAGGCATAGGGAGTTGTTTGACCACTCATTTTAAAGAGAATTTCACAAGGTTTAATTTGATACACAAGTTGACTATGCTAGATCAAAAAAATAAATATTCTTTTTAAATTGAAAAAATTTTTAGATATTGATTTTTAAAAATTTTGGAAAAAAAATATTTTTTTTTTTTTTTTTTTTTTTTTATATTATAAGCTTGAAATGTTGAAATGTTTCGAGTGGGATCTCAATGGGATCAGGAGTTATGAAATAAAATCTGAAGATTACCATACAAATAATAAAAATATAACAAAGTAAGCTAGAGTTAGATTGTATGGTAATCTCCAGCTTTTATTTCATAACTCCCGATCCCACTGAGAACCCACTTTAAAATTTTCAAGATTTCAAGCTTATATTACAAAAAACATACATTTTTTTTTTCAAAATTTTTAAAAAACACTATCTATTTTTTTTTTTTTTTTAATTAAAAATATATTTTTTTTAGCCAAGCATAGTCAACTTGCATATAAAATTAAACCTTATGGAATTATCTTTAAAATGAGAGGTCAAACAACTCCCTACGCCTGATAGAACCTGAGAAAATCAAAATTGAAAACATTTATGCAAGTTGAAAAAGGATGATTTTTCGAAACTTAAAAAAATGAATTGTGTAAAATTCTAATGAGATAAAAAAATTTAAAAATATATTCTCATTTATATCATCAGGGAGAATGATCCCAATAAGTTTATCAAAATCTGAAATGGTCAGGTTGAGTCCATGGTTGATTTGGCATGGAATGACCCTATAAGGTTTTTTCACCGCTATATTAAATTGAAAAATAAATGCCCAAGTAAATACTCAAAATGAGTATTTGTACCCTTAAACATTTCGAAATATGAGTACCCTTAAAAACAAATACCTGGGTATTTTACATCACTGGTTGTGCCACAATTTTGTTTCAGTGCAGTGATAAGAATGGAGAACCAAAAAGTTCATTTTCGTCAATTATGCTCTTTTATTTCGAGAAAGGTAAAAATGATAGTCAGACTGCTTGTAAAATTTGTGCTGTATATAGACAAAGTGCTGTTTCAGATGACACAGTTTGAAAGTGGTATCAGAAGTTTAAGTGCAGAAATTCCAGCCTCAAAGATGTCACTTTGGACAACCATCATCTGTAAAAGAGGACTCCTTGAAAGAAGCCATCGCTGAAAATCCATGTTACACAGTTCAGGAGCTATCACACAGACTAAATATTCCCAAAAGTACAGTGTATGATCATTTGATAGCTTCTTTTAAGAGGTCCTTCTTTACATATGATGATGGTCGTCCAGAGCAGGCATCATCTTCGAGGCTGAAATTTCCACGCTTAAAGTTCTCAAACCACCTTCGAACTGTGTCAAAGAAAGCATAACAGTGGGTTAATTTAATGCATTTCAAACATAACTAGTATTTTATTTCATTCTGCATAAAAAAACTTTATATAAAATTCTGTTGCAATAGTGATGTAAGTAGTTTTATTATAAAACTATTGAAAAGGTTATTATTATGCATAATAATATTGTAGTGACATTACAATAAAAAATATATTCAATCTATAGTTTCTGACAATAAATTAAAGCTATCTATACAATTCTTCACATAACATTAAAATTTTGATGAATGTAGCAATATGTCAAAGAGTTTAGAAATACATATATTTTATATGATGAATTAAAAAGTTTCCAAGTGGAAACAATAAAAAAGTCCCAGAGCAACTAAAGCACGATACAGAAAACTAAAGAAATTGCATCATTCAAAGACTGTCTGAAAATTACACACTATCAGGTGATAACAGAATTGCATTAATTAAAATAAAAATTGGGTTTAAATATATACAAAAGAGATTTTATATCCATGAATTTTAAATTGATGTTGAAAAATGCTTACATTTATGGTGATCAATAAAATCCATATCACAAGCATTGCTTGGTGATAACTAAAATATAAATCCTGAAATAAAATATAAAAAATCATTAATTGTATAAGGAAAAAATTACAAAATATGGTTCATTTAAAAAATTGAGAATGACATATGAGGATTACTAATGATCAACTTAGTTTCCAAAGTCTACAAATTTACAGAATAGCAATGTACTTATATCTTTATTATGGTTTATGGATAGAATTTATTTTCTGTAATTGGATAAAAACTCTCATGATACTTTTAAATAACATAAATATAGTATTTTTAACTATCTATCTTTAAGTTTACATCAATTTTCAATGTGTGTATCCTTTCACATCGTCTGGGGATACTTTGTTTTATCAATTTAAAATTTTCCATGATATTCAAGATGAAACAAGACCTTCATTGCTATGTTAACTCAAGTTACTTTACACTATATTTATCTATTTGTAAAGGTTATTCAAAATGCAGCTACTATAAAATTGCTTGCATGCATATCCAAGTTAGTATTGAAATACAAATATAGATTGCTTATTCTTATACAATTTAGTTTTACTTCTTTGGATATAGCACAAAAAATTTTATGAATATCACTTAAGTATGGCAGAATACTCTTAAGTATAATGTTCAGTCATAAGATATTTTTACATTAATGTTTTCTATAATACTTTACAGAAATTTATTAGGAAATGACTGAGTTACAAGGCATTTTCAAAATTTGATTCTTTGAAACTCAAAAAATAGCAAAGCTTAAATGTTTCTTTTCAGCACCACATTTTTCAAACCACATCCCATAGAAAAAAAATTTCCCCAATGAGTAAAATGTGCCCTATACATTAAGGTAATGTACAAAATTTCAGCATTTTATCATAAAAAGTCACAGGGATATGTTTAAACAAAGTTGGTGAGGGGTTAATCATAAATTAAAATGTAAATGTTTACAACTAGAGGATGCAATCATTATTTTCTTTCATAATTTGTGTATGACCTCTGAAACGCGATCATGAGACATGATTTTTTCCCTCTGAGAACTCATATCCAGGCATCGAAATTGGTTTAAGTCAGCATTTATGTATTTTCAGATCTCTGCGACTTTTCATGATAAAATGCTGAAATTTTGTACATGACCTTATTAGTGTATGGGGCACATTTTACTCATTGAGAAATTGTTTGTATGGGGGACATATAAAAATTTTAATTTTGTATTTCTTCAAATTTAATCCCTTGAAATTTTTAATAGACTTCATAAAATTCTGTACTTTTTTTTACGTAACTTTGTAATTTATAATATATGTCTATGATCAATATTTAACGAATAAAAGCCAAAGTCACTATTTTTTGGACACCCTGTATGTTATACTGAGCATCATCCCTTAAACATCTTTATAATTCAGTAAAAGATAGATTAGCCACAAAGTTGGAAATGGCAGCAAGTTAAAATAACATTTCAACATATAATAAACATAATTTTTTTACATGACAATGACTGATAAAATTAATGCTAAAATAAAATCCCAAAGTCAACCTTAAACCATATTTTGCACCACAGCCAGTAGTTCAGAATCAATTGAAAAATAGTAGACTGCAATATTTTTCTCATCTTCAGGTTATTTTATCATAATAGATATTGTTATACAAATAAGTTACAGTAAAATTTTCGAAAGTAATTAACGTTTAACATATTGAATCTAAAATTAAATAACTCACAATGAGCCTACAGGAAATTTTTTTTAGTTTTCCTACATAAAAAAAACATTTTCTGGGATGCTAAATGCAAAATTCAAGTGACATAAAAGTTTGAAAAAAGAAACATCTTGTAATTATAGACAAAGAAACTAAGCATAAGAATACCTTAGTAGGGGGGGAAAAGGCAGATTTTAGAGTCTAAAAGTTATAGAGTTATCACATTGAACATGAACAGTTTTTCAAAATTTAAATATAGAACTGATAAGGCTAACTAGAACTGATTTTAGAACTGAAATAGAACTGAGTTTAGTTCAAATTTCTCCTCTGAGATATTGATGCATGATGTACAATTTATAGGTAAAGAAAGACTTTTTATGTGAAAATTTACCTTCATATTTATCATCCATTCCAAAATTATACTCTCAGTTCATTTGCAATTCATACATTATTGACACTTTTATAATTTCCATAAAATTATACTGATAGTACAATCTTAGTAAATGTGTTTTACTATTTACTAATCTTTTAACCTGGCAGGATGTGTATCAGGCATCTGAGACCCAGATGCTGCAAAAATATCCTGCAGCAAATTCAGAATTTTGATCAAAATCATTCAGCATCCGGTAGTTACATTGAAGGTTTATCTCCCAATTATTATTCCTATTCTAATTAGTAATAATTGGTACTTTTCTTTTCCTGTTCTTATCAGAGAAAATTAGTTTTTGGGCTACCCAGTGCATATGTTTCTGTTTTTATTTAGAATTTAGTATCAGATTTTGAAGATTCGTTATTAAGTATAAAAGTGAAATGGAAAAAATAGAACAAATAGAGCAAAAGGTTTTGCTAATAAACCTTATTAGCAAAAGTGTCAGCTGAAAAGAAATCCCTTAATGAAGAATATGAAGAAACAGTTGATGGAGAGCAATTTAGTGATCATAAATCAAATTCTAAGAAGGAATGAGATTCAATCAATGAATTATATATTTCAAAATTTCCGATTATTATTTTAGCTAAAGACGGTATTACTAAATGAAATAAAAAAGAAATAAGATGGAATGTGAAAACTCTCACACATAATATTTTGAGAAAATTGTATAATTTCCTAGATTTTTTGTTAAGAAAATCTGTGCAATGACTGAAAGGTCTGGTATGCACTTTCCTGTGACAAAATTAGTGCATATTCACCCAGATTTTTAAGCAATTTCATATCTAATAATAATAATACTTTAAAATAGATTTAAATGAATATGACATTTTAAAATATCACATCAAGTTTCACATATAATTTGAATCCATAATTCTCATCATTATGTCACAGGGACTCCTATGCCTATACTTTCAATTGACAAACTTGACAATGTGACTTATGGGTTAATCTTTTTCTCTAATTAGTTGAACAGGAATATGGTATCGAAAGTAACTTCTTCTATACAAGTAAGAAAATTAGACTACTTCTAGTGAAAAAACACACTTTGATTTCAGACTTAATTTACACTAAAAATTAGCTAAAATGGCTGTTTGGCTTAAAAAATGGTCAGAAAATTATTGAATATGATAAATCCTTTAATCTGTTTAATAAAGCAATGAAAATATTAAAAACAATACAATAAGCATATTTAAAATGGATTGCCATACACTTGAAATTTGCTTACAAGTCCAACAGCAACATCTTTTTACATTAAAACAGTTTTCTTATCGCCACAAATAAAATATGATATTATTCTAAAACTATTACATAAATATTTATGAATAAGTAATATATGCAAGAGTACTTACATTTACAATTGATCTGTACAACATTGCAATAATTCTCCAAGCAGTAAATAGAAACATAATAATTAACCAGGGTCTGAATTTCACTTCAAATTCCTAAAATGAAAAAATATGAAATTTTTCAGTATTATTATTTCACTCTAATCAGTTTTAAATTAACTCATAATAAGTTTGAAATAACTTATATGCTTCACGGCTAAAATTTAGCCGGAATTTATTGATTAATTCATTTACTATAATCAAAATATATTTTTTTGGTTTCATAAAATTATTCTTAACTTCTTACATTAATATTCATACAGCTCTATTTTATGAAGAATATAAATTAAGCAACTGCATAGAAATTATGAACATTTTAATTAGTGTCAAGTTATAAAAGTACAAAATATTGTGTTAAAATACCCAATACAAAACCTTTTTGGAACTCTATAAAAATACCATATAATAATTATTACATTTTTGGTAGCAATTAACAATTCTCTTCATCAGGTTGAACAGAGTGTACACATATAAACAATTATAGAAGCAAGTGTACTTCACAATGAAACTTATAAAATGAAATAGACCTCTTTCTACTCTTGCACAAACTCTTTAACAAATGGCATCTCTGCTTCATCAATATTTCTAAAGTTTATTTAAAATTCTGCAAAAATAATAATAATAAAAAAACATATTTTCAAATTATATTTTAGAACTCAATTTTTTGCTGAATACTAGAAAATAAAAAATCCCTTTTTCACAGATAGCAATTTTTTTACTCAAGTTTCTACAACAAGACACAATTATAAAAAAGTTTAATGTTTGTACAGCAGTAAAATTGTTGATGATTAAACAACACAGGGGATGGAGTATTATGTGGAAAAAAGCAGCGCAACATATCCCCCTAGTGGTGACTTTTGAAACTAACTTTTTTTTTAATGGAATCTTTTGTTCCCCGTCTTGTTTAATCATCCCACAAAATTTGGCTCCATTCTCACAATTAGATCACACTACAGAACACATTTAATATTGTCAGTTTAATTATAGTCACCTTGTATATAGTGCATTTCTTTGAGCTTAACATGGAGTTACAGTGATTACTTTTAGAATAATCAAAAAAAGCAAAGTGAAACAGGCTTTGTACCCCTTGTCAAATTTAGACTATATACTATTAATTAATAACCCCGAATATAAAATTTGGTGCATTTCTATCCAATAAAAACATATAGCTACATTATTCACCACAAAAAGCATAGAACAGCAATGCTTCCTGTTGATCCAAAATTAAATCAGCATAATAAGCAACTTACATGTTAAGTTTGGTGCAATATGAACAAGAAAAATGTGAAAAACAAGGCATAGCAATGCCACCTATTGGGTGATATACACCAACACCAATTAATGTCAGGGTCTAACTAAACATGAAATTTTATGGAATTCTGTGCATTTATTCTTGAGTTACAGCACCTACAAAATTTGTGTAACAGACAGACATATGCCAGACAGAAAGGCATCAATCAGTTAATGAAAATGTGTAAATCCATCAAAAACCAGAAATTGAAAATTTTCATGAATCCTATACTTATGAATATATGAAGATAGTAATAAAATAACCAGAAATTGAAAATTTTCATGAATCCTATACTTATGAATATATGAAGATAGTAATAAAATAAAAATTAACCTTCATTAGTGAATGACATTTATTACAGTAAAATATTAGATAAACATTCAGGTTTAAAAAATTCTTAATGCCATAGATAAACAATTTTTTAGCCTAAATTTTGGTTTCTGCAAAAGCAAAATACTGATATTTTAACAGGTGAATCAAAGTAAACCAGGAAGCTGAATTATTGGAATTCAGGATCTTGTTTGATTTATAGAAGCAAAAATCCCACTTTTTTGTAAAATGGGAAAGTTATCTAGATTTTTAAAAAGTGGAGGAAAAAGCTGCAAAAACTTCAAGAAGTAATGCACAAAATTATCATAGGCGAGTTGCTAAAATGTCTTGTGCTTTGTGCATATAAGGAGATTGGGAGATTTTCACAAAATAGAAGAAAAATTTTCAATTGTATGAATAAATAATAAATGCCAATCATGTCTGGTAGTTGTTCCTGAATTGGCTGAAATGAAATCAAGTATTCTGTACAAAATAACACTCAATGTAGTATTCTATCAAAGAAAGAATGCATGATCTAGCATTTAAAATTATTTTCAGAATATAGAATTGATATCAGCAAGCAATTTGTTTTTTATTCCTAATAAAACTGTTCATAGGTAGCAGATAAAAGTCTTAATGCCTGAACCAGCACATCCTAATTAATATTAAGTACCCTTACCTTTAAATAAGATGGTGAGCAGCATTTTAATGATACAATGCAAAAGCACTTTTAGTTCTTATCAATTATAGATACAATAATAAACATCTTTTATTTTCAGAATCATGAGCTAGAACAAAATGTATACTCAATTGTGACCAGCTTTTATTAGGTATGGCTTACCTTTTTTAAGGCTCTCATCAAAATCACAGATGTCACCAAAAGAGACATGGCAAGGACAAATGAAACAGCTGAACATAGTATCAGCAAATTTCTAACTGGAAAAAAAAATAATAACAAATTTCATCAATAAACTTCATACAAGTTACAAAAATTCTAATCTAAAAACACTGTTTTAAAATTCTAAATTAAATATTAAGAAATATAAATAAATATGTACTTAGTCAAAAAAAATTCTTTAGGTCAAAAAAGCAATTTTTTTAATAAGAAATATACAAAATAGTATATTTGTATTAATATGAATACATAACAGTTGAATGAAAATATCTTTTTACATGTTATTGAAAATACTTAATCTAAAAATGCACATGTTGGTATGGTAAAGGTCTCGGGCTTCTAAATTTCATTTAAAGTCAAAAAGTGGTTGTACAAAAGTTCAATAACAGAATAGCTTTAAAATGATACATGCACTATAGCTATGAACCTATTTATTTAATAAAAATAAATAAGGAATACATTCTTTTTAAATTTACCCAAACCCGATGCAACCCGCGGTTCAGTCGGCACCAATTTCTTTTGTTGTGGGTCAGATTGAGTTGACTCTAATTGTTTCAATTCTTGCAGGTCCAGTTAATCCAAATTTTTAACATTCTTTTTATATGAAAAAACATATTTGAATAGGAATGAGTATATACATACTTATTTTTCAAGATAAAAGCTAAAATTGGAGACTTATTTTTCCATAATTGTATTTAAAAAAAAATAATTAATTCTTATTTTTGGGTTGACACTTTTTTTTTGTCGTGTTTGTGTGGGATTTCGGGTTGATTTCAAATAGAATTTTCAGGCTCAAGCTAGGTAAACCCGATTCATACAGGACACCAATTCCCAGCTTGGAAAAAAAGGTTCAGTTGGGGGTTTCTGTGACATTTTTGTAGCTATAATATATACTGGTTTTAAGAAAAATGCATGTTTATTGACTTTTGGAGTTCCTTCTGGCTTTAGAGGCCGGGGCAGCTGCCCCATTTGCTCTTGCCGTAGTCAGGGCCTGCTCTTTTCCTTTATGCTACAAAATACAGAGCACTAGTTTTTTAAAATTATTATTATATTCAAACTTAATATTTTGCGCATGTAATCTGTTTGTAAAATACGATCAGCAGTGTTTACTTGTATAAGAATTAGTAACCTACACGTAACTCTCTTTCAGATAACGCCATCTAATGAAAATGGGGAAAACTTTGTACACCTAACACAAAAACTTTCTGCAAGCTTTAACAAATAAAACAGTAAAAATTTCATTCTTCGAAGGGCAAATTTATCAAGTTATGATACTTTTAATTTTTGGCTCAAATGTTTTACACTCACGCCCCCTTTTTTTTTTTTTTTTAAATCTGTTATAAAAAAGAAAAAAGGTCACCTAACTTTGGAGATTTTTGCCTTTAAGAGCTACTTCACTCATACGAAAACACTCGCTTACTAATGTTAATCCTATGGGGGAAATACTTTAAGATATCTCGTTCGCAATTCAATACTTTTAATTATTTTTTCTTTTTTGCATTGGATAGCTGAGGTTGATCTCTATGCAGGCCCTTTATAACACTTTCCAACATAGTTGAAAAGTGTTTATGAAGAATTTGGTTTGTCTGTCTACCATCTGTTCGTGCTCTAACTCGCGTAAATATACTTGGATTGCCATGCAACTGATATATGTTTTTGAGGTATACTATGGCATCTTCAGTATTGAAAATGAAGTATGTAGCACTTATACTCCATGTACAGGAGCACTCAAAATAATGCCGTTACATTATGGTCTATGGGGAAAAATCCTTTGCAGTGCATTTCAGTGATGTTACACTATTTCAAATATATTGAAATTGATACAGATCTCTACAAGATGCTTACTATCGAATATGGTACATGTAGCACTTATAATTAGTTTACAGGGAAACTCAAAAGAATTCCCTTATATTATGTTTTATGAGAAAAGTCGTTTGCGGTGTATTTTAATCATGTTATACTATTACAAACATAAAAATGAAATTGATATCAATTTGTGAGGTGCACTAAAACAGGCTTTCTGTAGAATATGAAGCGTAAAGCATTTCTCATTCACTTACAGGGCCACACAAAAGTATTCGGTTACATAATGGTTTACGGAGAAAAACTGTTTGCAGAGTATTTTAATTACATTACACTATTTCAAATATAATGAAATTGATATACATTACTGAGGTTTACTAAAAGATACCTGTTGTAAATATGATGTGCATAGCATTTATCGTTCAATTTACAGGGACACACAAAAGATTTCGGATACAATACTGTATCCAAAGCATTGTCTATAAGCGATAAATGCTGTAAATGTGCATTCAGTTAGGCATGTGTTTAACTAAATTTTGCATACTATGTGGTATGTATAAATGCTATAGATCACATACAGGACTACACAAAAGAATTCGTAAGCATTACTGTGTATCAGAGTAAATAGCTTAAGGATTTTTATTTTAAATCGAGTTATGTATTTTGAACATGAAATACATTTAGTACACTAAGAGATGTTTGTTGGAAATAAATAAAATTACATACAAGGCCACGCAAAGAACTGGATACATGGCCACTTATGTATGTTAATTTCTGGAAGAGTGATTTCAGTAGTTTACAGCGTGTTTTTGCATGAATTAAACTTTAGCTGAATATGTGGCATGTATAAAAATCTTAATGTAATATACAGGGCTGTAAAAAATAATACAAATATGTTTCTGTCTATTGGCAGAAACTGTTAAAAAGGTGAATTTTTAAATATGTTATGTGTTTTCTTACTAAACTAAATTGTAACATACTATATAGCATATATATACAAACCTATAGATTATATACAGGGCTGCACAAAAGAATTAGAGTACTTTTCTGGCTATGGCCTGTAATTGCTAAAATCTGGTTTTCAAATGTGTTTTGTGTTTTCTAAAATGTTTACTCAGGTATCTTATTTACCTTATTAAACAGCACAGGTTTGTTAAAGTATTCTGGAAGTGTTGGAAAGTGTTTCATAATCTATGCTTGATGCATGATTTTACTTTCTTGTTTATTTTTTCGATTTTGGTTGCAGTTTTTTTAATTGAGGATACCTTCACTTTCGAAACCGGTTCCGAAAGTAAAAGTATCTTAATAAAAAAAACTCGCAATCAAAATCGAAAAAGTACAAAAGTGCCTGCATAGAGATCGACCTTAGCTATCCAATGCAAAAAAGAAAAAAAAAAATCATTTAAAAATATTGAAATGCAAACGAGATATCTTAAAATATTTCCCCCATAGGATTAACATTAGCGAGCAGGTGTTTTCGCGTGAATGAAGTAGCCTCTTAATGGTAACCTGGCTATTATGCTTGTATTAAATGATTGGTTTGGCGCGGGCTTGGAAAGCACACCAATCAAAAAGCCGCCAAACATTGGTGCGCGAGTGTAACACATCTGTTCCGAATTTTTTACCTTTCGCCGTATTCTGAAACTAAAGAACCGTTTTTTCTGTTTTCAGTGCCAGAAAAGGCTGAAAAATCACGGTTCTTTCTATTTACTTTGATTCTTCTCTTAGCATTTATTCTTATCCTACGTAGTTACGCCTGTATAAAGAACATCCTGACTTTGAAAGAGTAAAATGGAAAATGTTATATCTCGTATTTAAGATGCAGTATGGTGATTTAACGGCAGAAAAGCTAGGAATTTGAGCATAAGAAGAAATTTAATCTATCCATTAATTACGTCACGCAAATTTAGTGTTTTTTTTAAATTCCTACTTCCCCTTATGTCACAGCGTTTTACACCTGAGTAACACTCTCCTCCCCCCCCCCCCCCACACACACACCTACCCCGTTGTGGAGTCAAATTTTTTGCAAATATTAATTTGAAGCCAATTTTATGCAAAAAAAGTTATATATGGTTCATTACTTACTAATATAAATACTATAAAATCCTTAAGATCTTGTGCAGTGGCGGTTCGTGGGTTATTTAAATTGGGCTTCACAATGATTGTGATTGAATCACAATAAAATATTACGAAAATAAAATATGTAGGTACGGCGTAACATGCAGGTTAAAATACATATTTGTATTGTCACGAGTATAAAAAAAAAATTGCAAATGTAAGAAATAAACAAGCACTCATTGGAAAAAAAAAATGTATAATTTTACTTACTACAAAAGAAAGTACAGTACGGAAGAAAAAGAAAGAATACCCCCCCCCCCCCCGCACATCTATATTATTCGCCAAATTGTTGCAGAGAAAAAGAAAAATAGTCATTCGATTGGGAAAAATGTCTTATTTCGATTAGGTTGTAAAAAAATATGCTTAGAGGGCCGTCTTCATATTGCAATTATAACTTAAAATTTTCCTTACGAAAACCTAATTTTTACATATTTGGAATCGGAAGAAAATTTTATCTTGGAATATCAAATAGAAAGTCATTCGATGCACTAGTTTAGTAATTATGCAGATATAAAATTTTTAACTTCTTATGTTAGATTCATTTTTAATAGCTGCAAAACAAACTGAAAAATGTAACGTTTTTTAAACACTCGGTGGAATAAGATGAAATTTTGGATTAACATATTTGAAAGTTCTAAACTTGATTTCTTTTAAAATTTTTATAGGTTACAATACAGATTTTTTTTTTTTTTTTTTTTTTTTTTTTAGAATATTCCTTTCATAATTTATATATTATTTTGCTGAAAAATATCTATATTCAAATATTATAAGACTTCTGAAAATGCACCGTTTTTATAAATCTTGGTGTTCATCATGTCCTCAAAGGGCGAGCTCAAATGCACCCCAAAACAGAATGCATTCAATAACTTTTGTAATTATATACGGTTTTTTGGTAACTTCCCCAATGCGTTTATTAACATTGGAATGAAATGCACTGTAGAGCTGTTAAACGAATATCCACCTATCGCTATCTTAGCAAATCAAATTCTAATATGGAATTTAAATGTGATCGTGAGCACTCATGTTTACAAGTTAGATTTGATAAAGCAGCTACATCATAATTCACCCGACTTGGATCCCTATTGTATTTTGCAAACATGAGACAGAGAAAACAAAACAGCCTGTTAATTCGCATCCACAAATCCATGAACATTTTTTATATAAATTTGGTTTGAATCCCCCCCTTTGAAATCTCTAGTTTAGGATTTTGTCACCTGGATCAGTTTTTCAAAGATATTACACTTAAGGGGGTTGGTCAGTCAGATCTCAAATTCCCCTCGCTAATGTTAAACCTATGGGAGTGGAATGCATTCATATTTTTAAAATACAGGGTGTCCATAAATGATTGTTCCGGTTTCCTTACCTCATAACTTTTATAATTAAATATTATTACATATTTGTAAAGTACAACTCAAAAAGTTTTTTTTAATAACACAATTCAAGTTACATATGCGTAATGTTGCAACTGAAAACGTTATTAACCCTTCTAGTGCGGGAGTCGACAAAAGTCGATATAAGGGTCCGATTGCGGGAGTCGACTAATGTCGACATCTAAGGAGTTGGGTGCTGTAGACTACACTAAGCGTCGACAAAACGCCTAGGCGTTCACGGCGTGTATTGTGCTCACTGTAGTACGTCATGGGCTTAGCAGGAAAAAAAAAACACCCCCAAAAAAATTCTGCACTGAAAGGGTTAAGCAAATAACGATTATAATCAAATAATTATTAATAATAAAATTTATCAAAAAATTATTAATGAATTATGTAATGTCTGTCTATCTAACTTTGTAGTCATAATTCATTAACAGCTTTTCAATAAATTTGATAAAATTTTAACATTAATATTATTTGATTATAATTGTTATTTGATTAATAGCGTTTTGAGTTGCAACTTTACCCATATGTAACTTTATTTGTGTAATTAAAAAAACTTTTTGAGTTGTAATTTACGAACATTTAATAATATTTTTCTTCATATTCTTAAATCAAAAGTTATGAGGTAAGGATTCTTAAAGGAAAATGTCTCGTTTTCCTAGTTGTCAAAATATTTCTAAGATATATGTTTAATTTAATATTTTGTGTGCTAAAATTGTACGAGCTGTGAGAAAGATTTTAACACTTCAGATAAAATTAACCAGGTATTTTAGAAAAATTTTGTCAACTAAAAAAAGAGAGAGAGAGACATCCTTTAAGAAGAATACACAGAAAAAAAAAAAGTCAAACATATTAATTCCCTTATGAGATATTTTTAAAATAAGAATTCATTCCACTCCCGGTTTATTAGCGAGGGGAATTTGAGATCTGACTGACCAACACCCCTCAAGAACGGGAAGAAACGCTCAAGCTCATGTTAAGTCTATGGGAAGGTTATTTTCAAATTTATCGTTCGCATTTTATTTAATTTTTTTATTTTATTTTTTTATTTTATTATTATTATTTATTTATTTATTATTTATTTATTTATTTATTGCATACGATAGCTGAAGTCGATCTCTAACGCTGTGCGTTTTCACTTTTTTGGTTTTGGTTAAAGCTTTTTATAAGCGGACATTTTCAATTTTGGAACTGGTTCTGAAAGTGAAAGTACCCTTATATATAAAAACTGAAACCAAAATCGAAAAAGGAAAAACGCACAACGTTAGAGATCGACCTCAGCTATTCTAAGCAAAAAATGTCATTTAAAAATATTAAAATGCGAGCGAGAAATTTGAAATAATGTTCCCATAGACTTAACATTAGTTTGCTATGTTTTCGCATGACTAGTGTAGGCTCTTAAGTAATGTAACTTTAATTTTTATTTCCAGCGACAATGTTGAAAAATGAAATTACTTTACTTTCGAAACACTCATGTTACTATGTGCATTTTAACTGTTTAGAACTAGTTCTTACACAGAATAATAATTAGTTTAAAAGAAAAACTAACCGAACATTGCAAACCACGGGAAAATTTCAACGAACAAGAAAGAAAGAAATTGACAAAAAAGCAAGCTCCCGCACATTACAGAAAGTGCTAAAGAAGACTACGAGCTCAGAGTAAGCATATCTAGAGAGCTCATCCCCTTTGCTTTTCCCGGCGAGAAGTCGGGTCTGGATGACCCACGTGACAGTTGGCATTTGGCGGTAAAAAGGTTACTAGAAGTAATGCAAGTCTTGTCGCTTTATCGCAGCTCTTGGCAAGAGTACAATATTTTTAAAAGGTTGGGTTGATTATTGACGGCCAATTATCTACACTAGGAATATAGGCCCGGGGGGAGTGCCCTTCGTGGGGGTCTTTCTAAGGGAACCTAATCCGTATTTACGCATGGATAAATCCACGGCTCGAAGAAAACCACGAAAACTCCGAACGATTAGGCCGACGGGCGCGATTGGGATCGAACCCAGCACCTCCCGTCTACCAGCTTCGAGAGCACAACCTCTCAGCCACTGGTGGGGCAAAAAAATATTATTTTTAAGACTTCAGAATTTTTCAGAAACTTCGGAACTTAACAGATAACACTCAGTAGCGAGATAAAGGGGAAGGTTCACCAGATATTTATCCTATTGTTTATTTACTTTATGCTTTATTTCTTCCATCATTCAAAGAATGGATTATTAGTAATAAATAAATAAAAGAAATTATTAAACTTTTGTTTAGATTTAAAAAAAAATTATATATTGTTTTAATAATTTATCCCAGTTTTCAATCTTTCACATGGTTTTATTTATATTTATTTTCATTATATACTTATTTTTTTTATTTTTAATACAAAGTAACAAATAGAACAGAAAAAGTAAAAAAAATAGTTTTTAAGGCTGTTCTCAAATACAAAAGAGCTACTTTCTGACACATTTCCGAATTCATTCATTTTTCAGAAACTCATGAAATTGGCAGGTGTTCTCATTCAGAGACTATGTCATCGAAATATGTTGTTTTATTTTTTGGTAAAAACAGAAGACTTTTCAGAAAATACAGTCAAAGTCGGCATTTTGTACCGAATTCTCGACGCAGCATCGGGAAAATGGCGAAAAATGTGTCGTCACGGGATACGAATCGCTTATAACAGCTCGATAAGTAATTTATTTATATAAAAAAAAAAAATCATTTCGATTCCAAATCGCTTCACCAGTCAGACCTGGCAATTTTATGCTTTTACGTTTAAAAATTAATCAGAAAACGCGTCAGAAAATTTCCCGTTCTTGAGCAGTTCATTCGGAGTAAATTGGGAGTAAAATGTTTCGAACACACCAAAGAAGAATTTGTAGCTTTAAAAATTTCCCTATGTATTTTCGTTTCCCAGATCTTTCTTCTCTCTTCATCCTTTGGAAAGCTGTATATAAAATTTGAATTAAAAAAGGTTTTTATTAATGATATATATTTTTTAATGCAATGTTGATAAATTTAAATGCTAAAGCATGCATAAGCACAGTTTTATAAACAAGCAAGAGAAGAAATTATTTAAACAAATTGAATTTAGCCTACTTTTTAAAAATTCATTAACTTAAATTAATAAATGAAAAGCACTTCAATAAAAAGTAAAAAACATATACAAGTTGAAACATAAAAAAATAGACTTAATAAATAAATAAGTAATTAATGCATTGTTTCATTAAATTTTGCTAGATATAAATAGTAATTATTAATAGAACTTCCATAACATTATATAACATTGTTTTGAGTGGTCGATAATAAATATAATAATTTCAAAACTTTTCTGAAGGTATAACAAGAGAGTAAACAAAACAAATACATATATATATTTTTTCAAATACTTCAATTAAAAATTATAAAATTATATTAAAAAAATGTGAAAATATTTCAAACATTGCAATAGTTTTTAATTTAGGTAATATTTAAATATTTTACTTTTAATATGTTTATAATTATTTAAAGCATAAATTTAATCAAAATAGGAAAAAATATTTTTTTTTCAAAGAATTGTTTATGTTTTAAAAGAAAGAAAACAAGTTTCTTTTGGCGAAAAATTGTATCGCCAAGCACCGTTGTACGAGATGTTCTTAAAATGCTTCTTCAAATCAAATTTTTCCAATTCATTACACTTTTAATATTGAAATTGATAACACCAGATGATAGTAAGTCCTACTGTTGCATATATTTGTGATATTAAAAGTAAAATATTTCCTATTTTCAACATTTGAACGTGAATAAACTGTATCACAGTTAGAAAGATATGTTTTAAAGATCCTTTAAATATACAAAAGAGGTAATTAAAAATAAATACATAACGGTGAAAGGTAACAAAGCTTGTTTTGCTTGCTCTTTCGTTACACCCATAGGCACAACAGCTTGCTACCATGATATTTTTTAATCGCAAACAGTAAATAGTCTAATATCGCCCATAGAAACCTATGCTACTGACGCGTTCAGCGGATGCTTCTTGCCCAGAGTCACGTGACTTTATGCTTGCGGCAGAAAGGGTGCGGAGATTATCTCTCTAGATATGCTTACTCTGAGACTACGAGCGATGCGTGCCTGTCCCCTCATATATGTCTTCCGGCCGCATAAAGTGGTTTTGAAGATAATTTCTTTGCTCGCACGTGCGAGCGAAGAAAAGATCAGACCTTCCACGCTTTGTCTTTGTCTCGTCTAAGTGGAAGGGGGGTGGGTTGAAAAAATCCTGCAAATAGAAAAAAAAATGGAAATGTGTTTTTTAATTACTTTATTTAACGTGTTAATGTATATATATATATTTTTTCATTTTTCTTTAGGGGCTCACGTGCGCAAATAGAGGCGCCGCCACTGGTCTTGTGTGCTGTCACTTCAAGCTGTTGCAGTTCAAAGAAAAATATACCTAATATTGCCCGAATAAAACTACATATATATTTTTTAATGAACGTTATTACACTGCTTGAAAATAATGCCTATCAATGTTTTCATATTTTGGATGTGTCGTCACATCGTGTTAACCTACCACTTCTCCCTGTCACACTTTGTGGACTCGCTCCTAGCTTCTTGACGAAGCTAACGAAAAAGACAGGCTACCGCGGTGCATTCCACTTATCTTTTTTACAGACCGCAAGAGTGACGTAATGCTCTTTTCGTAGACCTGCATTGGTGCATTCGAGCATCACGTGACTCCGGCGGTCTGTAAAAAAAGATACCCGTAAAGCACCGCGGTAGCCTTTCTTTTTCGTTAGCATCGCTTCTTGAAATGTGACGTAATTAATGGATGACCCCAATTCAGACAAGGGGGAATAATTCTCTTACCTAAATTATCGCATTTGCTCACGTATATTAAAATACTATAAAATTAATGTTTCCAGGGTATCTATATCTACGTTTCTCCCACTGGAAACTTATCATATATTCTAATACGAGCAAATCTTGTGGATGGTTATATATATATATATATGCAAAAATTATCTTAAAAACGGCTCTAACGATTTTGACGAAATTTTGTATCCTACCGTTTTGGGGCACCAGAAAACCATTGGGCTAGGTCACATGCTCGAGAAAATTCGATTAGTGGGTCATTTTGGGTCATGGTCTAGCTAATTGTATCTAAAAAACGGTTTAAACGATTTTGACGAAATTTTGTATCCGACCATTTTCGGGCATGAGAAGTCAATTGGGCTGGGTCACATGTTCGAGAACTTTCGATTAGTGGGTCATTTTTGGGTCAACGCGGGTCAAATTAATTTTATCTAAAAAACGGCTCTAACGATTTTGATTAAATTTTGTGTCCTACGAGTTTCGAGCACGATAAAAGCATTGGGCTAGGTCGCATGTCCGAGAAAATTCGATTAGTGGGTCATTTCTGGGTCATTGTGGGTCAAGATCTAAAAAGCGGCTCAATTTACACTAAATTTTGCATCCAATGGTTTTCGGGCACGAGAAGACTGTTGGGCTAGGTCACATGTTCGAGAAAATTCAATTAGTGGGTCATTTTGGGTCATGGTCAAGCTAATTGTATCTAAAAAACGGTTCAAACGATTTTGACGAAATTTTGTATCCGACCTTTTTCGGGCATGAGAAGTTAATTGGGCTGGGTCACATGTTCGAGAACTTTCGATTAGTGGGTCATTTTTGGGTCAACGCAGGTCAAATTAATTTTATCTAAAAAACGGCTCTAACGATTTTGATTAAATTTTGTGTCCTACGAGTTTCGAGCACGATAAAAGCATTGGGCTAGGTCGCATGTCCGAGAAAATTCGATTAGTGAGTCATTTCTGGGTCAAGATCTAAAAAGCGGCTCAATTTACACTAAATTTTGCATCCAATGGTTTCTGGGCACGAGAAGACTGTTGGGCTAGGTCACATGTTCGAGAAAATTCAATTAGTGGGTCATTTTGGGTCATGGTCAAGCTAATTGTATCTAAAAAACGGTCCAAACGATTTTGACGAAATTTTGTATCCGACTATTTTCGGGCACGAGAAGACTATTGGGCTGGGTCACATGTTCGAGAACTTTTGATTAGGGGGTCATTTTTGGGTCAAAGCGGGTCAAATTAATTTTATCTAAAAAACGGCTCTAACGATTTTGATTAAATTTTGTGTTTTACGAGTTTCGGGCACGCGAAAATCATTAGACTAGGTCACATGTTCGAGAAAATTCGATTAGTGGGTCATTTCTGGGTCATTGTGGGTCAATATCTAAAAAGCGGCTCAATTTACACTAAATTTTGCATCCTATGGTTTTCCGGCACGAGAAGACTGTTGGGCTAAGTCACATGTTCGAGAAAATTCAATTAGTGGGTCATTTTGGTCATGGGTCATGATATTTGAACTCAAATTTAATTTTGACCGAGCATAGCTCGGTCTTCCCTGCTCGTATTGATAATCGCAACTCGATATCGCTAAAAATTATACCATTAATATAACATACTACACGTTATTATATGTTAAACCGATAACGTACGGCAGATATTTCCTAAATTCATTTAAATGATTATTTTTACAGCAAAATCAAATTTTATGTGGAGCAGAACTGTCCCATTCTATGCAAAATTGTTTAAATCCAATTTCATAACATTACGCTAGAAGAACGATTGTCGTATGTTTACGCATAATACATACGTCAAGCAAAAGTGCAATTAGTTTACTTAATAATTACATTACCTCTTATATACCTGAACTTTCTTTCGCAAAACGTACATGCTACATGCAGTGACTTAGTCAGAGCATGCGTAGTTTAATCAAAGAATGAAATATTCCGTGTATACTTCGCACCTTACTTTTTAGACTTTTTTTGGGTGGAGGGGGTTGTGGTGGACATTAAACACGCAAAAATTCGGTAACTTCCAAGATAAATTTCTTTCAGATTCGTTCACATCGTATATAAGAGTTTAACTTAAAAAATGTAAAAAGAAAGAAAAGCAAACGTAGGGTTTAATCTAGAGCTAGCCAAATAGCCATAAAGCTAACTGAAAGCACCTTTTGCCCCCAAAGCATTTAGTGGATTAGCCAAATAGCAACAGCCAAAAAAATATATATCATTTCATTTCCATTTTGTTGTTCCTACCTTTCGTAAACCTGCAGCCGCCGCGTGAAAAAAAATCTCAAACCGCCTCTGTCCCGGCAACTCACTTCAAAATTTGTCTCATCTTCTCTGTACAAGCATCTTACAAATAGTATGATGTCATTTGCATTAAACAAGTATTGAGGAAATTAAAAGAGTTTGTTTATTTTTTGTTGATGATCCCAACTTAGGAAATGAAGCCAAAACGGTTCATGAATGGAAGTTGTTTAAGCAAGTTCTGGTTACAAGGGGTAAAGAAATGAAACCAGCTGATTGTATTCTTTTTTCCCATAAAAATGGCATTACTGACATGTTTCCCAATGTGACTTCTTTGTATGAATTTGTAGCAACAATTCTGTTGTCTACAGCAGATTGTAAAAGGGGGATTGAGTCTCGTGAATATAACAAAAACTGACTTGAGAAATAGACAGACAATCAAAAATTTAAGTAACTTAATGGTGATTAATTTGGAAGGGGAAGTTTGAAAAGAATTTCTATTTAAAAAAGCATTTGATGTGTGATGTATGGCCAAATCTCGAGAGGGTCAATCTTACAGAGTGGTGTACTATTTTTATATTGTATAAGTAAAAATAATACTCATTTATATAGAAATTTTGTATAAATAAAAGTTTTTTTTTTTCCTTGGCTAAAGCTATTTTTATTTGGCTAACAGTTATTGGCTGCAATTAGCCAATAAGCTACAAATCTGTTTTTCCTAGATTAAACTCTAAAACGCTAACAAAAATATTGGCAAAAGTTCTTCAACCCTTTCCGGCACACACAAAGTCTGTTCGTAAAATGAGAAATTGATGACTGACACCGGAATTCACAAATGACTTTTTTATTAAATATAAACTCCTTATTTTATGCTTTCATTATATAAACAAAATTTTATTAAAATATTCTTGGTGCCGAATGCAAGTTTGCAATTAAAGTTAGGTGTGCCCGGAGTGGGACTACTGTGCCGGAAAGGGTTAATTTGTACGGGCTACCGCTTCTGGTTAAAATTTATATTCTATGTCTGTAGTAAGGAAAAAGAAAACCTGAAGAAAATGGAATCTGTCCATAATTTTCTTCAGGTTGCAATTTTCCAAAAAGGACAAGGTAGTCGAGATCGATAGGTCGTTTGGAAGACTGCCACCTCTTTCTTCCCAAGTTTAGCCTAAAGTTGCGGCAAACGTATCTTGGCAGTGGAGGCAAAGCTGCGAAGGCCTGCTCACTCCCTTTGGCGCTCGTAGATTCAAATACTGGGAGAGAAGCGATGATTTGGCGTGTAGAAAAATCCTTTTCGGATGTTACTGTTATGTTCCACGCCGATCTTTTGATATTCGTTAAGGAATTCCTTTTACAATGTTTTAACTCATTGTCATCTGATAAATTTTGTCATCTGCGATTTTGAAATTTTGGCGATTTTTGTGCGATTTAACGGGGTGTTTTGCGTTTAGCGGTGATTTTTCCACATTATTAAATATAAATCCTGTTTTAAACTTTTAGTACAATTTAGTAAATTTTATCCTCTTTTCAATAAAGTTTATTCGGAATTCGTACGTACATTTTTGAAATTTATGCGTATATTTTTATTTGAATTTATAGAATTTTTGGGTTTACGAGGCGATTTTTCCACATTCGTAAAAGAAATCCTGTTTGTCTTTTAGTCCAAAAAAGGATAATTTTTTCCTCTGCAATTTTTTAAATCTTAGCGATTTTTAATGCTATTTTCAGCGTTTTTGTGGGATTTTTCCACATGAGCAAAAAGAATCCTGTTTATATCTGTAGACGACTATAGTAAAATTTGTTCTCTTTCAATGAAGGTTATTCGGCATTCATAAAGTTAAAATGCTAATTTTTAACCATTTTCTGAAAGATTAGTTGCCTTTTTATGAAGATGCGAAACACTGTTCGATTTCTTGATATCTGAATGAGAATTTCTGTAATTTGTATGTATTTACGAATGAAAATGACTTCCTGAAAATGTTAGAAATTAGTCAACTTAAACTGACAAACAGCCGTAAAGAAAACTACATTTTTTAAACTAAAGACTGGAAGTATCTAAAGGTGGAAGTATTTAAATGAGTTTTTCATTTTTTAATAAATAAAAATTACATAGATTTATAAGCGATTCGTCTCACGTGACAACACATTTTCCCCCTTTCTCGTGCTGCAGCGTTGGAAATTCGGTTCAAAACGCCGGCTTTGACAGTATTTTTTGAAAAATCTTCTGCCTTAATTAAAAAAAAAAAAAAAAAAAAAAAAAAAAGGGAAACGTCTTTCGATTACAAAGTTTCTGAATAAGCACACTTATCAACTTTATACATTTCTAAACAGAAATGCATTAAAATTATGTCAAAGTAGCCAGTTTGGATTTGAGAACAGCCTTAAGGGTACGAAAATCGATTAATGATATAAATATTTTCTAAATGGGATATTCTATAAAGAGAAAAAAGAGCTGTGCATATATAACGTCATGACTTTAGGGGGCAGCGGGGATCTGGCATATGATATCATAAGATATCTGTAAGGGGAGAGGGGTTTTTGTCTTTTGATATCGTCAGTGTCGAATTAAGACACTTTTCTCCGGGAGGGATTTCTGTTCCTCCGGGTGTGGGGGGGGGGGATTATAAAGTTCCGGGAGGGAGAGTTCCAGTTTTTGACCATTGAAAGTATAAAATCTCAAATGTTCCAGTGGGGACATTTGAGATTTTATACTTTCAATGGTTTCGGGCCACCCCCTGAATTCAACACTGGATATCGTTATCATTTTAAAATATATTTTAGAAGTTGATAACGATATCATTAAGGGTGGGAGGGGGTCCGAAATTAACACAATGTTGATAACGTTATATATGTACAGCCCCAAAGGCATTGTTTGAATTATGTATTTTAGTGTAATTCTTTCTTTTTTTTTTAGCCTTGGGTAAGGCTTAATCCTTAAAAGGATTTTTTTTTTAGTCCTTAAAAGGACTGTTATGTTATTAATCTAATGGCTCTATCCCGCTAAGACTACCATCTGTGTAATGCTCAGAATCGTCAGATGAGTCACCCTCAGGGAAATTGACTTTTTCAAGTAATTGTTCTTGAATTCCGTCTAATTTCAACATGTTTGTTTCGACTTTTTCAATTACATGTTGAACACAACTAAACCAAGAAGAAGACGCTTTCTGAATTCCTTCATGAGTAAATTTTTCAACTTCCTCCATTTTAAATGTTCTATTTTTTTCGCAACATAATCTTGTTATTGTCGTTATCTATAGCATGTTCTCTATTTCAACTGAAGTGTGTAGCACTTATAGTTTTTTTACAGGGACACTCAAAAGAATTCCGTTACATTACGGTCTATGGGGGAAAATCATTTGCGGTTTATTTTAATGATGTTACACAATTTCAAACACATTGTAATTGATATATATCACTAA
Organism: Maratus michaelseni; assembly: GCA_963931845.1. Taxonomy (NCBI): domain Eukaryota; kingdom Metazoa; phylum Arthropoda; class Arachnida; order Araneae; family Salticidae; genus Maratus; species Maratus michaelseni. The sequence goes on from OZ007586.1 coordinate 443,736,634, forward strand.
GATGAATTACAAGAAGCTTAATATGGAATAGGGTGTGCATAACACTTATAGTTACTTTACAGGGGCAGTCAAAAGAATTCAGTTACATTACGTCTCTGGAGTTTCTTAGTCTAAAATACTGTTGATATATAGAATATTTACCATACCTCAAAAAAAAAAAAAAAAAAAAAAAAAAAAAAAAACTGCTGATCAGTTCTTTGTAATTAAAATAACAATACTTTTAACTTAGGAAACATGGAAATATCGACGCCGTTGAATGTGAATAAAGAACTTTTTTGTGACAAGTTTTATTTTAAAGAAAAGAAAATTCTTGTTATATTATATATTTTATCGATATGTTTGGTATGTACTTAAGTTGAAATTTTCCGAAAAATTCAAATCCGTCGAAATTATTACTCTATCTTTAATATTTTAAAAAATGGAACATTTGATTGGACATCAAAAATCTGAAATCTCCGGCAATCCCAGGAGAATTATCTGTCGCAGGTCAACCACTTAACGATGCGGGGGGTCCGAGGGTTGCCCACTGATTTATTCCAATCGCCAAAATTTCGCCAGAAAATCATTTCGCGAAACAATACAAGTTCAGTTAAAATTACAGGTATTTATCATAAAAATTATTATACATTAAGCTGAATCAATTGTTTAATCAGTAAATCATTTTTCAATGGAAAAATCTAAAAAAACAAAAAAAAAACAGATTTAAAGTGCTTTTTCTTTCAAATTCAGTAAAGAACTATTTCTTCTCGCGCATGTACACTTTTCTCTAGTATAATCTCCACTGCCAAGTTACATTTGCCTCAACTTTAGAAGTTAAACCGTCTTAACCATTAACTACTGTAAGGTCTCGCAGACTGCTGCTTCTTTTTTTTTTTTCCCCAATTTTCACAGTGTAACTTCTAATTTTCAGTTCAATTATTGATACTAGTAAAATTTTGTTTCGTTTGGAGCCCTAGTACTATCACTAGAGTCTTCTGAATAGGTGAAGTTTAATTATAATAGTCCTGTACATAAAGTTTAGTACAGAAACTGTATCCTATATGAGTCAATAGAGTTTTTTTATTCATCCCTTAATCAAGCCATATCTCGGAGATCGCTCACAGTATCTATGCGACAATTTTTGTCACAGCAGCCCTCTGCTGTTAGATCTCAGACAGCTGCTTTTTTTTTTTTTTCAATTTTCACAGTTTAACTTATAATTTCAGTCCAATTATAAACACTAGTGTAATTTTGCTACGTTTGGAGGCCTTAGTACTACCGCTATAGTCCTAAATATGCGAGCAGTATCGCTAAATACTTGAATTTTAATAGTCCTGTACACCAAGCTTAGTACAGAAACATTATCCTATGTAATCGAGCGTTTTATTCACCCTTCAATCAAGCGCTCTCTGAGACTGCTCACAGTATCTATGCCACATTGTTTGTCAAAGCAGTTAAGGGGACTTGGTACCCTTTAAACTATTTTTTTTTAATTTAAGTGTTTTATACTATACCTTTTTGACATATAATTAAATGGTTTTACGAAGGAAAATGATTTAATCAAGAAAAAATGCAATTATGTGGTGAAATTTAAAAAAAAAAAAAAAAAAAAAAAAAAAAAAATTTGAGAAATGCAAGAAATTAAAAAATTAAAAAAAAATTCTGGTATGCTTTTTTTTACAAGTGTATTCTATAATGGTAAAGATCAGATTTCCGAAAAGTTAACTAGTTTAAGAGCCTACACTAGTCATGCGAAGAAACTCGGAAGCTAACGTTACATCTATGAGAAGGTTATTTTAAAATTTCTCGCTTGCATTTTAATATTTTTAAATGATTTTTTTTTTGTTTAGGATAAGCTGAGGTCGATCTCTAACGTTGTGCGTTTTTTACTTTTGATTTTGGTTCCAGGTTGTTGTTTTTTTTGTTTTTTTTATAAGGGTTTTCACTTTCAGAACCGATTCCAAAATTGAAAATGTCCGCTTATAAAAAAAAAAAAAAAAAAAAAACTTTAACCAAAATCGAAAAAATAAAAACTCACAATGTTAGAGATCGACCTCAGCTATCCTAAGCAAAAAATCATTTAACAATATTAAAATGCGAGCGAGAAATTTGAAAATAACCTTCCCATACACTTAACATTAGCTTGGGCGTTTCTTCCAGTGACTAGTGTAAACTCTTAAGTAAAAATAAATAAAATGTCATGACATATGTAAAAATACAGTAAAAATGACTACTTGCTAAACTTTTTTTAAAATAAATTTTAACCCTTAACTGCTGTGAGTGGTCTCACAGACCGCTGCTTTTTTTCAATTTTCAGTTTATAGATATTGATGAAATTTTGTTTCGGTTGAAGCCCTAAGAACCCTAGTACTAAGGCAACAATACCTAGGACTAGGGTACCTAGGTTGAACCCTAAGTACTATTGCTAGATACTTCTGAATAGATGAGTTTTAATTATAAGAGTCTTGTACTTAAAGTTTAGTACATAAACAGTATCCTAAAAGTTAATTGAGTATTTTATTCATCTTTCGATTAAGCGGTTTCGGAGATCGCTCACAGCAGTTAAGGGTTAATAAACTTTAAAAATAAACTTTATAATATTATTTTATGAAATGAACTTTAAGGATCATCCAAAAAAAAATAATAATAAGTCTGTGAATTGAAAAATATATGTTGAATTGTTAGCATTTTTATCATGCTGATAGTTATATTGAAGAAACAAACTGAGAAAACTGAATTTAAAGATTGCAACACTGAATTATTTAAAAGGAAATGGATGCAGTAAAAAGCCTTATTCGCATATTTATAAACATCGGATCTTTATGTAACTTTCATAGAACACATTAGGGATGTCGAAATACATTTTAAGCAAAAAATTAGAAAAGTGATATTTTCGTTATTTTTCGCCAAATGAAGTCCCCTTAACAAGTCCCCTTGCGAATCTTTTTTTTTTTTTTTTTCCCAAAAAGGGTTGTTGGAAATAAAATGATTTAGAATTAGCGATTTAGCGGTACCAAGATTCTCTAGGCATTTTTGCCAATTTAATAAATAGTGGATCTCAGTCTGACATTACTGAAACAATTGAATTGCGAAATAAAACACATCACACACACACACAAAAAAAAAAAAAAAAACTTCAAATAAATTGATGAAGAAATAAAGATAGCAGAAATAAATAGATCTTTGTTACTGCATTCCTTTCTTTATTTATTTTACACACCATATTAAGATAAGTATATTTATAAAACAAATATATATATATATTTATTATTTCAGGCAGTAAATTTTGATTTCTCCCATTAACAATGCAGAACAGCAAACATATAGTTATTCACGCATTACTGCTCAGTTACCTTCGAGGGGAAAGTAATATGCATTTTTTAAATCCGTTAAATAAGAAAATAAAAATAAAAACTGCCAGCTATAGAGGTCAGAGTCACATACCATGACACGCAAGACCGAAGTGAATAAAAGAAACAAAAAACGAAATACCGTTAAAAACCCAATGAAACAATTACTGGGTAAATTTTTATGCTTACGGCTTGAAATATCTTGTTTAAACGGTACTGTGCCTACTTTTTGCTAATTTATTACACAGACATAAATATAATAGGCAACCAAAATAGCGTTTATAAAAGGACAAATATAATCACTTCTCATTCAAAAAATAGACTAAGTACCGAAGGTAGGGAACTTATGGATGTGAACACCAATGCCAAAAATAATATTAAATACTGGAACTACTTTATCTATATTTTAGGAGATTTGGAAAAGAATGTGCTATTGAGCATCGTACACTTTTTGCAACATTGCTTGAATTGGAATGACATTTGAAGGGAAAATGACACGACCTAATTTGCGCTCCAGAAAATTCAAAATTTTCAGGTTTTTTCAAATGAAAATTTCAGAACCTGGAAAAATCATACACATCCACGCTTTGAGGGTTGCTCGAAATCGAGCTAAAAATGATACATTGTTCAAAGTATCTCGCCCAAGATTCGTGTTTATTATTATTAATCACATATAAAGAAAACAGCATATTTCATTCAAGCCAATCAACAAATCTCATGCAAAATCTCATTCAGGTTTTACGCGAGATTTGTTTCTATGATTATCGTGGATAAAATCTCATGCATAACAAGATTCTTAAGCGAAAAAACATAGTGTAAGTAGCCTCTTTACAATAAGAGTTTTAATGGGTCAAGTACGATTGCAAAATCAATGAAAAACAGCCAATACTCATGTTCCATTTTCAACGAAACCATTTAATATATTTCAAGATCATATTACAGGGTTCCTACACTTTTAGGGAAAATACCAGTATTTTCTTGTAGAAAAACTTGATTTATGTAAACGTATGATTGCATATGTCGAGTTTTTTTCTAAGTAAATGCTGGTAGTTTTTTTTTTTTACCTAAAGTCAGGGAAATTCCCTGCCACCTTCAATAATTGATAATTTCTCATTTGAGTAAGCTATAATTAAGTGAAAATTAACTTTTTTTTAAAAATTTTTTAAAGGACAGAATAATGCTTACTGTTTATAAACATATAGTAAGAAACATGTCATAATTAGCCCTATATGAGAGCCTATGATGCTATTTTTTTATTAGTACTCTCAAACACGCTTGACAGCCGCGTTGTTCATCTTTTATTGTTTTTAGGGTTTTTTTAGTAGTAAATAACTTATTTTAAGATATAAGTGTGAAATTCAAATGTTTTAAGTGTGACACAGAATAGATTTTTTTTTTTTTTTTTTTTTCAATCTGGAAACAGTACGTTTTTCTATAGGTATGGTGCAAGTTCTCTCTCCAGAGAAAATTGTAGGAAGTAAAAATGCTTTTAACAAATACTAAAGGTATCAGGGAAGGAATAGAAAATATCTTCCTTGAAACTTCTGCGTTTGTATTCAATTTGAGGATAAGCCGGTTACAATGCCCCTTATTTGAAGGTTTTATTATTTTCAACTGTAGTGGCAAATGCGTTTTTGTTTCTTATTTCGCAGTGATTTTAAGAGAATTACTGGGAAAATTATTTTATGTAAAATATTCATAAAACATTTTTAGTTATTATGGCTTTTATATAGAAAAATGGATTAGTTTATAGATGAAAACTCTAGGCTTTCTTTGAGGTCTCTCAGAATCTAAGTGCTTTAGACACGTGCCTACTGTGCCTACGCCATAATCAGACTTCGGCCAGCACGCTAATTACTGGACTGAAGGTGCCCGATACTTTAGGAGAATGAATTTGTTGCGTAAGAGGGTTCGGTGGTCAAAATTTTATTTTCTTTACTTATAGGCATCTTTTAGTGATTTTTTTCCCTTGAAATGTGTCTTTCTATAAAAATTACTTTTCAAGCAAAATATTTTTGAAAACTTCAAAGAAAAAAAAAATTTAAAAATTCAAACTTATTTAATTTTTTATATAACTCATAAACCTCTTGCCCGTTACTTTACCCATTTCATTACTTTTTTCACTATTGTGTGCAAAAAAGGTTTGTTGTTAATTATCATTAGGTTTTATAAAAATATTGCAAACAAAATGTATAATAAATTTAAAAGATAAAAGTCCTTCCGGCCTGTACCGGGGGGAAAAGGTAACTTTCATAGTCCATGTTTTTAAAAATGCAACTCATATTACTCAAACACCCGAAGCTAAAATGCTTGGAACACAATTATAGAAGATTCAATCCCGGTTTTCCTTAATACTGAATTTGAATGCGAATTTCAGCATGAGAGTTACAGCATAACAAAAATAAGATTGTTTCAAAATGTCAGCAACCCTAGAATTTAAAACCGCCATTTCTCAGACATTTTTTTAAGATAAAGCCTAAACAAAAATGTTCCAGAATCTTTGTATTACGATCTAACATTTAACGGAAACAACTTTTTCAATTTATAATTTTTTATACATATTTTTGAATTTTTTTGAAAAAATAATAAAATTAACTGGCCGCCATTTTGAAACAGGTGGCGCATGAAGCTGGCCAACGAACTCGGTCGAGACCTCGGTATTTTCTGTACACATGATCAGTCACATTCATATCGGTTCATAAATACGAGAGTTACAGCATAACAAATATCGGATTATTCCGAAATCTCAGCCACCATAGAATTTCAAACTGCCATATCTCAGCCATTTTTTAAGATATAGCCAAAACAAAAAATGTTCCAGAATCCTTGTGTCACAATCTAACACTTAAAGTAAACAATCTTTTTAATTTATAAATTTTTTGTACATTTTATTAATTTTTTTAAAAAATTTAAATTTTTAACTGGCCGCCATTCTGAAACAAGGTGGCCAATGGACTCGGTCGAGACCTTGGAATGTCCTATACACATACTCAGTCACATTCAAAAATATCCATTCGAAGATAAATGAACTTAAAAAGTTTTAGTTACGAACGGAGAAAGGCTGGTAAATACAACACAAAAATTGTTATATCCGCTGATGTAATTATCGTAGAAATACGTAGTTTGCTTTATTCAATTTATTTAACTTTGTATTATTTTATGAGCAAAAAAAAAAAAAAAAAAAAAAAAAAAAAAGTATTTTTTTTTTTTTTTTTAGACTTTTGATTCTCGAACCCCCCTTAAAATGTAAGTCCCATGTAAGAAAGAATGTAAGAACGCACCACTTTTGTTTATATCATTAATACAAACATCTTAATTCGTACACACTACATACAATAGTTTCAGTGAAAGATTATTTTATACTTTTAGATCAATAATATAATCAATAGAAATTTTTTCGCCTCTCCAGATAATATGAAATTATCACGAACTGATGCACACGAACTAACTATAATTATTCTGTGTTCGATGACTTGCAAAGTATAAAAAAATAAATGCTGATACCTGCAACGAGGCAATTTCAACTTGGAAAGAAAAATAAAGTTTTTATGCTAACGAAAAGTGTAGATACTATAGTATAACATAATGAAGAAAACTGAAGGAATCGTGATTTATTCCGTGCAACACAAAAATCAGAAGATTGGAGCACCTGCTTTTGTCACGAATTTATTAAGTTTCATCTAAATAGGTCAAAATGTCAGGTTTAAACCACTTTAAAAGAATATTTTTATTTTGAAAGTTCAGCAATTTTCAGAGTCAAGAGTCAAAATTTCTATTTGTGATGGTTGAAATACTTTTTTTTTTCTTTTAAATACAGGAATTGGGGCCCATTTTGTGAAAAGTAAAAGTTATTTTTGTGAAATTTATATTTTTGTGGAAAATAACATTTTGTAACGAAAGATTAAATTCAATTATTCAAATTCGAACCAAGCATTTATTAATAATAACTTTTTTAAGTCCTTCTGCTGAAGTTTAACTTTGTTGTAAACTTCTTTTGTTTGCCAATTACACAGTTTAAAAACTAACACAATAAACATAATTAATGAAGAATGTGTTTTTATGAAATGGAAATTTGTGAAGGGGAGTGCTTTATTAAATGGATTTTTATGAAGGGCCCTGTTTTATTAAATGGATTTTTGTGAAAATGCCCTAAACAGATCCCAAATTTTGCCTGGATCGACCCCTGAGATCACACTTATTACTTTGTGTGTGTGCGTCCACGAATTAGAAATAAAATGTGTCGTATGTACTATATGGACCTATGTACTATATATAAAATTACTGAAACGTTTCCTAACATGGAAGAAGCGCTTACGAAAATTTAATGTAACTTCATAGTTATCCATGATTTTGGGAACTTTTCTCTTATCTTCAAAAATTTTTAGAAGAAGAACCAATCAGAAACCTCCTCACACTGTAAAAAAGAAGAGAAAGAAAAATGTTTCTTGATCTAGCAAGAAGATTTACGAAATTATAAGAAAACCTCTTCCGAATTACCCACGATTTCGAAAAGCGTTCTTTTATCTCTAGTAACCTCAGAAACTAATAACGAGATTTGAAGAATCATTTATGAAACAAAATCCCTTTTGCTGCCCGTAATTTTCCGAAACGATACAAAGACGTTTTTATAGTGCATTAATTAGTTTTATCAACCCGGTATCAACACGAAAAGACAGTTTTTCGGATGCTATCGATTTTCAAGTAAGCATTTTCATGCTCAACAAACAAACATGCTAAATAACAACGTGAAATGAATATTATTTTGTTACTGTTGCATGTATAAATCCTGTTACGCAGTTGAAAATGTCTACTTGAAAATTGATAGCAATTGAAAACACGATATTTACGTGTTGATACAGTGTTGAGTGTTGATTATTGACGGCCAATTATCTACACTTGGGATATAGGCCCGGGGGGAGTGCCCTTCGTGGGGGTCTTTCTAAGGGAACCTAACCCGTATTTACGCATGGATAAATCCACGGCTCGAAGAAAACCACGAAAACTCCGAACGATTAGGCCGACGGGCGCGATTGGGATCGAACCCAGCACCTCCCGTCTACCAGCTTCGAGAGCACAACCTCTCAGCCACCGTGTTGATACAGAGTTGAGAAAAATGATTAAATCATAGCTGATAACTTTTACCCTTTTTACTAACCACAAAAATTTAATAGTAAAATTTTGCATTATTTAATGGCCAAAATCTGCGATTAAATAAGGCACAAATTTCTATTACATTTTAGTGGTCATAAAAAAGCGTAAAAGTTGGCAGCTATGTTAAGGGGACCAGATAGGTTTCAAGTGACAAAATTTGACTGAAGTTTGATCGTAGATTAGGAAGTCTAATTAATTTAAGCTATTACTTCTTTTTGCATATATTTATTTATTTATTATAGAAATAAGAAAATTATTTGTTAAATTGTAAAAAACAATAACAAAAGTTTAAATATTGTAAGACAAAATTAGTCTTGCAAAAGTATTTTTCCCGCGATTTTGAAGTAAAGTAAGCACTTGCAATAAGTAACATACATATTTCGCTTATAAACATGTGTTGAAAAACATGTTTATAAACATGGCTTCTACCTTTTAAGTTTTGACCAGAAGAACAGGATTAAGCACAATGATAATGGAAGGATGCATAAGAGGGTATATTTTATCAATTGTAAATCTAACCTTAGAAAATTTTCCTTTGATTAATGTTATTTATTTACTTTAAATGTTATCACTAATACTCATATAATTTAAAACTCAATTCTTCGAGATAATAATCACAATAAAATAAGAAAAAAAGACGTCATTTTGTTGCTACTACTTGATAATTTATGCACAGAAATGTGTTTTTGTCTTCAGTTTAAATGAACATTTTTATTCAGACTTCATAGCTTTAAATACTGGATGTTTCAAAAAAATGTATATACAGTTTAATCTTCAATAACTGGCACGTTCTTTTTTTTCCTTTCAGTTTTAACTAACTTGAAATAATGGCTAATTGAATAAATTCACAAAATATAATACTTAGTTAAAAATTAAAAAGTTTTTTGGTTGTTATAGTTCTAGGTCATTATAATAATTTTGATAATTAACGTTAGGTTCAGGAAAGCATCTAGACATATTAGTCTATTAATAGGAAGAGATAGTTCCATGAAATTGTCTGTGTGCACACACATATTTTACGGTATTGGAATTCATTGTTATACCTACAGAAAATCCTGGTTTTTCAGTTCTTAAGACATTGTGACTCATATCACTAATGACTTTAAACGCCTGCTTAATTGCAAACTAATTCTACAATTACAGTAAAATCTCTGAAAATGAAATAAGTGTATAACAGAATCCTGCCCCAAATGAAAAAGTTACATCGTCCCAACAGGAAGAATATTCCATCTGCTAAGACAAAAATCTGTACAAAGCGAAATTTTTTCCAGTTCATTGTGATTCCGGTTTCACAGGTTTTATAAATGTTTAGCAAAACTGATTACATAGTTCACTATTATGTATTTCATGATTGCATATTTTAATTTTAAAATAAGTCGGTTATTAGAAACTTAGTAAAATTTTCCTTGCGGAGTAGGGAGGGAGCCGAAATTAATGCTTACCCCTTGTAAAAAAAAGTTAGTTTTGGCCCTGATTACGTACGTAAAACTAAAATTCTTATTTATTGCTGTAGTTCCATTTCACAATTCGAAATGAAGTGTGTGTTACGTTATAATCATGTAAACTGTGTATACATATTTTTGAAACATCCGGTATTTCCTTTCCAAACTTGACCCAAGACGATCTCAAAATTCAGTATAAGTCATACAATAAATAAGACGCATGCTGTATCTAATACATATACAAAGCATATGTCTTTTCCTTTCCTTCCTACTGTCAGTAAAGCTAACAAAGAAATGACACCATGTGTAACAAAATATCTTGATATCAACCAAGACTTTTAATAGATTTTGAGATGCTGAATAGATCTATGTTATTTATTTTTGAACGGTTCACGAGTAATTCGCAAAAAAACGTTTATCGTGCTTTACAAAAGAGAAAAGAGAGAACAACAAAAGTGAAGTCCCAGTGGCGCAGAGGAAAGGCGTTTGCCTCCCAACCATGATGTCCCGCGTTCAACACCTACGTCGGACAGGAATTATTTTCGCTCATTATTTTGAAGTCTTCACCTTTTTTTGTATTTTGATTATTTTTTTACTTTTTTTTCTACTCTTTTAAACAATTTTTATTTAAGTCAATACAATTTATACTAATGATAATGGAAAAGTACTATCGCATGATCTATACAGAGTCATTCTCGACAGTGAGCACATTTGACTTTCGCTAAAACATTTATAACAATTACCTATTCGTTGCTGTCTTAGCCACATTAGGACTTCAAGTTGAACCTTTTCATCATCTGTGAACATCATCTTGCAACTTCTTCAACATCCACCATACAGCTTTGACTTAGCCCCAAGCTATTTTTGTCTGATTAGTCCACTAAAAAACCATCTTGGAAGCAAGATGATGTTCACAGATGATGAAAAGGTTCAACTTCAAGTCCTAATATGTCTGAGACAGCAACCCAAAGAATGTTATGCAGCTGGTGTTGGGGCACTGATAAAACGGTAATATAGGTGCATAAATATTGGTGGAGAATATGTTGAGAAATAAAAATAGTTTTGAAGTGAATATCATTGTAAGTTATTATTTAATTATATTTTGTGAGTTACTTAATGACTTACCATCGAATTAATTTTCATCTGAAAATAACAGGAGGAGTTATTAATTTTACTTGCGGATACCCGAAGCGAATTACTCTTTATTGAGTAGTGACTCCGTGCTGGACTCGCTATTAAACACTCAAATGGACTTGTTTGGCCCTGAAAAGGACAGTTTGATGAATAGCAGAAAATTATCTTGATATCAAGAGAGCTAGAGCAAGACTGGTAAAATTAAAAAAAAACTCCAATTACTGAGACACCTCTACTGTGCATTAGCATTTCCCCACCTCAAATCAGAAAGCCAATGAAAATTGCGCAAAAGAATAATTTTTTTTTTTTTTTTTTAACTTTTAATAACTTTAGACCGTTCTCAAGTGGCCTCAAAATATATAACATATTTGAATTCAGCGCCTCAAAATCGATTTTTAAAAATGTCTTGGTTGATATCAGGATTTTATGTTGCACTTGGTATCATTTCCTTGAAAGCCTTGATAAAAAAAATTGACTCAGATGTCGCAACTTGCGCTATCGCTGTCTATGACTGCTGTATGTTGCTTAAATAAAAATGCTTCTCTTTCATTTGAGCATCGGAGGTTCAATTAACGCCCATCTGCCATGATGGCAGTCTGGGTTAAATGCCCAGTAATAATAACTGTGTGTGTCTGTGCACACTAATTAAATTTTACTTTCTTTAATCATAGATCCCTCGAAATTCTTACGACGCGATAGAGGGAAACAGTTATTTTATTCTAACCAAACATGTACATTTTACCTCCTTACTTGCTTGCAACTGATAAAATATATATCTTGATAAAAGATTACTTCAACAATTTATTTATTGGAGGAATGGAATAAACTATATTTAAAAAATTGAATCAAATCTAAGCATGGCACCAAATTTACGATTTGCATTTTTTAAAGGGATGGTGATCTAGGGTTAAAGATCGTCAAACTTATCTTAGTGAGAATGTGCAAGGCCCAATCAGCTGGTGTTACATATAAAAACTTATGTTAGAATTGTGTGTGGGGCACAGAACTCTTGAAACGCTAGGAGGATTTTTGTTTTCTTTTGTTCTATTTTATTTTCACTGTTTCAATTAATCGGAGATTTTTTGCGTCCAGTTACATATGAGGAACTGGACCAGACATAGCAATTCGAAAAGGCCGGTCGAAAACTAGACTACTAGTAACTTTAATTGATACGCAAAAGGCGGCCTTTTAATTTTACACAAATACTTTTATGAATTACATTTAGAAAAATTGACAAATATTATGCACTTACTGTGAGTGTTTCCACTGTAAACAAATAAGAAACTAATGCCAAAATAGCGATAATGAATAGACCCGGGCTGTGCTTCTGCCAAACAGTAGATGTCGAAAATGGCCAATGTGATCATGAAAATGCTTTGTACCTAATAAAATAAAATTTTCTATTAAAAGATATACATTAAAAAAATACATCATTATACTTTAACTTAAATTTAAATAATAATTGTTATAGCATATTATTTAAGACAAATTCAAAGTAACATAATTAACACAATTATGAAATTATTTTCAATCACGATAGTATTCTCTTACTTTTCTTATAAAAGCAAAACATCTTTAAGTATCTAGTCAAAATTAATATTTAAAACTGATTTTCGAAACACAGAAATCGCGAAAATAAGACCATCATCCAGTTAGCAAAAAAACTAACACAACACACATTTTGTTCTCGAAATCAACTTTGATGTTTTTAATGTATTTTTGGCTAAATTTCACAAATCTGACGTGTTTTCTTCCATCATCCTCATAATAATATATATATATATATATATATATATAAGGTCTTGTTATTCAATATTGTTACAACGATTGTTCGGGCAAGATAGAGCATGATGTTTGGCAAAAGCTGGTGTCATATACAGAAAACAATCGTTCTTTGCTTATAAATGTGATTTCCTTGCCCTTGAAAAAGTGAATTACATTATAAGCTTTCATTTGTGTTTATACTCGTGTGGTTTTTATTTAATTCGTTTTTTTCTTCGTTTGAATTAATAATGTTACATTTATTAGGACTACATTTTTAATTTGTAATTTGACACGGCTCTTTGGTATCGTGATTTCAATGTATATGGTCAGTTTCTTATGTTTCAATGGTTAAATTTTACTTAAAGTTATATATATATATATATGCATTTATAACGTATAATCTTGTCTTAAGCGGAAATTTTCATAGCCCTGGTGTGAATAACACGAATAAATCGATGACGTACCTGCTCAAACGAAAAAATATCTAAAATGGGAATTTTTACAGTATCTTACGATTCCGGCTAAGCTGGTTTTATTGTGCATGAAAAAGCTAGGAAACATTTTTAAGTATTTTTATAGAAAATAATGTTTAATTTATCTTCTAATTTGTGAAACAAATTGATATGTTCGTTATTGAATATAGTGCAATACGGTTTGAAATTTGAAAATATCTTTATGTAAAAACTATAAGATGTAAAAAATCGGATTATATCTAAAAATTCGCATTAGTACTCGAGTTATAGCCCGTGTAAACAAAATTTTACCATTGAAACACATTACTACATAAAACTTTAAAAGGCTTTTTTATAATTTTTTATTTATTTTTATTTAGTTTTTGTTTGTTTCTTTTTTTCTTCAAAAATGATAAATCCTGAATTTGTGCGCTCTGTTTTTCTGAAACCATTTAAGGTAAATTCGTGAAATTGTAACCCTGCATGCATTTTGGGGCAGTCTAAAGCTAAAACTAAACATTATTAAATGAGACAAAAATGAAAATCAATGAGTAATTTCCGTAACGGAACTGGAAATCATAGAGGCCGATCACATAAGAAACCTCAACAAGCAAAGATTCTTATAATTACACGAGCCACTTAATTACAAACAATTTCGCCGTATACACTATCATTATACAAATCTTGAAACTTTTTTAGGATTTACTATTATTTTTACTTTACGCATAACCATGCATATTACATAATCTTTTGAAAAAATAAAAATAAACAACAGTAAATTTTCTAAAAGCCGATCAGATTGGAACTTCAGAAAGTTTGAAGAGCTCATTTTCATAGTCCACTGAGTAGGGAAGGCTGTCACATTGGAAATACATATTCCATTTTTAATAGTTTTTCGTTAGTCTTCACACAATTTCATAACAAGCATTATCAGTACCTAAAGCTTCCACTTCTAGGTACTTAAAATGCAAGGGGGGATCTTTTTTCCCCTCTCAAATTAGCTGAAATAAAAATATTCATGATAAACTTTTAATTTTTAATCACAGAGGCAACATTTAATATCCACGACACAACGGGGCGAGCCTTTTTTCAGCGCCACTATGAATAGTACCTTCTAAACAAACTTTCAAATATTAGCCAAGTAATTTTGTATAATCTGTTCCTTAGTTATGTATATTTTACCCCTTAGTTTTCAGCGCCTTTGGCGGTCGCCTTTTAAAATGTACTGTTTATAACTTCGACATCACTATGTTTTTTGTTGTTGTTGGTTTTCTTTTTGCTAATGATTTAAAACTGTTTACATAATTTCAAAACACGAAAATTTAAAATCTGATCACTTAAATTTTATTTATATAATTTAAAGATTGAAAGACTATAACTCATTTGAGACAAACCCGTTTGATGCATCTGAAAGGGAAGATCTTCCGGGGACGAAAGTATTTTAGAGGAATTTCATCCATAGTCATTTTACCCCCGAATAAAAACTGTCAAAAACTTCAGAATGCCAGTCCGAATCACCTGAGATAAAAATCCAGGTCCAATTTCTCAATTTTCAGTGATTTAAGCGCCTATGTCTGTGCAGTGACCGTGAGCATGAAAATGATGATCATGATAGCCAAATATTTGAATCTCATGATGAAAATGCATTTTTAAGTGAAGCTTTTGTGGAAAATTCTGATTTACATCTCCAATGAATGCATTTGGAGAAAAACATTCATAAATTCCAAGCAACCAGATCTACCTCGTCAAGGACATAATCAAAGATAATAAGCGATTGTGCACAGTAACAAATTTCAGCATCGCTTTGAGCAATAAAGAAAATAAAGTTTCTACTAAACCAGCTAAATAAAAAGGCAGAATTTATCATTACAAAATACACTACATCAAGCTGCCATACATATTTGGTACATCTTGTTACACTAAATTTACAGAAGCCGTCAGTCTGACGGATTGTCCGAAAGTATAACTATTATACATGATGTTTCCTAAATATGTATATTTTCGAAATACAGAGCTTGTTAAACCGTCACTCGCTTAAAACGGCATTCCGCATATAACATCAGTGTCTTAAGCTCCTGGACAAAGAGATAGTGCTAAAAAATTCTAATAAACCGTCACTCGAAAAATATGAAACCCTCTAAAATCGTCATTTTCGTTTTTCCTCCCCCCCCCCCCCCCCCCAATAAATGATAGAAGAAATAAAAATTTGTGATAACGAATTAAGTGAGAGCGACAATGAACTCGTTGTGGAGAAACACTACTAAAATTCCAAGACGCTATTGTTGTATTATATAGATAACCTAGTTTTTAATTTTTTCTTGAAAAAAACCCCAAGATGATGATTTTGCAATACTAATAAAACTAGATAAGCTAAACAAAAGAGAAAACAGACTTTTTACGTATTGTTTGTTTTATTTGGTGAATTATATATTGTAATATTATATATTGTAGTTTAATAATCGTATAATTTTCCATTTAATCACCTTGTAAACTAAATATTTCTAGATGAATTTTCTCGATGAACTACTAGATGCAGTTTCTCTATTTAATGCTTCTATTTTCACTACAAATTCACTACAGTGATTTTCTATACAAAATATATTTGTTGTACAATACTCTGTCACTCCTTAGAGTTTTCAGAGAGACTCATTTAAGTTCTAAATTCACTCTCACCTCACCTTGTATGTACCACAACTCATTTTCTCTGAAGTGAATGAAAATAAATAACAACTAAAACATACCTTTTAATGTGTCCTTCAAAAGTATATTTTTCAATGTAAGCTGATGAGTAAATCTAGAGTTAAATGGCGCTACTGATTTGAATCTTTATTAGTATTCACAAGATTTTTTGTTAAGTTGGATTTTTTTTTTCCCCATGTGTAATGCAATAATTTTGATAACAGTTAGAAATTATACCTCAGTTTACTAAGACTAAATGGTAGAAACACAACTATCTAAAATATATATATGGTCCCACTAAAGGCCATAAATAAATAAAATAGGGGGTCCCTCTTAACCCCCTATTAACTTCAGAACACCGACAGCTATAGTCATGTGAATAAGTATACTCATATAGTATACAGTAAAGTGTGCTAGATGATGAGACCGTTTACAGCGCCATCAAGCGAAACTGTAGAGTTAGTGTTCCTATCTCTAAAGCAGTATAATGTTAGTAAATGTCGAACGTGCCTTACATGTAAAAAAAAAAAACTTTATTAGAAGTCCTGAAATGTAATTTCTTTATATCCAGTCACCAGCTTAAACATGCCACCAACTGCATATGGAAGGGTGATATTCTAAGGCGAACGTACATTTACTATTAAAACTAATACGTGTAACCATGGTAGTTTATTTTAATAAGAAAATCAGCTTAAGGGGAGTCTTCACTGACTTGGAAACACCCGCTCGCTAATTTTAAACCTATGGCCAGGTTGTTTTCGAATTTCTTGTTTAAATTTGGATATTTTTAAACGATTTTTTTTGCATAAGATAGCTGAGGTCGATCCCTAATATGGCTATTTTTTACTTTTTCGATTTCAGTTGCACATTTTTTTAATAAAGGTACTTTCGCTTTCGGAACCGGTTTTGAACTATATTTGGGCCCCAAGAGGTTGTCCAACTTTAAAATTTTCTATACTAACGCCTAATTTTGACATCATATTTAGATTCTCTGGTAAATTTTATGTTTAGAAACCATGCAGGAAGTCATACGGTCCAGTATAGTTTAGGCATTATGCAGGTTTAAAGTTTGAAACTCATAATGTTAAACTCATTTTTAATCGTTGCATAACACATTGCAAGGCGGGGGGTAGCTTTTTAAGCATAAATGAAAAACTACTTGGCGGAATGAGCTGCAACTTTGGATTCTAGATTAAAGCTTCTAGAAATCGATTTCCGTTAAAAAAATTTGTAGGTTACAATTCATATTTTCTCAAAATTAATTTTTTTTTAATTTGCATTTTGGAAATTAAAATTCCCCGGGACTCCCCTATTGCCCCGCCTCAAATGTTTTTTTACCAAATGAGGTACCCCTCAAATTGATTGAACACGTGTTTTTACAGATTTCCGAAATTCTGACGACGCGTTCCCGAGATAGAGAAGGGGAGATTTTTGCGGACCCCGTATATGTACTCAATATATTTAATATATGACATAGTTGATTATGCTGCAGTAATTGCTAATCGTTGAGAGTGCTCCAACAGTTATGTTGTGAAAGGAAAATTACATTCAATTTTACTTTACGAGTACAATTTCGGTCGAAATGCTGCCCAAGCTTATCGCAATGTAGTCGAGGAATGGGGCAAGGAAGCAACATCATAATGCAGCATATATCCACGTTCGCAGGCCGAGGACGCAGGGCCCGACTTAGACTATCTGAAGCCCCGGGCCAAGCATCATTCTGCGGGGGGGTTTCTATCTATCCATGGAAATTGTTCGCCGGGTATTATGTTGAAGTGACTAGTATTAAACTTCATACCTATTGTATGTATACATACATTTCGAACCAAGTATAATTTACATCTGTATACAGGGTATCACAAGAAAGATGGTCACAACTTTAACAGATGGAAGAACACTATATATTCGTATAGGAATATAATGACTCGTGTGAGCTTTTGAAATGTAAATACAGGTACTTTAGTCACTCTTGGTTATTTGTTATAATATAAAATTTTCTACCACATTATAAAATTTAATCTTTGTACTACACCAGCATGCATTTGGGTGATTCCATAATATGGAAAGACAAGTGAAGGCATGCACTTACACTAATAGCAACAAATTTCAACACTTGTTATGGTTGTTACTTCATTCCTGATGCTCTAAAGTACTTTTGTATAAAATTTTATAAGATTAGTTTTCTGATGATGTAGATTGTTCCTTTTGGGGGAAGAGGGGACATGGGGCACAGGAAGCAGAGGGTGGAAGTGAAGGGCTATAACTCCCTTCCTAAATCTTTGAAAATGCAAGAATTTTGGTCAATTTTGTTCAATTTAAACCATTTTGCAACCTTTTAACAAAAAACATAATTCAGCCCAGGGAGTGCGGGGCAGCTGCCCTGCATAAGTCAGGCCCTGCGAGAACGACATCCTGTTTTTGACAGTGTGTGCAGAAAAAACTGTGGGGGCAAATAAGGAAAGTCGGCAAACAGCTTGCGGTATATCATTATCAAACATTTTCGAGCACATTTGGCTGTTGAAAAAAACTAAAAAGCTCGATATATGGGTAACAGATGAATTCACTGAACAGCAAAAGAAATGTCGATTTGAAATTTGCAGTATTATTCTGTTCCTGCATTAATCTTTCTGTAAACCCACTCTCCCAACATAGTACCACCAACTGATTTCTATACGTTTATGCACTAGACCAACTATCGAAAGGAGAAAATATTCAGAAATAGAGAAGATGCAGAAAATGCCTTTTTAAATTTCACTGCATCTAAAAATGCCAAATTTCTTTCTAACTGGAATATTGAGGCAGCAGTAACCTATTGGCGGAGGTGTTTAGATGCCAGTGCGGCCTATTTTGAATGAAAGAAACTTTTTCTTTTTAACGCATATTATTTTTCATTTCTTACCTTTAAATCTGTCATTATTTTCCAAACATGCTAATACTTCATCTGATGAAGAGAGATTAATCAATTGAAAGAGTCGTTAATCTGATGAAGGAAGTCTTTAGTTATTGCGAAATTACAGTAGGTATTTCTCCATGTTTTGTGAAGATAGGTATTTTTATTTGATATTATGCTTATTAATGACAACATATCATCAGATGCACACTGATTAAAACCTTTCTTGTTTTTGTTCATATATTTGTAACACTTCCAATAGTTGAAAAGTGTTTACGACCTTGGTTTATCTGTCTGCAGTCTGTCCGTACTTTAACTCTCGTAAATATACTCGGATTGCCATGTAATTGATATATGTTATTGAGTTTTACTATGGCATCGCTATTGATAATGGAGTGTGTAATATTTATAGTTCGTTTACAGGGAGACTCAAAAGAATCCCGTTACATTATGGTCAATGGGGAAAAAATCGTTTACAGTTTTTTTAACGATGTTACACTATTTCAAACATAATGAGATTGATATGTATTTTAGAGGTGCACTAAAACATGCTTTCTGTAGAATATGGAATGTAAAGCATTTATCATTCACTTACAGAGTCACACAAAATAATTCGGTTGAATAATGGTCTACGGGGAAACATTGTTTGCAGCGTATTTTAATGATGTTACACTATTTCAACCATAATGAAATTTGTCAACATTATTAAGGTGCACTGCAAGATGCTGACTGTATAATATAACGTACATAACCGTTTTTATTCATTTAAAAAGACACACAAAAGATTTCGGTTACAGTACTGTATATATCATGGTGGAAGTGCGTTTTTAAGTTTAACTAATTTTTTGCATACTACGTAGTGTGTATAAATTCGGATCATATACAGGGCTACACAAAATAATTCATAAGCATTACTGTGTATGTGCGTGACTTGTTATTTGGTGTTTTTAATTGAGTTATTTTCCAGCTGAACTATATTTAGTATACTAAAAGATGTTTGTAGAACATAAATAAATTCATATACAGGGCTACGCAATGGATTGGATACATTACCGTCAATGGATAGAATTTCTTAAAGTACGTTTTCAGTTGAGTTGTGAAGGTTTTCTTTCCCCCCGAATTAAATTCTAAATTAATATGAGGCGTGTAACTGTAGATAAAATGGAGGGCTGTATAAAATTATTCGAATGCATTTCCGTTTATTGACGGAAATAGCGGAAGGTGAATTTTCGACTGTGCTACGCGTTTTATAACTAAGCTAAATTTTAGCAAACTATGTAGTGTATATACAGATCTATATATCATGTACAGGGATGCTCAAAATAATTAGACTGCCTTTTCAACTATGGACAGTAATTGCCAAAATCTAGTTTCCAAATGTGTTTTCTAAGTTGTTCACTTGGATATCTTTTTTCACTTTTTTAAACAGTGATGTTTCGTTACAGTATTCTGGATGTGTTGGAAATCGTTTCATAATCTATGCTTGACGCATGATTTTTCTTTCTTGTTAAACTTGTTGGGGGCGGAATCAAACATAATAACAATAATGATAATACAGACGGAATCAAAAGAAATCTAAGAAAAATCATTTTAAACAGAGGTTTCTTACAGCAGGAATAATAAGTATACGATATTCTTTTCGTTGAAATTTTCTATATGTATAGATGGAATTCCGTTACATAAAGATTCCGTTTTCATATGCTTGACTGTAATTACACATTGGTAAATAAAAATCAGAATCTGATGCAAAAGTCATACAATGTTTGCAATATGTTTCTTTAAGGAACTGAAATTTTCTTTCCGCATTTCACCGCACGAATGAATTTCCATTAACCTGAATTCCGGGAAATGAGGGACCATTACTTGTCACTTAATTTTTTCACTTAACAGGTCACAAAAAGTAGAAAAAACAGAAAAATTTCGAAACTTAGCGAATAATTTTCAATTTTTCTGACGCAATTTGAAGATCTACTGATCGAACAGGATGATCAACGCAGAAAAACACTAGACATTTTTATCTTTGTTTATAAGAAAATTTGCATTCTTTATCTTACATTATTTGTTATTTCCCGCATAGCGGCTTGAAACATGCAACAAATTATACAACGTAAATTTTAACACTACAGAAGGAAAATCATTGCATCAGGCATATATTATAGCAACATTTCAAAAGCATATACTTTAAAATACAAATATTAAGCAAACTTTCGTTAAAAAAATTACTTCCAGAATACATAAAATTACTTTGCACATTTTTGTTAGCAAAAATAGCAAACAAAGATCAATAAACTGATAAAACTTCGAATGAAAACAAAGTGTTGCTCACAGTATGAATAATATGTTATAATAATAATTTTTGAAAGGTTAGATACTATCGTCGACCTGAACAACGTATTCAAATGTACAAAAAATGAAATCTAGCTCTTTGTTACTTTGGTGAATCCAAAACAGACAGATAGAAGATGAATACTTTTATTTGCTTTTTTATAAGACAGTAAACAGCATTAAGAACTGTTTACTCAAACGCAGCCACAGCTTCTCTTTCTCGCACTACAATTTCTTTAAAATATCGTCCTTGTAAAACGTTTCATTAAGTTTCCCCCCCCCCCCCCCCACTTTGCGTTTCATCTTTACGACTTTAAGAAAATGTTCAGAGTCATCCCCATCACATCATACAGATAAAGCAGGTGAGGGAGGAGGGGAAAATTAAGCTATTTGAATAGTGAGCACGCGTAAAATTAAACTATGGGAACAATGGTTTATGAGGTTTGAGGATCTCAGGATTATTACTATTAAGATTTCTGGCTGTCTAAATAATAACAATAATTTAAAAAAAAAAAAAAAACTTATCTGGTTGGTTGGTTGGTTGGTAACAAATATTTTGATCTGTTTTAACAAATTCAGAAAAAAATCGATTTCATTAACCACAAAAATTTCCAAGTAAAGAGGGCAATTGAAAGTTACAATATTTCATGATGTAAGAGTTTATCAGAATAGTGATACATATTCTCTCTCTCTGTGTCTGTCGTGTTATAACTATTCTACATTCGTGATACAAAATTGAAAGTGATGAGCGAAAAATTATAAAAATCGACGCAAAGTAACAAAATTCTTCATGGGATTTTACTAATAAAGTAAACTAATCCTTTAAATAAATATATTTTTAGCTGTGAAAGTGCAGTTACTATGATAAACAGAAAATATTTTGTTCCATTTAGTATCTGATCCAATTGTATAACGACAGGATTAGCATTAGACTGCTTTACGCGATTATTATAAATATTGCGCGATTCGAGCAATATTTTAAAGAATCCTACTTAAAATAAATACAATTTTTGAATATCACACTTAAAAGTTTAAGATCTGAAAATCTCTTCTTTTTTTTCCCCTAGCACGAACACTGAACTACTATTATTAGATGTCACTTGTCACATATCACTTAACAAAAACGCCGTCTAAATTCTAACCTATTTATTTTTTAAAAGAGAGTAGATTTTTCTTTTCCTTATAATACGTATGTACAATCGTCAAAACGAAAAATCATGCATCACGCATAGATAATGAAACACTTTCCAACACTATCAGAATATTGTTAAGAAATTTCATTTTTTCATACCATGAAATGAGGTGTATCTAAATAAATAATTTCAAAAACACATAATACAGTAAAAATGCATTTTCATAGCCTCACATAGAAAATCAACACCCAGTGGTTGCCAAACGGAGAAAAATAAAAGTGGCAATATGATTATGATTAATTTTGATTTATATTACAACACTTCCCTAATTCAAAATACACATAAAAAGGTAATACAGGATACACATAGAAAATATAGTTCAAATGTTAAACAAAAAAGACAAAATAGTAACACTTCCCCTATATCAATATTCACATTAAAATAATAATAATAATACAGGATACACAATAATAAATATTAATCACACAAATTTATCATTTCTATCAGTTTTTCAAGTTTTTCAAATCAAATTCTAGGCAAAGCTTTTGTAAACAAGTCTGCAGCTTGAACCTCACTACTGCAATTAGAAACACCTTAGCTGATTATTTTCACAGAGTTCTCTGATAAACTTATATCAAATATCTCTATATGTTTAGTTCTATTATGAAACGTTGGATTTTTAATTAGTTTGATCGCACTTTGACTATCCATATTTAACACAGGTATTCCATTTAAAGAACACAGTTCATATAGCAAACTGAAAAGCCATATGGCTTCTTTTCCAGCATGGCTAGCTGCAACAAACTCAGCTTTGGTTGTTGAGAGCGCTATACATTTTTGGCGTTGACTCTTCCAACAAATAGCTCCACCAGCATTCATGAACACAATTCCTGATGTAGATTTCCTACTCAGGGGATCACCCGTATAATCAGAATCACAAAAATCTTGAAGATTACAGTTAGAATCAGGTGTAAACACAATTCTGCTCTTGGGAGTTCCCTTAAGATATCCCAAGGGTCTCTTCACTAAGTTCCAATGTTGTTCTTTTGGTTTCCAGCATTTGAGAAAGGACACCAACAACATATGATATGTCAGATCTAGTGACTATAGCTAAAATCATCAGGCTCCCTACAGCCTCACGATATGGCACATCATCAGAAAGGGCTGCTGATTCTTCAACTGTAATACAGCCTTTTTCTATAGGCACACAAGTTGAATTGGATTCTAAATTCCGACATATTGAAACGATTCAAGATCTTTTTGCAATATGCTTCTTGATGTATGAAGATTTTCCCACTATGCAGGTACTCAATTTGCATTCCTAAATAATGATTGAAACTTCAACAGTTACACAAAATTCAGTTTCAAGCTTCTTAAGAAACTGTTTAGCAATTTCTTCATATTTAGTAGCGATGATGTCATCATCTACATATACAATAATAAGAAGAGTCTTTTCTTCATTATAATATAAGCAAGGATCTGAAGAAGATTGCTGCAAGCCATAATTTTCTTTAAATCCTTTAAAACGTTTATTCCAGCATCGTGGGGGTTGTTTTAACCCATATATACTTTTATACAGCCTGAAAACTTTATTAGTTCCATCACTAAAACCCTCAGGCAGAGCCATATAGATCTCTTCGGTTAGTTCTCCATAAAGGAAAGCAGTTTTAACATCAAACTGGGAAAGTTTAAATCTCATGCTAGCAACAACAGTCAAGACTGTTCTTACAGTTTCTGAGAAATCAATCCCATATTTTTGGTTGAACCCTTTGGCACTAAACGAGCTTTGAACCACTGGACAGATCCATCAGCATTTATCTTTACTTTGAATACCCACCAGCTGTCAATTGCTTTCCTCTCAGATGGCAGATCAACCAGCTCTCATGTCTTGTTCTTCAATAACGAGTCCATTTTTTCTTGCATAGCACACTGCCATTTGTGTGACTTTTCAGAAGAGACAGCTTTCCTTGTATGTTTCAGGTTCAGAATATTTAGCTAAAAGAACATAATTCTCCAACCTTGCAGGCTTTCTTAGCTTGCTTCTATCTCTTAAGTAGCTAGTTTTTTCACTCCCAGCTTCATCTGAGACTTCATCATCATGTTCAATGTTGCTTTCACTTTCTCTAAGGTTGTCAGCTGCTTCAACATTTTCCGATATCTGCTTTTCTTTTGATTTACTTATTACTTCCACAATTTGCTCACAGTTATCTTCAGAAGAATGTGTGGTATTCAAGGGAGATGATTTTTCATTCTGAAAAATAACATCTCTACTTAACATAACTTTATCTTGTTCTTTGATGTACAGTCTATAGCAATCTTTCTCTCCACAGTACCTAATCAAAATACCTCTGACACTTTTTCGATCCCACTTCTTCCTGTTAGGCTTGGATATATGGACGAAGCATTCTGGTCCAAAGACACATAGATGACTAATGCTTGAAACTTCTTTATGAAACCACAATTCATAAAGGCTTTTCCCTTTAATTGATGAGGAACCAGTTCTATTCAAAATATATACCGCCATATTAACTGCTTCTGACCACAGTTTAAAGGAAGGTTCTTTGAGTGCAGCATAGTTTGTGCACTTTCCACAAGTGTGCAATTTTCACGTTAACTGCATCATTTTGCTCTGGCGTAAATGGCATGAATACAGGAGGTTCCTTGACCTTCAATAATTTTTATCACTTCAGCGTTCTGAAATTCTTTTCCACCATCACTTAAGAATTCTTTAATAACATGGCCAGCATTCTTCACTTCATTAACAAAGGTTTGCATGCTGTTGAAAACTTCACTTTTCGTTTGCATAAAAAATACTTTACGATATTTAGAAAAATCATCCTTACAGGGCACATAATATTTTGAGTTGCCAAACGATTTCTGATGCATTGGTCCAGCTACATCAGTATGAATCAACTCTCCTGCTTTTGTTGGACGTTGTTTTCTAACTCTAAACGGTTTTCTGCATTGTTTTCCAATACAACACCCTTCACATAGTTCATCTTCTTTAGAAGTAACTTTAATATCATGTTTGCTAAGTATTTATTTCTTATGAGTCTTATTTTGATGACACAACCTTTCATGCCACAGTTGCAGCAACACAAACATTTGCAGAGACAACAGGTTCTTGAACTCTTAAGGCCAAAGCATATAAGCCATTAGCCATGCACACTCCTTTTAAGCGTATGATACCATCTCTAATAAAAATACATTGTGTTTGATGCTCTAAATTCAAAGCCTTTAGCTAAGGTTTGTCCAATAGAAAAGATATTTCTGCTGATATTAGGTACATACCAAACTGCAGCTAAGTGGTCTCTTTCCCATTTTCCACGAATTTTCATTTCGACATTTACAGTCCCTAGACCTTAAGCCATAATAGCATCACTGTTACCTATGTGCACTTTCTTTGGGACATCAAACGGTTCATAGTCCACAAAATAATTTTTGAACTTTGTCATGTGGGCGGTAGCCCCACTGTCTGCCAACCAGACTTCATCAGTTGATAGGGTCAGGTGGGGGGAAATGGGTCTATATTAAAAAATGGTCCTTTTCACCACATAAATTTACATGTTTTAGAATTTTTTTTCTGTAGAAACATTTTTTGAGATTATGCCAAGTATTTCTAATCAAATTTTAGGATCTGGCAACAACTTTATAGATGCTTAAATTTTGTTGTTTACATTCACTGAATTGTCTAATTGAAATTTGTTGTGAAAAACTTTCTTATTTCTACTTTAGATAGTGAAAATACTGTTTTATTTTGATACAGACTATTAGAGGACCCTTTTAGGAACATAACTGTATAAAAAATTAAGAATTTAAATTTTTTATAATTTTTTTTCTGGGGTTGGGTAAAGTGGGTCTATAGTTAGGCTTAGCTAAAGGCTATATGATGGAACACATTCTAATGTTTACTTTTGAAGCATTAAAAAATAAAATAAATAACAATTATTTCATCATTATTTGTTTTTTATCCTACTTTATAATTTTTGAACTATAAAAACTATTTTCCTTTTATTTTCATCACATATTTCGTAAAAGAATCAACACACAACATAGTTGAAGTCTGCTGATTGTGGTAAAGCAATGTATTGTTTTATTTTGCCTTTCTGCAACTTAAGAATATTTACCACATTTTGTGGTATATAAAGGACAGAATATCTGTCAATCTTGGACTGTAGGAGGACCAACGGGGACACTTTATGGTTGCAGTTAATCTGGATGGATGCAAGATTTCCTATTTGAATAATGGAAGAAGCATTTCATAGATTTTGTGAAAGACAAGAAGAAACATGTTCTTCTCATATATGATGGCCATGGAAGTCATCTCATATACACCACTATTAAACAAGCCATGGACAATGATATTATTCTACTCTGCCTTCCACGAAATTGCAGTCATGCATTACAACCATTGGATGTTGGAGTGTTTTCGCCAATGAAGAAAGCATGGAGAGAAATTTTGAAAAACTGATTTTGAGAATCTAGGATGCAAAATGTAACAAAAGCATCGTTTCCCTTCCTCCTGAAAAAGTTGTTTGAGAAGATGAAACCACAAAATGCAGTGAACGGATTTAAAGGAACTGGACTGTATCCCTTAAACACAAATGGCACTCTGCAGAGAAAGTGGGTTTGAATCCTGCTTCTGACAGAAGGATTTCTGCATTACTTTTGGCTGTAATTCATTTCAATTACTGTTACAGGAAAAGAAGTTACGTATATAATTTGTATTTTTTTATTCGAATGCTTTTGAATTCAGTAAAGTTTAACACCAAACAATATTTATAAAAATTAAATTTGTATTAAAAGTATAATATAAATAAAATATATTTGTATTACAAATATAATATAAATAAAATATATTTGTATTACAAATATAATATAAATAAAATATATTTGTATTAAAAATATTTAAAAAATTGCATGTAATAATTATCGATTAAATAAATTGATCTACAAATTTTGCTATATTTTGTATAACCATTATCATGAATATATTTACATATGTATACTAAGAAAAATATGTGATTATTTTCTGTAAAGAAAAAAGAAAATAGAAAGAAGAAAAACATTCTTCTAAAAACTAAATTTCCTAGATATCCATACTTTAATAATAATGTATAATTTAAGGATCTTAATGGATAATTTAAGAAAACTCAAAACCCATTTGGATCTTCATAATCTATAACTTTAAGTAATACTAGAAAAAACTTTTAGTTTATAGTTTATGAAACATTAAAATAAAATATAAAGATAGTGAAAATCATTCTTTGAAATGGAGAAGAGAGAGAAATTTGAAATAGACCTTCTGATTGAATTGGTAGTGCTGCCGTCTACTGCCTAATATTAAAGATATCCAAATGTAGATTTAAGTTATCTAGTTATACTAAGAAAAATATGTGATTATTTTCCATTAAAAAAGAGAAAATAGAGAAGTAACACATTTTTCTAAGAACTATAAAACAAATTTACTACGTATCCATGGTTTAACAATTAAAAATTTCAAAGGGTTTGGACAACAAAAACTATTTTTTTAAAACTATGAAACGACCCTACGTGAAAAAACACGAAAATGTCTTCTTATGAGCACTTTTACCACATGAAATATTTTTTCGTAATTTTTCATTTAAAAATATAAATTCATACAAAATCAGGTTAAAGATATAAAATAATACAAATTTGTGGTTTATTTAAAGTTAATTAAAATATGAAACCATTAAAATGGATCACAATTTGTGTAATTACTAAAATAGATGTAAAAATATACACCAAGGTTGTTGATACACAAAGGTGAATTTTGTTCCAATTTTAGAATATTTTTCTATATATTTAATAATTATTTAAAGTTATTGTCATGGGCTCGGGCGGGTCAACTAGTCTAATCTAAACTCATCAGGATTTGAGAGACATGCTTGAGGGGACCAGTAAGGTTTGAAATAGGAAAAAAAAATGTGTTTTTTAGTTATTTTTTTAATGTTTGAACTTTTTAAATGTCATAAAGTTGGTTCAATAAAAAAAATCCTAAAATTCTGGTTATACGAGCAAGAAAAGTTGAGCTGCAAACCCGCGATACCTGCGAAGGGCAAAACTTAACTCAGTTATTTCAAATTACTGTTTTTCAGAGGTTTTGCTCACAAAAGCCTTTGAACAAATTAACGAATGTACCTGTTTCTTTTTTAAAATAAAAGAAATTCAATTCTATCCAAACTATACTAAAAAACAAAAAAAAATTCAAGTTATAACAAAAAATATGATCAATTTTTATGGATTTTAAATTTTTTATTATGGCTATTATTATATGTTTTAAATCCAGTTTGGTGTCTCAAGTATAATCGAGAGAGAACATAATTAGCAGTATAAAAAAAGAAATAACATCAAAAATATGGATACTTCCTTGTTATAGTGGTCCCTGAAGATTAATCGCCAACAGACTAGATGTAGTACCAAGTTATATGATATATATGATGTTATAGATATAACTGACATTTTCTGATATGTATGATCCAGTTATAATCATGTATGACATATAAGATGTAAATATTTCATATGTATGATGTGTATATGATGTATAATGAAGTAATATGACTTATATTTAGTCTATATATGAACCTTTGGCGTATAGATTATGACATATGATGTACAGTAGACTCTCTGAAATCCGCAACCCTAAAATCCGCAATGTTCTAAAATCTGCACATTGTTTCAGATGTAAACAGTGAAACTTACAGTTAAGATATAGGAAGGAAATTAAAGCTTTTTTATTTTTATATCATTCTGTACTGATTTTATTATCTAATTCTGGTTAATATCATTTAACTCTTACTTTTTCATAAAGGAAGTATAAATTTATCTCTGAAATTTTTCAAGATAACACTGATATTAGTGGTGATTGATCTTTTTATCAAATACATTTATGTATTAATCAAGCTTTTTTGTTTATTAAATCTGGTCAAACATCAAATAAAATTTTGTAATTTTATGGTTTTGATGTAAATTACTAGTGTACCTTTATGTGGCGAGTTTCATTGAATAATTCAAGAAAAAATTATCTCATCATTATTACGCATATTTAATCATGTATTATTAATTATTTATGTAACCTTTACATTATTTCCCATAGTTATTTTAATATTTTACTTTATTGTAAGCATTCATGATAATTTTGAGTGCATTATTACATTCAAATTACTGTTTAAAAAATGTAAACAAAACAGTGACCAGAAATCCACAAAATTCTAAAATCCGCATAACCTCTGGTCCCAAGCTGTGCGGATTTGAGAGAGTCTACTGTACATAGAAACTTAAGCATTGAATGACCTTGGTAAAATCATAATTGTGGGGGGCCACTATAACAAGAAAGTACCAAAATATGGTAATCTGGACTTCCCAATCATGACAAAACTAGTTTTGAAAGAGTAATTTTGTCATACAATATTAAAATTTTAGTTATTGTTTTCTACACTTAACAAATATTTATTTTCTTCTATAAAACATAAATAAATAAATGCAAAAAGAAATAATAGTCTGAATTAAATACAGGCTTTGTAATCAATAATCAGAGCCACAGCAAGGGTGGTGCACCAGCTCGAGGTGCCAAGTCAGACACTTTATAGATGCTTTCAGTTATCATTAGTGATGCAATTAACAAATGTAGCAGTAACTAATATATTAATAACTAAGATAATATAAAGAAAAATTAAATTCTATACATTACAAATTTGACTGACTATTCATTTTTTTAAACACTGAAATAATGGTAGTTTAAGTTTTGGTTTGTTGTCAATATTTTTTTTCTTTAGTCTATGAACACTCATTACTTCACATTCTGAGATAAAATTTTGTTGATCAAGGAAATTTAAATATTTATATCCCAGTTCTAAACCCTGAACATAAGTTATTTTAGTGTTTTCAGCCTCTGATTCAGTGCGGTTTCAAACAATAGTGATAATTTAATCATCAGTTATTGATTGAGTTATAGTTGGCTCATCTTCGCAAACTAGACATTGAACTAAATTTTGTGCCTCTAAAAATGCAGGAACAGCATTCACTGCATCTTTTGCATAATTTAAAAGCTCACTGATTTTTGCTTTTTTGTATCTCTAGTATGAAAGCCACCGAAATCTTGAATTTGGCTGCTTTTGGTATGATTGAATAATAACTTGCAAGAAGAATCAAATTGTGGCATGCAAAAGTAGGTACAAATACACCAACGGAAATTTTACTGAAAGAAACCTGAATTGTAAAATAAACAAACGCAATGTTGAGATAAAGTCAGTTAATGTTAGTTTCATCAGCGTTTGAGCAAAGTGTATGTTTGTATTAAGCATAACCAACCAAACAAACATTGATGCGTATTTAAAATAAAAATTGCTATTTCGATTTGGTTATGCCTTTTACATAGCTCAAATTATTATTTTTGAATGCAGGGTACAAAATATATGATTTTTCTTAAATCACCATTTATGTTGTTGGAAAATTGGGTACTTTTATGTTAGCCAGGTGCCAGTCATATTATATAATATAATATACCATATTCGAGCGTATATGGTATATTTTATATATATACTATACTCTATACAGTAGAAGATCTTTATAACGCAAACCTAAAAACACAAGGTTGTGTGTTATATAGATCACATTTCATACATAATTAAATTTAGCTTGTAAAGCATGTCCAAATATGTGTAAAACATACCAAAATACATTAGACTGTCTTTATATTGCATTCTTTATTACCAGGAGTTGTGCAGATAATAATTTTTTGCATAATATAGATCATTCCACACATTGTTAAATTTACTTTATAAACATTGTCCAAACATACCTGTATCAAATCATAGCAATTTTTTCAATAATTAGCTCTGAATTAAGGAGGTAAAGTTGAATTAATGTATCAAATTTAGTCCTCTATAGAATAGCAACCATTTATAATGTTGGAATTCAGGTGTTTCTTAACTGAAAATTCATTGTTTACATCTGAGAAGTTGTGCATTACATGAAGAATTGTGTTATAAAGATCTTCTACTGTATATGTATGTATGTATATATATATATATATGTAGTATATATATAACAGCATATTAAATTATATAATATCACTTGAGCCCAGCTAACATTAAAAGTACCAAAAATTGATAATTTATGAAAAAAATACCACATTTAACTTTATGTATGAGCTTAACTGTTAACTGCAATTTTCACTGTTTATATTCCAACATGTAATGCGGATAATAGATATTTGTGGATTATACATTGGCGGATTTCACAGAGTTGACTGTATATGAAATTTGGATAAAGATATCTTGTAGCCAAAAAATCCCAAAGAAAAACTAAGCCAAGTGCATTAAAATTGTCAAACAGATAAAAAGATTTGTCGACAATACAAGACAACAAATAAATAAGAAAAAAGAAGCTGTTCTCTTAGGTTATTTCCATTCTCCAATCCAAACATATCATGCCTATGCCACCTATCACAGAAATCACTTCCTATGTAGAAAGAATGACTAACTAACATTTTTCAAGGTCACAGTTCACTCATATAACTATCCTCATATTCCCTCTATTATATCAATTTCAATATATTGGAAATAGTATAACTATTAAAATACATTGAAAAACTATTTTTCCCCACAGACATAATGCAACAGAATACTTTTGTGTGTCTTTGTAAATGAACTATAATACTATACATTTCATTTTCAATACTGAACATGCCATAGTAAATCTCAATAACATATATCAACTGTGTGACAATCCGAATATATTTACGCAAGTTAGAGCTCGAACAGACAGACAAACCAAACTCATAAACACTTTTCAACTATGTTGGAAAGTGTTAAAAATGAACAAGCTTCGATTCTTTGAAAGGAATAACAGGAATACACCAAATTCCACTTCCTTATTAACAAACTGCTTAAAAAACTGCTAACAACAAGGATGAGGTGTTTATAATAATAAAGAATAATGAAGTACTTTATAAACACCTCAAGATTTTGATACACAATGGTAAAAACATGGTTTTGTTTTTACCATACTGTCTAAAACTATATTTTTCAGCAAAATTGTATTTTACAATAAGAATGAAAAAAACACTAAAAAGTCGAAAAAAATATATAATTACTGCACAAAGTTAACAATTTATTATCATTCAAGTTTTAATTATTGAATTTTGACCTTTAAAATATATTTAAGTGAGAACTAAAAAAAAAGCTGCTTCTACTTTAGTTGCACAAAATAGTTAGTTTTTCACTTATGATGATTTATCACCATTCTACCAAAGAAAATACTCGTATATTTTTCTGTGACTTATAGTTACTTATTTTTTATTTATGTGTTTACATGCAAGCATTTATAAGAGAAATATAATTTTTAAAAATAAGTCTCCTAGCTTATAAACACATGTGCCTTTATGTTTTTTAATTATCCTTTAATCTAGGATCTAAGTGTTAATTTTTTGCACAGAAATCTGTACAAAAGCACCAGTGTCACGAAAAGTTTTTTACACATTACACCATTCTTTTACAATCAATAAATAGACTTCAAATTGTTCAATTTTATTTTTGAAGTGTGTGGTAAATCTCTTACTTTGGGTACATTCATATAGACACAGAAAATTTCCTATTATGCAATTAATGTAAATTAAAAATATAAAAAATGAGCTAAAATTGTAGTAAAAGATATTGTCAGATTATTTGTTCATATTATTAACAAGCGTGGAATAGTTAGACATTGAACTTTTCATATTTTAATAAAGCTTAGATATCTTACCAGTAACACATCTGTTCCTTTAATAATTTTATGTTTTAGCTACTTTAGCATGCTTTTAGACAGTTTATTGGATTGTTTTAGACAATTAAATCTACATGACCTGCCCAACCTTGCCTCGCTTAAATACTAACAGTCTACACACTGTTTCGAAATACTGAAGCAATCATTTATGGAATAATCTTTCTAAGAAGGAATCAAGACTCTTTTCAAATTAAAAACTCAAAATAAATTGGTGAAAATATTCACATGTGCGAAAAAAAAACAATAATCATGCGTTTTGAACAAAATGGGATATCATAAGATTTTTTTTTTTTTAATTCCAATCAAATTATTATATTTTTTTAAATACTGCTACCGCATGTAATAAAAGATGAAGTAATAAATTATACTGATGGTCTTTTTAATTACATTACAGAGGGGATTTTAACTTTTGTAGCAATTATATAGCTCAATGTAAACATTGCGCAACACCACGTTTGTGTTTGTTTACACCGAATTGTCACTTCGGTTTGCTCGATATTAAAAAAGGCTAAAGGAAAATTATTCGAGATAAACAATCATGGGGTCTTAAAATAGGCATAAAATATACAATTATCAAAATAATCAATTTTATAATTACTTACGATGGAATAAACTGCAGCGATGTAACTTCCATTCTGAAGATCAGTGAAAAATGCCTTCAATAAAATTGGGCGTCGGCGATACCACTTTTGTTTTTGTCGATCATTAGAAGTCGTCGAAGCAGAAACCATTTTTACTCGCGAATAACGTGTATCTGTCAACCAATAAGATGATAAAAATATCACGAAAACTATTCAGATGGACCGTTATTCACAGTCTCCGCTTTCAGCTGATCGCTCAGAGCGAAATGAAATTCAGGCAAGATGGCGGAACGGCGAGCACTCAGCCATGACGTCACACCTGTTTTGTTTTGCGCTCTTTAAAAAACCTCACAGTTTCGTTTTGGGGGCGCATTTTCAAAACAAACAAACAATAAGTTGGGGAGGCAGTAGACAGAGCACAGAGGTATCAAAAATAACAAAACAAATTCGAAGTGAAATGACGAATTCTTGTCATTACGAGTTCTGTTTGTAAAGAATAAACGTATTTAGTTTCAAGGACATGTGCCCTGCCGTTTGTTCTACTTTTGCTAGTTGTTTATGGGGGTCTTCCCATGAATTTAGCCTAGCTGAAAAATGCAAACATAACTGAAATTAGAAATGGGGTGTATTTTTTTTTTCGCAATAACTGTTTCAGTTATAGGAAGTCCCTGAAAACAATCACAAGGAAAAGAAAAGGGAAGAGTGGTGGATTCGAGAGGGGGTGGGGGTCATACCACTTTTTTCGCACAGTAATCTTTGCCTTATTAAATCGCAGAATTTCTCTTTAAGGTTCTAGATCAGCGGCTCCCAACCTGGGGTACGTGGAGGGTCTGCAAGGGTACGTACAAATAATATCGGTAACGGCGGAAATCACAAAAATGTTTTCACTGAAAACACATAAAGAAAATTGATACTTTTTGGAGTACAAAGTTAGTCTCGTGTGTAATTCCAATATGCTTCACTCAAAATGAGGGGAAAGGCCCACTATAATAATTCATTGATAATTTAATGGACAATTAAAGCACTGGTACATATATATTTACCTCCATTTTCGCAAAAACTGCCATTGATCATTATACAATATTACTTTCCGATCACATTTATCTTATTGTTCCGTTTTTAATAATAATTGCAGAACGCCTTATTTACTACTGCCATTGCTTTATTCTGAAACGCGTTAAAAATCAGACCCTTATTTTCGTTTTCGAATAGGTGAGGTTATGTCACTAACTTATGTTAATAGGAAAGCTTTCTTCTTTTTAATGAGTATATTACTAATTTAAAAAAGCATATTTGCCTTATATGAGTGAGGGGTGGGGGTGGTGGCGTGTTTCTGATAAAAAGGGGTACTCCGAAATGAATAGCTCTAGCAAGGGGTACGTGAAGAAAAAAAAAGGTTGGGAAACGCTGATCTAGATAAATGAAGTTTATTGACATTGAAGCCGGGCTTTGCGAATCCCTTGCCCCTTAAAGTTACGCCGCAGATTCCTTGGGATCCGTGGATCGCAGTTAAATAACCTCTGATTTAGAGTGATTTTGTCAAGCATCGTCTAGGTTTGGTCATATTGCTAGGGAAGAGATAACTTCAAGGAGGAATTTTGGAGGGAAAGTGACTCGCTTTATCGTTATAGTATACATGGAAAACCTTACACAGACAGTAACGTCGCACAGAGCGCACTGGTTTCGAGCCCTGGAACGCCTCCTCAAGGTTCTCATTTTTTGGCCAGCATGCTAACCACCCCACTGATTTAGAGAATTATTTGAAATAAACCAAAACAGCAATTCAAATATAAGGGAAATAAAAAAAAATTGCGCCGGAAGAACGAAATTCAGGGCGGGTCGAGATTTTTAAGCAGCTATGCATGCCTGTGGTCCGAAACCTAGTAGTGTTTTTTAAAACAGAGAATATAAATATGAATTCATATTTATATTATTCATATATATATATATTCATATTTAGATTATTTAAATAATCTAAACTAAGGATTTCGTCAGACCCCCCTCGCCCTTCCCCGTAAAACACAATCTTTAAAAATGTCAACATAAAAAGCAATACAGTACAGACATTTAACAATTGAGAAATATGAAATATTCAAAAATGAGAATAAAAAAAAAAAAACTAAGCATTTCGTTCAGCCCCCCCCCCCCCCCTCTCTCCCGAGAAATACATATTTTAAACGTATCAGTATAAAAAGCAATACAGACATTTAACAATTGAGAAATATTAAATATTCAAAAATAAGTTTCTACCAGCGTTTTTGAAAATTGATAATGTGAACCGGAAATAGCTAAAGATGCTGGTTTTTTTTATTATTATTATTATTTATTATTATTATTACTATTGCGAGGTATCCCCTTCACCTGGTTACTGTTTTAAGGTAATTTTTTAAATATAAACGTAAAAAAACAATACAAGGAAATTTAGTTAGTTAAATTTCAAAATTCAAGGAGGGGCAATGGTCCTCCCTTGCACCCCCACCCCACCCCTATTCTCCGCATATTATACTGTCAACATCCCGAATTAACCCTATATGCCCAAACGAAACTTAGAAGCCCCATTAAAGAAAATTTCACATCAAATTTATTCAATACGTCTATTAATAAGAGTAGATTTTATGTTTCATGCAGAATACATTGCTTTACTATGTTTAGAAAATATAGCCAATTTTACAAGCTAAATATAGGGATTTCTCGGCCAATGGAATCCCTCCATGATGCTGAAAGAAGAGCAGTGGAAATTTTTCCATTCAAAAAAATAATATATCCATTTATAGATAAAACGCAATACATTTATTTTACTACTTCATTAACAGTTGAGAGATTTAAAAACAAGTGGGTAAGTGTGATCGAAGATCGCTCAAAGGGTTTCGTTTAATATTCCTTTCAAAACACTTTATCATTTCTTTATTAAATGCAAATAAATTTCATTTAGCAAAAAAAAAAATGAAAAAGTCATGTTTTTTATAAAGTAAAAATTTACCGGTCTATTTTTCTCGTTTTTTCGAATATCTAAACCAGCCCGCTATTATATTCTATCATAATAATATCTGTCATGTGTATTGAATGCGATATTTAAAAAAAAATAATTTCAAAATTAAACATGTTGTACACCTTCAAAATGTTAAAATATGCGAATATTTCCGTAATCGGATTTTTATCATGCTTCAATACGTTTCTCAAACTCATATATTTTACTACATTAAAGACGTGAGTATAAAACATCACAAATTTACTGAATGGTGTATACAAACAATTTGTATACACCATTCAGTAAATTTGTAATGTTTTATACTCACGTCTTTAATGTAGTAATGTTTCATGGTGTAATCGTCCAGCATTTATATCATATATTTACTATTCTCTATTACTCATATTGATACTCGCTTTGTATTATTCTGAAACATTTGAAAAATCCGTTAAACTTCCGATATGACGTCAGATTTTCTTTTTTAATTCTCTAGTGACGTTATATTAATTTTCTTTGTGTATCACACATACTCATACTGCTTGTATTATTGAGAAATATTTCCGTTTTATTACCACTATGATGTCAATCAATTTTATTTCATATTAATCTTTTTTTCAATTGGTGAAACTTTTTATTTCATTTTCATTTTTCTCGTGGAAATCGTCTGATAGAAAATTAATTATTGTAGAAAGAATTTCATCGGGGATTTTTTATTTTTGGCATCTGCTATAACGAAAAATGTTTAAATTTAAGAGGAAAGGACTGTTATAATTTTGGTTTTTTTATCTATATTTATTAAAATATTACGAATTTTTCAAATTTTAATATTTTGAGCTCTTTATAGCTGATGTTCAGATTTATACACAAAGTTTCAACCCTGTAAAAGTTACATAGTTTTTGAGAATGGCTCTGTGACGGACAGAACGGAGCGGGAGTAATAGGGTTTCGTGAGATGAACGAAACCCTAAAAACACAGTATGTTTTGTTAATTGATCTAAAGTACTGTTTTAAATACTTTTATTACTTTAACATAACCATACTGATTGGTAAAGAAATCATACGAGTTGTAATTTCTTCAACTGAGTGAAAAATTGTCCAAGGCCAGGGGTCGAACACAATGTCTCTCTGGCTGAAATTGCCACTGCTCAACCACCTGAATGGATTAAGTGAATTTGGTTGGATTAGATGGAGCGCATTGGCAATCTAAGCCAGAAAAATCCCGAATAGACGCTTTCAGTGTGACGTCAGTCATGAAGTTTTGCTTGGATACTGACTCCAAACAAACGGTTGCTATGATTCATTTCTTATTAAATATAAATCGTAGAAAATATTACCACTGCACATAATGTATTTAAACACTTTGCCGTGAGATATAATTATAAGATATAGGTATAATATACAAACATAATAGAAAATACGACATAGCAACCGTTTGTTTGGAGTCAGTTTCCAAGCAAAACGTCATCATTGACGTCACGACTGAAAGCGTCTATTCGACTGAAATCCCGAATGCACAATGCAGCCGCCTTATAGTTACTGCTTTTTCTACTGACGAACCGTTTTATGTCAAAAGCCCTCAAAAGCAGCTCCGAAATTTGAGTGGGATGTAAAGAATTTGAGCTTCGACATCCAGCTGCACTATGTGCAGTGCCTGATTTACGGCAGGGCATTCGGGGCACGGGCCCAGGGCCCCCGATTTTCAGGGGCCCCCAAATGCCTCTGAAGATTTTTCAATTATAGGCCAAAACAGTTTTAAAACTGTTCAAAAACAAAATTAATATGGAAAAATCTGTTTGTCATAGATTGTAACTTAATTTTTTTCTGATTGTTTTTTAACAATTTATGTGCAGGAATGTATAGAACTCCATTTTTGTGATTTCCATATTTCTTTTTTTTTTTTACCTGTAAGGCCCTTACGGTTAACATGGACAAAGCCATGTCGCTTTGCTAGTTACTTTTTTTTTCAGTGAAAGTTTGTATTTGAAAGAAAGTTATTTGATGAATAGGATATTCTAATATTTTAAATAATTATAGCTGGGCACTGCGGTAAATTTATTATTAGTTGTTGCATACTTTATCATTCCAGATATATGGACTTGCATAAAGAAAGTTAATAAGCTCCACACAGTTTATTATAAAATTCAATTAAAATTTCATAATTATGGAACAATTATTTAAAAGTAAATTAACGATTATCAAATTTAATTTTTTAAATTGATATTTAAAAAAAAATTAAAGTCTATAGTGGTTATCTTAATAAATACTGCTTTCAATATATATATTTTTTTCTCAAGGCCTGTGTAAGTATCGGTGCAAGGGGGCCCCCATACACATCTCTGCCCAGGGCCCCCAAATTTGTAAATCGGTCCCTGACTATGTGTCATTCTAGCATTTCCTGTGAGTGCACTTAACTGCATACCTTCCCTCCCTATTTTTGCCTTGAAGACTAGCAGACGCCGAATTCTATTGTACTGTGAGCTGAAAGTTCGGACAGTGATGAAGTGGTAAGGCGTTACCCAAAAAGGGGTCTTATGCTTTGATCCTTGCCGAGTTCGTGGGAAAGAGTTCATCTGCGAAAGAAGCGATCTCTGCACACGATTTTTAGGTTTGCGCCCGAAACTTTGCCCTTTGTCTTAGAACGTCCAATGACGGACTTAGTGAAAACGAAACAGAGGGATCTCAAGGCTGCTAAGAGGCTGGAGAGTTTCGAGGGGCCCGCCTCGACAAAGCCCCCGCCCCCAGAAGAAGTTCTCCTGCGAGAATGAAAAAGTGAGAGAGGACAGTTTTTGGAGAGATCGAAAAGGAGAGTGTTGACTCTCTGGAGAAGGGAAAAGGAAACGTGAGTTTCGAACTCAGCGTGGTGTAAGCGCTAGTGAGGTCCGACCTCGAGAATTGATACAGCAGGTATCCGGTGAAAATCCCAGCGAAGTGAAAAAGCACACCAAGTGCGAGAGTGAGAGTTCTTAGACTCAGAATTAACGAGTATTAGTAGATCTTCCGAAGAGAAGGAACGGACGAGCCTTGGTCCGAATGAACTTTGTTTTGTAGTCACGACTGTCTGTAATGTTTAGAGACTTTTGTTTGTTTCAGTTACACTTGGAGTCAAGAGGTCATTAATTTATAAGCGATTGACTCACGAAAAATAATTAAATGCTGTAATTAACTTTCTTGTACATATTTTCATTAGAATTAATATTGGTATGCAATAAATTCTATTTTCTAATTTATACGAGAAATTCTCTGTGCCAGCGATCCGATCTCGCTACCACTCACCATCTTTTATCGGGTCGGTATAGAGGAGTTACTACAACTGGTGGCTTGCGGTGATGGATTAATTAGCAAAAATTAATGACATTCTCTAAAGACAAAGAGTGGACTCCGAAATTTAAATCATCAAAGTGCTCCAAGAAAGAGTCTCCTTGTGACTTGTGACCTGAGTCTCCTTAGACGCCCCTGTGGATCAACACAGCATCAGAAAGAGTAATCTACCAAGAATTCTGGAGAGTGTTCCCCCATCCGGAAGAGTCCCCATCCGAAAAGTGTGATAGAGACCCCCGTCTGTGCTCCTGAGAATCTCTGAAGTCTGTGCTTCTGACGCCCTGAAAGACTCTTAGTAATGGAGGTAAGCTCTTTTTATACTCAGAGTGGCTTTAATTGTTATTAGTGTTTGTATAGGTGTTGTAGGCTTCAAAAAAAAAAAAAAAGTTGTATGTTTATTTTTGTGAGAGTAAATTTTTGAGAAATTTTTCCGGTAGAAAAAAAAAAAGCATTATGAGATACTTCCGAGATTACTGTAACTTATTTAATAGACAAATTTTGTAGTTAAAATTAAATTATTGTTGAATTAATTTAATGCAAACTGAGAGTTGTGCAGTGTTACAAAATTTTAGCTGAATCTATAAATGAGAGTTCATTGAAAAAAAAAAAGTATTGAACGCATTTCATATTTTACGATAACAGAGTTGATTTTATATGTTTTTTGTGAATTATTCTAAATTTTTTTAAGAGTGGATGCAGAGATTAAGACCACCATTGATTTAAAAAAAATAAAAAAATAAAGGAATTGAATGAGACTTTTGCAATTTAAAATATTTTTACTGTGCTTTTTGAAATTGAAATTGTTGTTTTGTGTAAAACTGATCCCATATGTATTTTATAACCAAATACCAAGGTGAATGTAGACGTTAGGATAGAGTTGCTTATCTTTATATGTTGCATATTTCCTATATTATTGCTAAGCGTATTTTTTTTATGAGCGTATATTTTGGTAATATTTTGACGCACTTGGTAGGATTTGATTTAATCTTATTGTATTGTTTTATATTTGTGGGAAAGATAATTTCTAATTTTATACTTTAAAAATGTCGGAGCTTAAATATTTTAGGAAAGCTGATTTGCAAACGTTAGCTTACGAATTTGAGGTCATTTTAGAGGAAAATGATACTGTACCGAAAATTATAAAAAAAATAGAGTCGTCAGAGGGTTTTGAGAAAGAGCTAGCTTTAGCACAAATTAAACTTATAGAAAAAGATAGGGAAAATAAAGTGGAGCGGGAACATGAGTTGGCTAGATTAAAAGCAACACAAGAGACAGATGACCGGAGTACCGCATCTAGTAGCATCTCAGTTAGAACGAGTAATTTACCCCTAAAAACAATTATGCATCGCTTTGATGAAAAGAATTCGGATATTTCGTTGTTTTTGAATTTATTCGAGAGACAGGCAAAAAAATGTAATCTAAATTCGGATGAGTTGGTGACGAATTTACTATCATTATTACCTGTGGGAATGGCCGAGTTAATTTTAAGAGAACCCGAAGACAAAATTGATGATTTTCAATATGTGAAAGAAAAACTGTTAGAACGCTATCGTTTGAATGCAGAGACATACCGACAAAAATTTAGTCAACATCCACGAAATCCTAATTCAGTTTGGAAGGATCTGATTTTCGAACTTAATAGTTTTTTAGAAGGTTGGCTGTCATGCTTACAAGTTTCGGATTTTGAGGGTTTGAAAAATTTGCTTGTCACGGACCAAATCAAACGGAGAGCGTCTCCAGAAATGCGCGAACATTTTATAGATAACTGGGCGGAGATTAAAGATCCCGAAAAGTTAGTGAGGCTTTTAGATGCGTACGAAGCAATCAAGCGCCCGTCAAAAAAAACTTGGAATACGAAACTCCCTTTAGAGAAGAAATTTGAAAGACCCAGAACTTTTGATAATGTGCGAAATGGTAACAGAAATCCGGAGACTAACTTTAACTGGAGAGATAGAAATGATAATAAAGAAAGGGAAAAGGCGTTCGAAAAAAGGCGAGAAGTCAAGTGTTACGCGTGTTTGCAAAGTGGTCACTACAAATTAAATTGTCCGGAAATTAAAAAGAAAGAGGCTGCGCGGGTCAGTCACTTAAATAGTAAGCCGACACTTGGAGAAGCCTTCTCCCCTTATTTGAGTAAAGTATTAGTGAATGGAATTCGGGCAACTGCCTTGAGGGATTCAGGGAGTGATATTGATCTGGTTGCATACGATTTAGTCAGTCAAGATAAATTGAATGGAGATCACGTTTGGATTAAGACTCCGCTGGACAGTAAATTATACTGTCTACCCATAGCAGAGGTCACTTTAGAAATTGAAGGCGTGGGGGTTATTGAAACGAAAGCGGGAGTAAATAATAGAGGTTCAGATATGAATTATTATTTGTTGGGTAATCAATCTCAAAAGTTATTAGAGCAGGCGAACATGAAACCGGAGTTAGTAAATGCAGTTTTGACACGAGCTCAAACGAGAGAAAAGGGTGGCCCAGCTCCGAATCCGGTAAATAAACAAATTATGATTTCCGAGGGGGAAAAAGAAATTTCTAGCGGAAATGTTGAAGCGGAAACTTTGATTTCCGAGGAAGGAAAAGAAGAGGATATTTCTAGCGGGAATGTTGAAACGGAAACTTTGAATTCAGTAAAAGAAAAAGAAGGGGGAATTTTTCGCGAGTACAGTGAAGCGGAAGCGTTGAATTCAAAACTAGAGGGTGAAAATCTAGAAAGCCCTATTGAATTGGTCAGTGTGGATAAGGGATTATCGCCTTCGTCGATATATGAGAACTCTTCGATCTTAGCAAACATTGAAAAAGGGGTTAGTAAAATGGAACATGACAGGTATCCATCATTCGAAGAGATTAGAGGGAAAGGGGAAATTGAAGAAACGCATTGTAATGCGGGAGATTCTTTGATAGTGGCAAAAGCCAGAGACAATCGCGTGAATGTGGGGAAGCAGGTGCTTGTCCCATTGCCTTATCAGGCAGATATTTTTGGCGCGTGCCTAGAAAAAGTGTCATTACACTTAGGGAAAGGGAAAGTTAAAGGAAATGTGTCAAAATACTTGGACCTTGGGAAAAGATTGATAAGCGATTTAACTACCGCATTTCTAAAAAGGTTCGGTGTTAAGTTGAGAAATCCGAGAGTGTGTCGCACAATAAGCGATAGTATTGCATGTTGGCATCGAAAAGTTAGGAAGCTTTTGAAAGCGTTAGTATTTGGAGAATGGATAAGAGAAACGGAGGAAAATAAATTCGTGAAGGGATGTGTGTTTAATCTCACGAACAGGTTAAAAAGAGGTAGAGTTTTAGCCGTTGAAAATGTGTCAGAAAAACGAGAAAAGAGGAAATTTTGGTTTGACAGAAAGGCGGTAAAACGGAAGCTTAATGT
Source organism: Maratus michaelseni (assembly GCA_963931845.1). Taxonomy (NCBI): domain Eukaryota; kingdom Metazoa; phylum Arthropoda; class Arachnida; order Araneae; family Salticidae; genus Maratus; species Maratus michaelseni. Next base: position 443,779,964 of record OZ007586.1, read on the forward strand.
GAAAGATGAGGTTTTAGTGTTAACTACCAGAAATCCAATTAAAATGTCAGATAGTCGGATAGGGCCGGGAAGAAAGAAGTCAATAATTACGGAAACAAATTGTATTGTGAATGTTCCTGGGAGGCGACAGAAATCCCAGATTTCTCACTTGAGTTTAGTAAAGCCTTACAGAAAACGGGTGGAGTTAGCAGATATCTTAACGCGGGAAATAAACGCACTTAAGAATTTCTGTTTACCGTATCTAGATGATATGGCGATTTTTTCAGATAGTTGGGAGGACAATATGCGTCATCTAGAAATAGTATTAAAAAGGGTTAATGACGCGAAACTAAAAATCAAATTGGCCAAATGCAAGTTCGCTCAGAAAACCGTAAAATGTCTTGGGCATATTGTGGGTGAGGGTAGACGGAGGACAGCTGAGGCGAAAGTAAGGGCAATTAAGGAATTACCGGTTCCGAAATCGAAAACTGAAATTCGTAGATGTTTGGGAATGGCTGGATATTATTCCCGGTACATAAAAGATTATGCAGTGATTGTAGAACCATTAACGAGGGCGCTTAAAGGGAAAAATAAAAAAGAAAAGATTGCATGGAGCGACGAAATGGGAAAAGCCTTTGAGACTTTGAAAATGAAGCTTACTGAAGAACCGGTGCTTTACGCTCCTAATTTTCAGAAAGAATTCATAGTACAAACTGATGCTAGTGACTTAGGTATTGGCGTGGTTTTGGCTCAAAGAGAGGGATCGGAAGAGCACCCCATAATATATTTAAGTCGAAAATTTACTGATAGTGAGAAAAGTTTCTGCGCCACTGAAAGAGAGTGTGCAGGGATTATTTTTGCGATAAAAAAGTTAAGGCATTATATTGATGGACAAAACTTTTCTATCGAAACCGATCACAATCCTTTGGTGTTTCTAAAAAGAAATTCTGGAAATAATCCCAGATTATTAAGGTGGTCCTTAGCTCTGCAACCTTATAATTATGCCATTTCTCATCGCGCAGGCAAAGACATTCCGCATGTTGATTGTCTGAGTCGAGTTTAAGGAGATTTCTTGATAAACTTTTGTATATAATTATTTTAAGATTTTTTATTTTTTATTTTTTATTTCACTGTGTTTTATTTCATTCTATGTTCATGATTTCTTATCAGAGCGCGAAAAAAAAAAAAAGGAAGGTAGTATTATCTTATTCATGTATGTTTTATTTCTTGCCACTCTGATGTAATTTGAGCTTGCAATTCTTTATCCGACTCTTAGAGATTCTTAGTGTTTCACCCTTAAGAATCGTTTGAGGAGGAGGTGCTGTAAAGAATTTGAGCTTCGACATCCAGCTGCACTATGTGTCATTCTAGCATTTCCTGTGAGTGCACTTAACTGCATACCTTCCCTCCCTATTTTTGCCTTGAAGACTAGCAGACGCCGAATTCTATTGTACTGTGAGCTGAAAGTTCGGACAGTGATGAAGTGGTAAGGCGTTACCCAAAAAGGGGTCTTATGCTTTGATCCTTGCCGAGTTCGTGGGAAAGAGTTCATCTGCGAAAGAAGCGATCTCTGCACACGATTTTTAGGTTTGCGCCCGAAACTTTGCCCTTTGTCTTAGAACGTCCAATGACGGACTTAGTGAAAACGAAACAGAGGGATCTCAAGGCTGCTAAGAGGCTGGAGAGTTTCGAGGGGCCCGCCTCGACAAAGCCCCCGCCCCCAGAAGAAGTTCTCCTGCGAGAATGAAAAAGTGAGAGAGGACAGTTTTTGGAGAGATCGAAAAGGAGAGTGTTGACTCTCTGGAGAAGGGAAAAGGAAACGTGAGTTTCGAACTCAGCGTGGTGTAAGCGCTAGTGAGGTCCGACCTCGAGAATTGATACAGCAGGTATCCGGTGAAAATCCCAGCGAAGTGAAAAAGCACACCAAGTGCGAGAGTGAGAGTTCTTAGACTCAGAATTAACGAGTATTAGTAGATCTTCCGAAGAGAAGGAACGGACGAGCCTTGGTCCGAATGAACTTTGTTTTGTAGTCACGACTGTCTGTAATGTTTAGAGACTTTTGTTTGTTTCAGTTACACTTGGAGTCAAGAGGTCTTTAATTTATAAGCGATTGACTCACGAAAAATAATTAAATGCTGTAATTAACTTTCTTGTACATATTTTCATTAGAATTAATATTGGTATGCAATAAATTCTATTTTCTAATTTATACGAGAAATTCTCTGTGCCAGCGATCCGATCTCGCTACCACTCACCATCTTTTATCGGGTCGGTATAGAGGAGTTACTACAGGGATCATTCAAATAGACTCATCCGACGCGTCGTCAGTGTTTCCGTTTACAAAATGTATAAATAAATAAGACAAAACTTTGTCGGGGACAGAAAAACGTAATGTATAACTGAGGGAAATGTATAATTCAAAACGTATAACCCAGCTAATTTTTAATGGCAAGAGACCGGGACCGCTGAGTTGAAACGTATAACTGAGGTAAACGTACAACTCAGGTAACGTATATCTGGAGTTCAACTGTAATCTTAGAAAATAGTAAAAAATATATATATATATTATAACAGGACGGATGGTTGGGTAGATGTTGGATTGAGGAGGTGTGTGGCAGAGTTGTATGGAAAAAACGCATGGTTAATTTATATTAAAAAAAGGGGGGGGGGGATTTTGATTTACACACACGTTTACTATTACACATTTTATAATGGACTGTGATGTTGTGATACTTTTATATGCAAATTATTGTAGTTATATTTACATATTCATTACTTTATTAATTACTATTAAGAATGTTTTTGATCTAATGCATTTACATTAATGCCTACGGTGGACAATATCATATTAACTTCTAATATAATGTATACATTTCTAAAGTGTTAATATAATACATGTATTAATTTTTATTAAATGTTCTACCCTTACCACTTATATCAAGTGTATTTAATTTTTAACTTTGTATGCAGAAACATTATGTGTTACTAATTAATTTCAATATTTAATTAATATTAATTTTAAATCCTTAGTATCTTAATTCAAATATTTAGTATTTTAATTTAATTTAATTTATGTGATGTTGCATTTTTGGCACAGCTATTTAATAGTGGCTATGTCATTTCAAGGTACATATATTTTTATGTTGCATTAATCATTAATTATTAATTTTTCCATCTTACATCTTATTATTAACATAGAATTATTCATTAATACATCCATTACTTTAATGTAATTGGATATTCTATTTATTATTTATTAGTTAATTTAATTTATTTATTATTTAACTAATTGCTATCATCTTTAGTTAGTATTTGGTTTAATTTTTAAATATTAATTTTCATCCACTTCTATTTTTATTCATAGTATATTCACATTTTCCCTCATAGATGGCAGCACCATGGTTTGTGTTGCTTTACAATAATATTCATATTATTCTAAAACCTATATTGGCAACATGGTAAATCATTTTCTATACTAATTTTGGAAACATGTAAAGATTTTTTGCAATTCATTCCCTCTGTTTGGTTGTGCTCATGTGTCTGGATCATGAGGTGCACCGGTATCTTTTTTAATCCAAATGGATTACGTACTTTATGACTCTATTTCAAGTTTTAATCTGTATATTGTGGGTAAGGTTTCTTTCCTTTTTAATATTGTATTTATTATCTTTAAGATTTTTTCACAGGTTTTATTCATTGTTTATGAGTAGGTAGTCCCAAAATCATATTCTTTAGCAATGTTATGGCTAATATGATGATGAAACCACTCATTTTATTTGTGGTATTTAGGCATTTGGGACTTGATAATTCTGTCTAAATTCCACAAATTTCATTTCATACATTCAATTTTTAATTTAATGTCTTCTTCTTTTAAATAAGTTTTTGATATCTATATTCAGAGTGTTGGGGAATACTTTCATTGTAAACTAATTATTGAGATATTCGCCTGAGCACAACATGGCTGTGATCCACCTGTCAAGAGCTTGTTGGCATCGCTGCAGTGCTCTTTTGTGGTTTGTTACAGTTTTCTTTGTTTGCCATGTTGGTGGTAACTTAAAGTGGATTTGCTTGTCGCGAGGTGGTCTCGTAATTTAGAGTTTTGATCAGGCCACTTTATCTTTAATTCTTCTGATACATTTCCTGAAAAAGAAATTAAAAAATACCCTTCAAGAATCTTGTTTTTTAATTTACACCTGAATCGGGATACGATCTGAAACTCACAATGTGTGTGACAACTACATTATTATGACATTAATGTTTCTTAACTATTATGCCATTATGCAGCAAAGAGGTGTCTGGGTGTGTAGGGGGGAATTTAGGTGGGTCATTCTACAAAAAAATGTTACTTTTTGGTACATGATAGTTACATTTTTGACTGAAAATAATTTTTAAGAATGTTTTACAGGTTTTATATAATGGAAAACATTAAAAATATATATTTTATAAAGATTGATGATTTAAATTTTTTATATTATTATTATTTTTTAAAGAACGGAAGTATACTTGTATATCCCCATTAAATGCTACAATTAATTCCCTTTATAAGTATCTTCACTTATTTTGTGAATATGATAAATATATTATTCATTCAATAATGTTTTTTTTCTTTTTTTTTTTTTTTTTTTTTTTTTTTTCCCTCTATGAAAATTTCTTTATATGTCGATGAAATTTTAGTATGAAAGAAACATTTTTTTTTTTTTCAAAACTTAGCTTTTTTAGGTAGATTTCGTAAGAAATACTACCTATTACATTCTCACCTAAGTTGGAATTTTTGAAAAATTTTTGCAGATCTACGCCGATCATGACTCCCAGAACCCAAAACCACTCCCAGTTCAAAACTTTATCTATCTATCTATCTATGTCACTTTTTTATGGACACGATAACTGCAATAATTCTGCACAGATCTATCTCTTCGAAACTGATACATAAAATCAAGGGGCATAAAATCTCGGTCAAGTTCGTTAATGGGCAAAATCGAACCAAGGGGGGAGGGGGGGGCTTTTTGTGAAAACAGAAATAAACCCATAATTTCTTAATTATGATACGTATCGAATCCGTTTAAAGTTATTATTACTTCTAGGAGAAGGGCCGAAAATGTATGTATGACAGATTTTTGATATAATTAAAAATGGCCCCAAGGGGGGGGGAGGGGGTGTTTTAGAAGAAAAACTTTCATAACTTCGTCAATTCACAAGATATCAAATCCGCTTAAATTTATTATAAATCCTCTTAATATTATCTAAAATTTTTATATTGACAAATTTTTTATAGGACGAACCCTTATAGCAAAAACAAAATTAAAAACAAAAAAAAATCCCTGCCGACTCCGCCTGCAAACAACTTATTTTTCGAAGTAGGCGGTTCCAACTCCCGCATCTTTTCGAAACTGATACATAAAATCAAGGGGCATAAAATCTCGGTCAAGTTCGTTAATGAGCAAAATCGAACCAGGGGGGGGGATGGGGGGGGGCTTTTTGTGAAAACAGAAAAAAACCCATAATTTCTTATTTATGATACGTATCGAATCCGTTTGAAGTTATTATTACTTCTAGGAGAAGGGCCGAAAATTTATGTATGACAGATTTTTGATATAATTAAAAATGGCCCCAAGGGGGGGGAGGGGGTTTTAGAAGAAAAAAATTCATAACTTCGTCAATTCCCAAGATTTCAAATCCGCTTAAATTTATTATAAATCCTCTTAATATTATCTAAAACTTTTATGCTGACAAGTTTTTTATGGAACCAACTCTTATAGCGCAAAAAAAAAAAAAAAAAAATTAAAAACAAAAAAATCCCTGCTGGCTCTAACACCACATTTAATATTATGTGCATCTATTATGCTTTACTCTTTAACTTCCCCAGTTACGGGTTGAAAAAACTTATGGGTCATTCCACAGTATTCATGTGTTACGTACGGGACATTTCACAGCAAATTTTTGAGATATTTGTACTTTTTTCAGTATCAAAATACAAATGAGAAAGTTTGCAATTATTTTTAATGCATTATATATCATTTCAACTAGATTCTTATGAAATTTCTTTTGTTTGAGCCATATATATTTTTTAATTAATAAAGTTGTGTTACGTACGGGACATCACAAAAAATTGTTTTAAAAGTACCTCTAGCAATTTGGATTTTGCTCTGAATTTATTTAATATTTTCACAAATAAATTTAATGAGTAGAAGCAGAAATATACATTTTATTAATTAACTTTCAAATTATTTTTTTAAAATTGCGTCATTAATTAATGAAAGCTAATTATTTCTGTTACGTACGGGACAAAGCTATTTGTTACGTATGGGACCTATGACCAAATTTTTCTATATGGCTGCAAAAAAATGCTCTAATTTTTATTTGATTTTAAAAAAATAATAATATTTTGGATAAATTTTAATAGAAGAGATTTAAAGCTTTAAAATGATGTATTACACTTAACTTTTTATAAAACTTTTTTTCAAACTTGTGAAGCCAAATACTGTGGAATGACCTTCATTGAGTTTTTTAAAGTTTATAATTTTTTATGCTGAAACATTTTTGAAATTTAGTCACTTTATCTTTAATTCTTCTGATACATTTTCTCAAAAAGAAATTTAAAAAACCCTTCAAGAATCTTGTTTCTTAATTTAAACCTCAATCGGAATACGATCTGAAACTCACAATGTATGTGACAACTACATAATCATGGCATTAATGTTTCTTAACTATTATGTCATTATGCAGCAGAGAGGTGTCTGGGTGTGTAGGGGGGAATTTAGGTGGGTCATTCTACAAAAAATTTTACTTTTTGGTACATGATAGTTATATTTTTGATTAAATATATTTTTTAAGAATATTTTACAAATTTTATATAATGGAAAATTTTAAAAAATATATTTTATGAAGATTGATGATTTACAATTTTTTATATTATTATTATTATTTAAAGAACGGAAGTATACTTGTATATCCCAGTTAAATGCTACAACTAATTCCCTTCATTAGTACTTTCACTTATTTTGTGAATGTGATAAATATATTATTCATTCAATATATTTTTTTTTTCTCTATGAAAATTCCTTTATAATGTAAATGAAATTTTACTATGATTTTTTTTTTAAACTTATGTTTAAATTACTGTTACAGTTACAGTCCTTTCTTGTATCCTCCGCTATAATAAAATTCAGCGCAATATTTTCCAAAATATAGTAAAATTAGTAAAATTCGTCACCTAATAAAAATATTCAGAGGTGGGAAGCATCTGTTTTTAATTTCAGTTGTTAGCCGTTAATGTACACATTGTCGCTTGTCATTAATTTTGAAGTAATTTTCACTGAACTAGAAATGACCATGAAAGTTATGCATTCTCCATTTTTGATGTAAATGGTAAGCATAATTTTTTTAAAATTTTTAATTCATATACATAAAGATATTTTGATATATTTATTTCAAGTCTCACATCCTACCCTAAATAAGTATGACATTATAAATCAAAACATTGTGCATTTGTATCCTCCGTAAATGTATTCTTTGTAACAATAACATTAAGTTAATCACCCCATAAATCTTTAAAAAATAAATTAAATTCCAAATAATGATAATCCTATACGACCAGCCTGTATAAATCTTATGATGCGTGTAAAACAACAAAAAGAAAAGAAAATTGCTAAAAAATTAGCATAAATTTGTTTCAAGATTTCATAAATAGTTCAAAGTGAGGGAGGGGGGGGGGGGTGAGAACACAAAGAATGAGACATAACTTGAGAAAGACTGAGAAAGCAGCAGCACACGTACTCTGCTGCTGCTATTCTTCCTTTTTATTTTCCATTTCGCTCTAAAACTAGTCGTTGGGGGCCACCGTAATACTTACCCATCATGAATATGCATAATATAAAATATGAAAATAAAACATGTGTAAACTACTTAAATGCATTGCAATTCGAATAAAATCGTGGCTTGATGACGTCATAAACTTTAAATGTTCTATTACTCCAAAAATGTTAATCCTATTAACTAACGGTTTATTGCGTCGGATTAAGTGTCTCATTTACAATTAAAATATATCTTTGAATTGAAATTTGGATGAAATACAGGGTCATGAAAAATCGAAGAGTGTTGAAAATATGATTACAAATATCTCGACGACTAATTATTTGATCGCCTTCATACTTTATGCAAAATTTATGTCTTTTAATTGTTTTTTAAAATCACTCCTTAAAATAAACAATTTCGAAAATTTTTATATACCTTTTATCAGAGCGAATATTTCGAGAGTTCGAAAAAAATAGTTCCGGATAATCAAGTTTACTGAAATTCAATAAGCTTCTTCCCTTTATTACATACTAAGTACATACCAAATTTCAAGCCTCTATCACAATTTGTTCGGGAGATAGAGTGTTTACAGACACACAGACAGACGAACGGGAAAAAAAAAAAAAAAAAAAAAAAAAAAAAAAAACCCTCAAAATATTTTTTTCGGAATCTCCAGTGCTTGAAACGTGTAAATCCGTCAAAAAAAAAAAATTTTTTTTCGATTTTCAAACGATTACAAGACTTACTCTATACTACGTATGATGGGTAAGTAATAAGGGGTTTCTTTATGAAGCCTTGAAACAGTTTCAAGCTTATTATTTGGCTGCAAACTTAATCTAGCTGAGTATATTTTGACCTGCTTTGGTTATTACATTTCACAAGTTTAGGGGAGGGGGGGGGGACTGAAAAAGGAAAGAAAATAAAAATAATACACATATAAAAACATTAAATAATATCAATAATAATAACTCAGAAATTCTTTCAGGCAACTATCCTGACTGCAACGCTGAATTATTCTGCGCTGATTACTATTTCAAATAATATGCGAATATACTCAAGGATAGTAATCGACAATGGCGGCAATATTTTCAAATTCTTTGAAGTGGTTCTGCAAAACCTACGAGTGATACGACGGTTATATTTAAAAGAGAAAATGATTAAGTTTAATCTCAAAACCCTATTCAAGTTTTGCGTTGTTTTGAATATTTTTACAAAAATTACAGTCAAGATAAACGGACAAATAAGGAAACAAGCTAGCATCGGATCTGAACGTTATTAACATAAGACCACCCAGGAAACGTACTTTTCAAACAAAAATGTTATTAATGTTTACTATTTCACGTAATATCCGAATGTATTCAAATAATAATCGGCAATGGCGGTAATAATTTCGACTGCTTTGAAGTGGTTTTGCAAAATAAAATAAATAAAGTAAAATAAATAATAATAATGAATGATACAACGGCTATTTTCAAAGGGAAAATTACTATGTTCAATCTCAAAAACGTATTCAAATTTTGTAACGTTCTGAATATTTCAGTTTTTTCTCTTTCTACGAAAGAAAGAGAGGTGATTCACAGCAAAGGTTTAGTTTAACAACCATAAAAGATTTTCTCATGCACCTTTTTTATTTTAGTTATATGAAAGAAATTTTACGCGAAATAATTCACATGCACTATAATGTTTGTGAGGCATCTTAAACAAAATCTTTCTGTGGTTCAAGCGCATGTTTTCATTAAACCGAAAGCATATGCATTAAAAACAAAATAAATTAATTTAATGCTAATTAAAATATTCATCTCAATAGACATTTGTGCCCCTCTGTCTGTTTAATAATAAATTCTCATGGTGAAGATTTCTTTTGTTCAACTATGAAAGGTTTTCTCATTCATCTTTTAGGTAGCTTTCATTACAAAAAGCTATTGCAGCCGTTCGGAGGAAAGCAATTCAAAAAATTTTGGTATATAATCACCAATCATGACCCCCAGACCCCCCCAAACCACCCTCCGTTCAAATGTTGATTATATATATATATATATATGTCATGCTGTAACTCTCTTATTTATGAACCGATTTGGATGGACTGAGTATGTGCATAGGACATACCAAGGTCTCAACCGAGCTCGTTGGTCAGCTTCATCCGCCATCTTGTTTCAAAATGGCGGCCAGTTAAAAAAAAAATTAATTTTTAAAAATTAAAAAAAGATGTACAAAAAAATTAAAAAAAATTGTTTCGTTAAGTGCTATAGAAAGTGATACAAGAATTCTGGAACATTTTTTTGTTTTGGCTATATCTTAAAAAATGGCTGAGATATGGTAGTTTGAAATTCTAGGGTGGTTGAGATTTTGAAACAATCTGATATTCGCTATGCTGTAACTCTCGTATTTATGAACAGATATGAATGAGACTGATCATGTGTACAGAACATACCAAGGTCTAGACCGAGTTCGTTGGCCAGCTTCATGTGCCATCTTGTTTCAAAATGGCGGCAAGTTAAATTTAAAAAAATTTAATTCAAAAAGATGTATAAAAAAGTTTAAATTGAAAAAGATGTTTCCATTAAGTGTTAGATTGTAATATAAGGATTCCGGAACATTTTTTGTTTAGGCTTTATCTTAAAAAATGGCTGAGATATGGTAATTTGAAATTCTAGGGTGCTGACATTTTGAAATAATCTGATTTTTGTTATGCTGTAACTCTCGTGCTAAATTCAAATTCAGTAATAACGAAAACCGGGATTGAATTTTCTATAATCGGGTTCCAAGCATTTTAGATTCGGGTGTTTGAATAAAATGAATTGAATTTTTAAAAACATGGTTTATGAAAGCTACCTTTTCCTCCCGGTACAGGGCGGAAGGACTTTTTGATTTTAGCGCATGTGAAATAACTTTTACTACAAAATAATTCGCATACACCAAGGGTAGCGATTCCGCGTGCTAGCGGCCAATTGTTCTTATTTAATTAGAGAAGTCCTGGGATTAAATAAAGCAAATATTACTATTCGGAAATAGTGGGAACAATTTGCCCGTTGGTTCGCTATCCCTTAGATATACACTATAATACTTGTGGCATCGTAAATGAAACATTTCTATGATTCAAGCCCATATTTTTTTAGAAATGAAAGCATGTGCATTCTTAACGAAACATTTTCCACTTAATGCTAATTTATTTTTTTTATTTTTTTTTCAATAGGCAATTGCCTTTTCCGCCTATTTAAAAAAAAAATTCTTAAACATTTTTTTTGTTTTGTTTTTAGCGAATGCGAAAACACTTATGCGAAATAATTCTCCTACGACGTAATGTTTGTAAGGCATCGAAATGAAAAATTTCTGTATTTTACGAGTTTTTGAAATGTGAATAGACTTATAAGACTCTTTGATTTTTTTTTTTTTTCGTTTGGCCACGAAAATTTTTATTTTTTGGCAAGTCTTATGTAATGAAAACCGATACGACAATTTGTTAAATTTTCATCCTTTTTTTTAAACTGAATTTACTGTTGGATATCCTTTGGAACTTATTTTTTTCTATTGACACAAAAAAATTCAACTCTTTGACAATTCTTATAGTACAAACCGCGTTTCCATACGTCTATTTGTTATTTTTTTTAATGACTTGTTGAAATCTGAACGCATTTGTGGGACACCCTGTCACTTATTTGATTTATTTATTGAGATAATGAAATGCACATTGCGACAATATAATATATATATACTAGCTAACCCGCCCGGCGTTGCCCGGGCCCGAGATAATTACAATCTCAGAGAAAGGCGTTAACCCCCTCCCTCCCCATACCCGCAAATATAATGAATAATTTGTTCAAGAGAACCACCGTCACCTACATTAACGCGATCATTAAAGAAATAATTATTTTTTTCTGATAATTAGAACATAACGAAGACGCTACACTAAAATAGCCGGCAGATGACACCCCTTCCCGACCTCAATTTCAAATCTATATCTTAATTAGTTACCTAAATTTTTGTTCATTAGTAAAAATTGGCAATTATTTCCTTTCATTTTCGCAAACTAAATGGAGGGATCGGTCAGAGAAACAGATCTCTTTGTAGTTCAGTTTTTAATGAAAGCAGATCCCTGTCTGAAACTTTCTCGGATCGTTTTCACTGGCGCCGGCAGATTTTTGCATAAATTAAAAAAAATTTACCAACCGAATTTTTCAAAAATCATACAGTCAGATGCAGAATATTTTTTTACATGTGCTCAGAAATTTTCAAATTGATATCTCAATTAGTTTTCTTAAAAATCGCTAATTAGTAAAATAATTTCGAATTCATTCATTTCCGCTTGCAAATCCAATACGCTGGTTCGTTTCTTTCGCCATTTTGATTTAAAAGATGTCATTTTAGAAGCGCTGGTTAATGAGAATCTAATTAATATCTTAGGTAATTATCCAAATATTAAAATTCTGAGGTTCAGGTGCACATGGCCAGACCTTGGACTATCCCCACCTAAATTTCCAGACTTCTAGGTGGGCTAGATTTTGCTAGCCATCGCCAACAGCCACACACAGAGCGAAACTTTCTTTTATTAATATAGATATATATAATATATATAATAAAACTTTTGTAAATAATATAAATAATAACCATTAAACCACATAAATAACTGACAATAGATAAACCGATAATTATAATATAATAATACATATATATATCCAAAAATTTAAGATTCTCAAAATTAAAATGAGTGGGAAAAATACTAAAAAGTTTACATCTAAATATCAAGAAACTCAGATGCAGAAAAAACATATGATATTGTAAAGCAGTGGCTAAAACTGCGATAATCAATGTAGAAATTAACAGTAAGCATCACAAAAGATAGTGATTAAGCAGCATTTGTACACAAGCATTTGTTGAAATATGAAATATATAAATACACAACTAAATGTGCAATTGCAGATATGAAATTATGTACTTTAAATTCTGATTAACTTATTTTTATTCGCCAAAACTGGGCAGTGTATAGATGATAAAACAGTGTAACTAATGCAAAATGCTTTTATAAATGAAACAAGATGAAAAACTATATACAGGGTTCGGAAAAACTACTTTTTTATTGTAGCGAACTTCAACTACAACTACTTTATAAAAAATGTAGTTGACTAACTACTTGTTTTAAAAAGTAGCGACTACAAACTACTTTTCAAAAGTAGTCACTACTTCGATACTTTCAGATTTTGTCAAATGATTCAATTTACACTAGAAATTGAAGAAACGGATTAAATGATAAAGTGACCCCTCGTTATATCGCAGCTGCTCGGATGCAATTAAATATAAATGCCACAGAACCGAGGGCATTAAAAAAATTTAAGAAAAAAAATGTTTTGTGTTTGTCTCCAAAATGTTAGTTTACACACATATTTAAAATTTCGTAGCAAAATTAAGAGAGATATTATAATCTAGAAAGTTACACAAAAACAACTTTAAATGCAAACAAGAAATAAATCCGTCAATAAAGCGATTCCGAATAATAAGAAACTCGGCGTTAAAACATGAAGACCTAATAACGAGTAAATATACAAGTATTGTCAGCAAGAAAATTAATTCTTTTGGTAGGTTAGTACTTGATTTTAGCAGCAAGTGTCCATGGAAAAAATCTATGATTTCATGCGATGCGTTGTAACTGTAGCTGACATTCGCAAATTGTTGAGCAAATTTTGCACAAATGAAGCAAGTTTCGGCCACATGATTTACAGAATGGCACATTTTTTTCCATGAAGTAGCGTTAAAAGTAGCACTGGTTTTCACTACAAACTACTATTTTTTTTTTTTTTTTTGTATCGCGCTACTCGCTACACTACATTGTTTAAAATATAGCGCGCTACACTACAAACTACTGTAAAAACTGGCGACTACTGTAGTTTCGCTACTTGTAGCGTGCTACTTCCGACCCCTTACTATATATATATATATATATAATTATAATATCTATGAATTTCAAAAAACATATCAAGTTCTATTCTACTTAAATCTCCAAAGAGATAATTAATGATATTGTGTATACAGAATACCACATAGCTAATAATTAACATGTGCAAACATAATATTACCATAGCTGATGCTTCAATGGTAATTGGCCAAATTTTACTCATACCAAAAGAATATTGAAAAAAGAAATAGAGAGAAAGGGAAAAAAAAAAATTATAAATTGGAGTTGCAATTAAGTAAATACAAATGGATTAATAAATTAAATATGAACCATATACATTGGAAAATTGGACCACATGAGAATTAAATATGAATTGGATATGGAAAAACACATGCACATGTACTCATCAGCCTGGATGCACCCACATGTGTTTTAAATAATAATTCAGTGTTTCATAATTCTACTGGCATAATGCTAAGATCAGTAGAATCATCCAGGTACACTGAATTATTATATATATATATATATATATATATATATATATATAACCATTAATGAAACATTACCGAAACACCAACTGAAACTTGAAATTATGATTTAGGAAGTAATAATTTGTTGACAACGAAATTGTAACCCCAGCACTATGAATATAGATATTAAATACTTATTTAAAAGAAGTAGAAATTAAATTAAAAATTGAATGAAATAAATAGAAAGAATGAAATTTGTGGAATTTATACAGAATTATCAAGTCCCAAATGCATAAATTCCACAAATAAAATGAGTGGTTTCATCTTCATATTAGCATTAAAATTGCTAAAGAATATGAATTTGGGATGACCACTCAGACACATATCCATCTAGTGAGAAAAAAAAGACTTAAAGATCATAAAACAAATACATTACTAATACAATACCAAATTGGAGAGATACCTTACCCATATTTATAAGAGAAAAACTTGATAATAGATCTCCAAATATCAAAAACAACGCGATGAAGATGCATTCCTGCAACACAACACTGACCAGATACATGAAGACATCAATAAAGGCAATGAATTGCATAAAAAAAATTTCTAAATGTTGCCAAAAACATTATTAGAAGATTACAAACCCTGTTGCCAAAACAATTTAGAAAATGAATTACTTGGATATGGAATATTTTAAAGCATCACAAACCATGGTGCTTCCATCTATGAATTAGAAAATGAATTACATAGATATGGAATATTTCAAAGCAACCAAACCATGGTGCTGCCATCTATGATCTGAATATGTAGTGATTATACAATGGAAAAATCAATATTAAAAATGAAACCATTCTATCTAAAGTGATAATAATTAGTTAATAAATATAAATGAAATTAAAAATAAAATAAATAATATTTAGATAATAAATATATATGAAATTAAATATAAAATGAATAATAAATCCAATTACATTAAAGTAAAAATGGATGTAGTAATGATTAATTAAAATACTAAATGTGAATTAAGATGCTATGGAGTTAAATTTAATATTAAACATATGATACAAGAGGTTAGGGAATAACGTTAATTTAAATTAATACATATTATTTTAGCGTTTAAGAAAGTATTACATTATATTAGAATATGATATTGTCCACCGTGGCCAAATTAAAATACTAAATTATGTGAATTAAGATGCTATGGATTTAAAAATAATATTAATTAAATATTGAAATTAATAGTAACATATTATGTTTTTGCAAACAAAGTTAAGAATTAAATACACATGATAGAAGTAGTTAGGGAAGAAAATTAATTTAAATTAATATATATTATATTAGCGTTTAAGAAAGTATTACATTATATTAGAATATGATATTGTCCACCATGGGCATAAAAGTAAATACAATTAATCAATAAACATTCTTAATAGTAGTGAATCATACATTTAAATTAATTAATGAAGATTTAAATAAAACTACATAATAAACATACATATAAAAGTACTACATCAAAGTCCATTATAAAATTTGTATTAGCAAACGTATGTGTATATATATATATATATATATATATATATATACTAATGAAAGAAAGTTTCGCTCTGTGTGTCTATGTGTGTTGGACCCAAACCAGGGATTCGCTTAAAAAAAAAATTTTTTTTTAGGTTCGTACGAATTTGATGCCCCAGTGTAATTGGTTGCTCGCTAACGGGTGCAAGCCAGCTAGTATATATCTAAAATGAAATCACATGTATGAAAATCAAACGAAAATATATTGTAAAAATTAAAAACAATAAAATGCAAATGCAAATATGAAAAACTAAGTATCTTATGGATTCGTCAGAAGAGCTTCATAAGAATAATTCATAGTAAATTATATTATGTTGTCGAATATTGTCAGTATTGAGCCTTACATACACCGGGTGAACCAAAAGTTCGTTAAAACTTTAAAAATTCATAAAAAAAGGAAGAAATTATGATAAAGAAGTGCGGTTTTCAAGAAAGGGGTCATAAGGTTGTCGTATTTTTTTTTAGCAGCAAAAAAAATGTTAGTTATAAAAGTCACCTGTAGATGGCGCTAACATGCGAGAGATTCAGCAAAATTTTGCGATAAATCCAGCAAAATCCTGCGATAAAAGACCGGGATACACGAGGATTTCTCATTCGCTTTCAGAATGTTATTATTTCCTAATCGAGCGTTGTTGGTGAAGCTGTTCTATTTGAACGGAGAGTCAGCAGCTGTTGCGTTGCGCAAATTTCGTACAGCGAAAAGACTGAAGCCGAAGAATATGGTCTGGAGGTCATGTTGAACAATTGTTATTGCAAGAATAAATGTATGGAACGTAATGTTGTCCCGTTCATTGTGTTTCTGGTCATCAGCACCCTCTACCAGTAACATTTTTAACTAAAAAAATTTTTGCTGCTAAAAAAAATCCGAATACCTTGTGAGCCCTTTCTTGCAAACCGCACTTTTTTATCATAATTTCTTCATTTTTTATGAATTTTTTTAATTTTAACGAACTTTTGGTTCACCCGGTATATATGATATCAATACAAAAACCCTTAATGGGTTAAAAGTTGTGACGCAGCACTTTCTTTTGGCTCTAAGAATTTTAAATATGGGTCTTAAAAGTAATGATATCAAATTTGAGTGACGCTATGTTAATAATTTTTTTTAAATCATCATTTTCTTTTTAGTTTTATTTATATTCACAGGTGCAATTATTATCGTAACATGAAAACATATATAAAATTTATTCGCTGATGCTTTTTCATTCAGATCTCTCAGGAATTCAAAATATGGGTTTTAAAAGAAATTATATCAAAATTTGAGTGCACCTTGACGTGAATTTAATAGGATTGTTTTAAAATTCAATTTAAATTATATTTCGTTTGTCTTCTAAAGTATATTTACACATACAAACAGTACTTTTAATTTTTCAATACACTTTTAAATATATTACTTTCACTGAGCCTATATTATGTATTCAAATGTATTTATTTCAATAAACTGATTTATGTTTTGTGGCACACTATCCAAAATCATAAGTAAAATTTATGTAAATGATTATTTTGCGTCATATTATCCACTTGCATACATTTTCCTTTGTTTGGATACTATGACGCAAAATAATCATTTACATAAATTTTACTTATGATTTTGGATAGCGTGGCACAAAACATAAATCAGTTTATTGAAATAAATACATTTGAATACATAATATAGGCTCAGTGAAAGTAATATATTTAACAGTGTATTAAAAAATTAAAAGTATTGTTTGTATGTGTAAATATACTTTAGAAGACAAACGAAAAATAATTTAAATTGAATTTTAAAACAATCCTATTAAATTCACGTCAAGGTGCACTCAAATTTTGATATCATTTCTTTTAAAACCCATATTTTGAATTCCTGAGAGATCTGAATGAAAAAGCATCAGCGAATAAATTTTATATATGTTTTCATGTTACGGTAATAATTGCACCTGTGAATATAAATAAAACTAAAAAGAAAATGATGATTTAAAAAAATTATTAACATAGCGTCACTCAAATTTGATATCATTACTTTTAAGACCCATATTTAAAATTCTTAGAGCCAAAAGAAAGTGCTGCGTCACAATTTTTAACCCGTTAAGGGTTTTTGTACTGATATCATTACTTTTGTGCGGTTATTGATAAAAATTTCATTCAGTCGAAATTAAGCATAGGGTATAAATTTATAAGAATAAAACTTGGTGGTTTCGCTTCAATTTATCTTTTCACCAATTCAAAAAATTAATCCACCCTTTCCGGGGAAAAAAAAAAGGGGGGGGGGTACATCAGATAAATTAACTGAATAAAATGTATAGCCTTTGTGCGTCTTTTTGGAATTATATATATATATATATATATACATATAGGTTTTTTTTAAATCTAAGATGAATGTTGTGATTTTTAAATGTTTATATCCGAGTAATTCTTGAAATTATATTTTTAGCTCACAGGCTATCAAAGCCTGAGAGTTAATATGCGCCGGTTCTGTATGTACGTATGTATGTAAGTATGTACGTAATGCGATAAATCTTGATAGAAATATCCGTTTTGCTTCACATTTGGTTATAGGTTTATAGTGATAATACTTTCCTGATTAGTTTTGGGGGTTCATTGGTTAATTATAAAGGGGGGAGATGGGTACTAACCCCCCTTAATTTATATAAATGGGTTTTTCATGCAGAATTACCCAATCTGCTTCAAATTTTTTGCTTCAAATTTTGTATATAGATTCATTGTGGTAAGACGCTTCCCTGATTAGTTTTGGGGGTTCATTGGTTAAGTATAAAGGGGGGAAACGGCGGGCCAATCCCCCCCTCTTGCTTTATTGTCGATCTCTTTATTTTTCGAGGGGTATTATTCTTTGAAATGAGAGTATAATATACAATTAGTGTGAATAGCCTGTGAGCTCAATGCCATCAGTTTAACTGGGCATTTTTTTTTTTCTTTTGTATTTGTCTTTGTTAAATATATGTTTGTTTCTTAAATAAAGATATATAATTTTTCTTGTGTAATCTTTATTTAAATATACACACATAGGCACAAAAGTTTTTTTAATTTATCAAAATATCTTGATCATATGCAATAAATACATAGACAATCAAGTTATGTTTTGATTTAAAAAAAAAAAAAAAAAACTATATTTCAAATAGGAAGTTATTGACAACAAGTCTTAAATATAGAAAATGATTCATATTACACATGTGTATTAATTTACAGAAAAAGCTAGTTGTATTTGTATTTATATTACATTTAATCTATACTAATATTATAAAGGAGTAATCTTGTTTGTTTGTTTGTAGGGGGTAATCTCTGGAACTACCGAACCGATTTCAAAAGTGATGGTGGCAAATTGATGGTGACCCCTGCTCCAACATAGGCTATATTTTATGTCGGTGCCACTAACCCCAGGGGGTGCAGGAGCAAAAAACGTTCTAAAATTGCGATTTTTCAGTTATCACACTGGCTGTCAAGCCCTGAGAGCTTGGCAGCCGGTTCTGTATGTATGTATGTACGTACGTAATGCGATAACTCTTCATAGAAATATCCGTTTTCCTTCAAATTTTGTTTATAGGTTCACTGTGTTAAGGCGCTTCCCTGATTAGTTTTCGGGATTGATTGGTTAAGTATAAAGGGGGGGAGCAAGGGGCTAATTCCCCCCCCCTTAATTTATATAAATGGGTTTTTCATGCAGAATTATTCCGTTTTCCTTCAAATTTTGTTTATAGGTTCACTGAGTTAAGGCGCTTCCCTGATTAGTTTTCGGGATTGATTGGTCAAGTATAAAGGGGGAGAACAAGGGTCTAATTCCCCCCCCCCCCTTAATTTATATAAATGGGTTTTTCATGCAGAATTATTCCGTTTCCCTTCAAATTTTGTTTATAGGTTCACTGAGTTAAGGCGCTTCCCTGATTAGTTTACGGGTTTGATTAGTTAAGTATAAAGGGGGGATCGGGGGGGGCTAATCCAACCCCCCCTTAATTTATATAAATGGGTTTTTCATGCAGAATTATTCCGTTTTCCTTCAAATTTTGTTTATAGGTTCATTGGGTTAAGACGCTTCCCTGATTACTTTTCGGGATTGATTGGTTAAGTATAAAGGGGGGGAACAAGGGGCTAATTCCCCCCCCCTAATTTATATAAATGGGTTTTTCATGCAGAATTATTCCGTTTTCCTTCAAATTTTGTTTATAGGTTCACTGTGTTAAGGCGCTTGCATGATAATTTTCGGGATTGATTGGCTGAGTATAAAGGGGGGAACGGGGGGGGGGGCTAATCCCCCCCCTTAATTTATATAAATGGGTTTTTCATGCAGAATTATTCCGTTTTCCTTCAAATTTTGCTTATAGGTTCACTGAGTTAAGGCGCTTCCCTGATTAGTTTTCGGGATTGATTAGTTAAGTATAAAGGGGAGGGAATAAATTATAGATAATCGGGGGCTAATCGGGGGATCGGGGGGCTAATCCCCCCTTAATTTATATAAATGGGTTTTTCATGCAGAATTATTCCGTTTTCCTTCAAATTTTGTTTATAGGTTCACTGTGTTAAGGCGCTTCCCTGATTAGTTTTCGGGATTGATTAGTTAATATAAAGAGGGGGGGATCGGGGGGCTAATTCCCCCCCTTAATTTATATAAATGGGTTTTTCATGCAGAATTATTCCGTTTTCCTTCAAATTTTGTTTATAGGTTCATTGGGTTAAGACGCTTCCCTGATTACTTTTCAGGATTGATTGGTTAAGTATAAAGGGGGGAACGGGGGGCTAATCCCCCCCTTAATTTGTATAAATGGGTTTTTCATGCAGAATTATTCCGTTTTCCTTCAAATTTTGTTTATAGGTTCACTGTGTTAAGGCGCTTCCCTGATTAGTTTTCGGGATTGATTGGTTAAGTATAAAGGGGGGAAACGGGGGATAATCCCCCCCTTAATTTATATAAATGGGTTTTTCATGCAGAATTATTCTATTTGCTTCAAAATTTGTTTATAGATTCATTGGGTTAAGAAGCTTCCCTGATTAGTTTTCGGGATTGATTGATTAAGTATAAAGGGGGGGGAACGGGGGGCTAATACCCCCCCTTAATTTATGTAAATGGGTTTTTCATGCAGAATTATCCCATTTCCTTCAAATTTTATTTATAGGTTCACTGTGTTAAGGCGCATCTCTGATTAGTTTTCGGGATTGATTGGTTAAGTATAAAGGGGGGGGAGCAAGGGGCTAATTCCCCCCCCCCCTCTTAATTTATATAAATGGGTTTTTCATGCAGAATTATTCCGTTTTCCTTCAAATTTTGTTTATAGGTTCACTGAGTTAAGGCGCTTCCCTGATTAGTTTACGGGTTTGATTAGTTAAGTATAAAGGTGGGGAACAAGGGGCTAATTCCCCCCCCTTAATTTATATAAATGGGTTTTTCATGCAGAATTATTCCGTTTTCCTTCAAATTTTGTTTATAGGTTCACTGAGTTAAGGCGCTTCCCTGATTAGTTTTCGGGATTGATTAGTTAAGTATTAAGGGGGGGATCGGGGGGCTAATCCCCCCTTAATTTATATAAATGGGTTTTTCATGCAGAATTATTCCGTTTTCCTTCAAATATTGTTTATAGGTTCACTGAGTTAAGGCGCTTCCCTGATTAGTTTTCGGGATTGATTGGTTAAGTATAAAGGGGGGGGAACGGGGGGATAATCCCCCCCTTAATTTATATAAATGGGTTTTTCATGCAGAATTATTCTATTTGCTTCAAAATTTGTTTATAGATTCATTGGGTTAAGACGCTTCCCTGATTAGTTTTCGGGATTGATTGATTAAGTATAAAGGGGGGGGGAACGGGGGGCTAATACCCCCCTTAATTTATGTAAATGGGTTTTTCATGCAGAATTATCCCATTTCCTTCAAATTTTATTTATAGGTTCACTGTGTTAAGGCGCATCTCTGATTAGTTTTCGGGATTGATTGGTTAAGTATAAAGGGGGGGAGCAAGGGGCTAATTCCCCCCCCCCTTAATTTATATAAATGGGTTTTTCATGCAGAATTATTCCGTTTTCCTTCAAATTTTGATTATAGGTTCACTGAGTTAAGGCGCTTCCCTGATTAGTTTTCGGGATTGATTGGTCAAGTATAAAGGGGGGGAACAAGGGTCTAATTCCCCCCCTTAATTTATATAAATGGGTTTTTCATGCAGAATTATTCCGTTTTCCTTCAAATTTTGTTTATAGGTTCACTGAGTTAAGGCGCTTCCCTGATTAGTTTTCGGTATTGATTGGTCAAGTATAAAGGGGGGGAACAAGGGTCTAATTCGCCCCCTTAGTTTATATAAATGGGTTTTTCATGCAGAATTATTCCGTTTCCCTTCAAATTTTGTTTATTGGTTCACTGAGTTAAGGCGCTTCCCTGATTAGTTTACGGGTTTGATTAGTTAAGTATAAAGGGGGGATCGGGGGGGGGGGGGGGCTAATCCCCCCCTTAATTTATATAAATGGGTTTTTCATGCAGAATTATTCCGTTTTCCTTCAAATTTTGTTTATAGGTTCATTGGGTTAAGACGCTTCCCTGATTACTTTTCGGGATTGATTGGTTAAGTATAAAGGGGGGGAACAAGGGGCTAATTCCCCCCCCCCTTAATTTATATAAATGGGTTTTTCATGCAGAATTATTCCGTTTTCCTTCAAATTTTGTTTATAGGTTCACTGTGTTAAGGCGCTTGCATGATAATTTTCGGGATTGATTGGCTGAGTATAAAGGGGGGGACGGGGGGGGCTAATCCCCCCCTTAATTTATATAAACGGGTTTTTCATGCAGAATTATTCCGTTTTCCTTCAAATTTTGCTTATAGGTTCACTGAGTTAAGGCGCTTCCCTGATTAGTTTTCGGGATTGATTAGTTAAGTATAAAGGGGAGGGAATAAATTATAGATAATCGGGGGCTAATCGGGGGATCGGGGGGCTAATCCCCCCTTAATTTATATAAATGGGTTTTTCATGCAGAATTATTCCGTTTTCCTTCAAATTTTGTTTATAGGTTCACTGTGTTAAGGCACTTCCCTGATTAGTTTTCGAGATTGATTAGTTAATATAAAGGAGGGGGGGATCGGGGGGCTAATTCCCCCCCTTAATTTATATAAATGGGTTTTTCATGCAGAATTATTCCGTTTTCCTTCAAATTTTGTTTATAGGTTCATTGGGTTAAGACGCTTCCCTGATTACTTTTCGGGATTGATTGGTTAAGTATAAAGGGGGGAACGGGGGGCTAATCCCCCCCCTTAATTTGTATAAATGGGTTTTACATGCAGAATTATTCCGTTTTCCTTCAAATTTTGTTTATAGGTTCACTGTGTTAAGGCGCTTGCATGATAATTTTCGGGATTGATTGGCTGAGTATAAAGGGGGGAACGGGGGGGGGCTAATCCCCCCCTTAATTTATATAAATGGGTTTTTCATCCAGAATTATTCCGTTTTCCTTCAAATTTTGTTTATAGGTTCACTCAGTTAAGGCGCTTCCCTGATTAGTTTTCGGGATTGATTAGTTAAGTATAAAGGGGGGGGGATCGGGGGGCTAATCCCCCCTTAATTTATATAAATGGGTTTTTCATGCAGAATTATTCCGTTTTCCTTCAAATTTTGTTTATAGGTTCACTGTGTTAAGGCGCTTCCCTGATTAGTTTTCGGGATTGATTGGTTTAGTATAAAGGGGGGGAACGGGGGGATAATCCCCCCCCCTTAATTTATATAAATGGGTTTTTCATGCAGAATTATTCTATTTGCTTCAAAATTTGTTTATAGATTCATTGGGTTAAGACGCTTCCCTGATTAGTTTTCGGGATTGATTGATTAAGTATAAAGGGGGGGAACGGGGGGCTAATACCCCCCTTAATTTATGTAAATGGGTTTTTCATGCAGAATTATCCCATTTCCTTCAAATTTTATTTATAGGTTCACTGTGTTAAGGCGCATCTCTGATTAGTTTTCGGGATTGATTGGTTAAGTATAAAGGGGGGAGCAAGGGGCTAATCCCCCCCCCTTAATTTATATAAATGGGTTTTTCATGCAGAATTATTCCGTTTTCCTTCAAATTTTGTTTATAGGTTCACTGAGTTAAGGCGCTTCCCTGATTAGTTTTCGGGATTGATTGGTCAAGTATAAAGGGGGGGAACAAGGGTCTAATTCCCCCCCTTAATTTATATAAATGGGTTTTTCATGCAGAATTATTCTGTTTCCCTTCAAATTTTGTTTATAGGTTCACTGAGTTAAGGCGCTTCCCTGATTAGTTTACGGGTTTGATTAGTTAAGTATAAAGGGGGGGAACAAGGGGCTAATTCCCCCCCTTAATTTATATAAATGGGTTTTTCATGCAGAATTATTCCGTTTTCCTTCAAATTTTGTTTATAGGTTCACTGAGTTAAGGCGCTTCCCTGATTAGTTAAGTATAAAGGGGGGGATCGGGGGGCTAATCCCCCCTTAATTTATATAAATGGGTTTTTCATGCAGAATTATTCCGTTTTCCTTCAAATTTTGTTTATAGGTTCACTGTGTTAAGGCGCTTCCCTGATTAGTTTTCGGGATTGATTAGTTAATATAAAGGGGGGGATAGGGGGGCTAATTCCCCCCTTAATTTATATAAATGGGTTTTTCATGCAGAATTATTCCGTTTTCCTTCAAATTTTGTTTATAGGTTCATTGGGTTAAGACGCTTCCCTGATTACTTTTCGGGATTGATTGGTTAAGTATAAAGGGGGGAACGGGGAGCTAATCCCCCCCCCTTAATTTATATAAATGGGTTTTACATGCAGAATTATTCCGTTTTCCTTCAAATTTTGTTTATAGGTTCACTGTGTTAAGGCGCTTGCATGATAATTTTCGGGATTGATTGGCTGAGTATAAAGGGGGGAACGGGGGAGGGCTAATCCCCCCCTTAATTTATATAAATGGGTTTTTCATGCAGAATTATTCCGTTTTCCTTCAAATTTTGTTTATAGGTTCACTGAGTTAAGGCGCTTCCCTGATTAGTTTTCGGGATTGATTAGTTAAGTATAAAGGGGGGGGGGATCGGGGGGCTAATCCCCCCTTAATTTATATAAATGGGTTTTTCAAGCAGAATTATTCCGTTTTCCTTCAAATTTTGTTTATAAGTTCACTGTGTTAAGGCGCTTCCCTGATTAGTTTTCGGGATTGATTGGTTAAGTATAAAGGGGGGAACGGGGGGATAATCCTCCCTTAATTTATATAAATGGGTTTTTCATGCAGAATTATTCTATTTGCTTCAAAATTTGTTTATAGATTCATTGGGTTAAGACGCTTCCCTGATTAGTTTTCGGGATTGATTGATTAAGTATAAAGGGGGGGAACGGGGGGCTAATACCCCCCTTAATTTATGTAAATGGGTTTTTCATGCAGAATTATCCCATTTCCTTCAAATTTTATTTATGGGTTCACTGTGTTAAGGCGCATCTCTGATTAGTTTTCGGGATTGATTGGTTAAGTATAAAGGGGGGGGGGAACAAGGGGCTAATTCCCCCTTATCTATACTAATATATAAAGTAGTAAAGATTGTTTGTTTGTTTGTTTGTTTGTTTGTAGGGGGTAATCTCTGGAACCACTGAAGCGATTTTAAAAATGATGGTGGCAAATTAATGGTGACAATCCCTGCTCCAACATAGGCTATATTTTATGTTGGTGCCACCACCCCCAGGGGGGTGCAGGAGCGAAAAACTTTCTAAAATTTCGATTTTTTGTGTACTGAAGGAGATAGAAGTATCAAATTTGGTATGGTAGTTACTTATAAGATGTAAATGCTCTCTAAGAACAAATTATAAAAACATTCGCAATTTAAAAGGGTGAGATGAGGAAGAAGCGTTCTAAAAACATTCTAAATTACAATTTCTATGGAATCTCTGAAACTACAGAACCGATTTCAAAAGTGATGGTGGCAAATGGATGGTGACAGTCCCTGCTCCAACATATGCTAAATTTTTTGTCGGTGCCACTGCCCGCAGAGGGTGCAGAAGCGAAAAACGTTCCAAAATTATGATATTTTCAATAATGAAGGAGTTAGGAACTTGACATTTTGTATGGTCGTTACTTACAAGATTTAAATGCTCTATAAGAACAAAATCTAAAAAAATTCGAAATTTAAAAGGCTGAAATAAGCAAAAAATTTTCTAAAAACATTCTAAATTACAATTTGTATGGAATGTCTGGAACTACTAAAGCGATTTCAAAAGTGATGGTGGCAAATGGATGGTGACAATCCCTGCTCCAACATAGGCTATATTTTATGTCGGTGCCACTACCCCGAGGGGGGTGCAGAAGCGAAAAACGTTCTAAAATTGCGATTTTTGCGATGCTGAAGGAGCTAGAAACTTCAAGTTCGTCATGATTGTTATTTATAAGATCTAAATGCGCTCTAAGAACAATTTCTAAAGAAAAATGATCTAATGATTCTGCGATTTTTCAACTATTGAATTTCTAAAATTACCAAATTTCACAATAGAGTACCATAGCGAAACCTTCACGCGTAAAAAGATAATGATAAGGGCGACGTGTCCTGACGTGTATATTGACTATAGCACGAGTCACAAATTATAGTATCCTTATTATTCTGTTAAAATATAAAAGTGAATTATGAAATGTCAATATTTTGTTTGATTAAAGGTTCGTTAAGAGAAATTGACCAGCGTAGCGGGCGTAGCTTGCTAGTATAAGAATAAAATTACAATAATCCAGCAATATATGAAACCCTATTTCTCTTTTCCAGGGTCCCCTTTCCTTTATTGTCACAAAAATTTGAGCATTTCCAATGTCTCAAAGTGTAGATGGGAGTATGTAAATAAATATGTAGATAAATATATTTATTATTAACCTACTCTATTAGTATAAAATATCAGCTCTCACTGAAAATTACATGCTAAATTTGGGGACCGAGGGCCCAATTAGCGTGCAATCACCCAATTGCTACAAGTTTCAAATTTATTTTACATTTGCAGTAGGCACATATATTTTTTAAATCTAGCTACTGTCTTACGCACTTTAGATAGTTTGTGTACAATAAAATTAATGCTAATAAAAATTTACCTTATTCCAATTACTTGCTTTGAATAAGGAATTGATATTTTTTGCTCATTTAAAATAATACAGCTGGGAAACAGAATGTATATATATAATAATAATAATTTTTAGTTATTTACAGTTTGTAAAATTTATTATGAATATTTAACGAATTCTTAAACTGAAAGTCCTGGTTTTATTTTATTTATTTAAAAAAAAAATAATAAAAGCATATAAAATCATTGCATCATTTGTTTTAATTAGAAAAAAAAAAAGTTATTCTATAAAATATTTACGAGAATTAAGTGATAAATCCCGGATATCAAAGTACAATAAAATTTAAAAGAAAAAAAGATATATCTGAGTTCCAGGCTTGTTTTGAATAAGAATGAATATTTTTTGTTCCTTTTTAATAATACAGTGGGAATATATATATATATATTATTTACAATTTCTAAAATTTAACATAAATATTTTACAAACTCTTAAATAGTTCATTTTCTGTTCTGTTAACTAAAAAACTCGTAAAAAAACATAACAAAATTTCTTTTTAAATACAGCTCAAGAAAAAAAAAAAAAGTTTTCGATTTGCTGAACTTCAATTACTGACAATAGATGGCGCTCCGGCCAAACACGGCGTGGCGTTCCCCTACCTGAGGTATTCTATTACCATGCGCGGAGGAAATGCGTAAAAAGTCTACGCAATAGGCTTAAGAAAATAGTCCCATTTTTAAACCAGATTATTTAAAAAACTAGAGTTTTCCTATTTAAGCGGATCAGGGGATTCGCTTCATCTAAAAAAGATTAGTATCATATATTAATTTTTAAAAAATCGTCCGGTCGGGTATCGAGAATAGCGTTTTACACTATGACACCATTACATGCAGAGTGAAAAACTTCCCATTTTACTTAAAAATGAGTTTCCAGATCTTAAAATCTACTGCATGTAGAAATCTATAAATTTCAGGATAGAGTTAGACCGGAGATATAAGACAGCTGTGAAAAAATCAAAACGTTATGCCTCATATTTGCTGAGATATTAAATGTCGGCTTTTCGCTTTTCCTTTGAACTCAAACAAGGTGTATATATAGAGTGACGGAAATCTTCGGTTTTGGGCTTTCGGTTTTCGTTTTTTTGCTGCGTCACTCGAGAAACTACCGTCTCTCATGATAGATAAATAATAGAAATGGAAATTAAAAAGTTATCTACAGCATGTTTAAAAAAAAATGTGTGTACAATTGCACTCACCTATCCGAATAATTTTTATTTAGAGTGTGACCTAACCTTAGAATGTAACTTTTCTAATCTAGGAGTTTTAAAATGAAATGGCCGCTTGATTTTGAAAGTCATATCTCGCGAGTGGCTTCGATTTTCTTGAATTTTTCCCATTGGTTTCGAGCAGGGTATTTACCATGGTTTCTGCGGGGTTTGTTGATGACCACGGTCTTCCCGAACTCTTCTTGTGAACATTTTGAACAATTTCATGTGCCTCAAACTTATCTCTAATTCTAACGACTGTAAGTCGCATAGCGGGATCTGTTGGAAACTCTCTCTGCACTTAGACTCCCAGTGGGACACTATGTCTCACAAGAAAGGTCTCCATAAGCGCATACTCAGAAATTTTTGAAAAAATTACAGAATGTTCTTCTCATGAGGATATATACGTCTATAAAAAAAATTCTGCGGAACCTCGATATAACGTCCGTAAAAAAATATGAAAATTTCGTTTATTTGGCGATTTATCACCGGTTGGCGATGGAATGAAATTAATCCTTTCAGGGGCAAAGTACTTATGTTTCTAAAATGTTGAAATCATTGAGTCACACCGGAATTTAACAACAAATTTATTTCCAAATAAGGAAAAGATTTTCTTCACGTATATTATCTATACTAATAAAACAAAGTTTCGCTCTGTGTGTGTGTGTGTGTGTGTGTGTGTGTGTGTGTGTCTGTGTGTGTGTCTGTTGGCAATGTCTAGCAAAATCTAGCCCACCTTCTCACAATAGTGAGAAGTCTGAAAATTTAGGTGTGGATAGTCAAGGTCTGGTCATGTTCACCTGAGTCTCAGAATTTTAATATTTTGATAATTACCCAACATATTAATGATAATCTCATCTCATTAAACATCGTATCGAAAATGCCATCTTTTAAATAAAAATGTCTAAGGAAAAGAACTGCTGTTTTGGATTTGCAAGCGGAAATGAACGAATTCAAAATTATTTTACTAATTAGCGAATTTTAAGAAGACTAATTAAGACATCTATTTGAAAATTTCTGAGCATATGTAAAAAAAAAAAAAAAAAAAAAAAAAAAATCGGCATCCGACTATGCGATTTTTGAAAAAATCGGCCGTTAATTTTTCTTAATTTATGCAAAAAACTGCCAAAAATCTACCGGCGCCAGTGGAAAAAATCCGAGAAAGTTTCAGACAGGGATTTGCTTTCATTAAAAACTGAACTACAAAGAGATCTGTTTCTCTGGCCGATCCCTCCATTTAGTTTGCGAAAATGAAAGGAAATAATTGCCAATTTTTACTAATGAACAAAAATTTAGATATCTAATTAAGATATAGATTTGAAATTGAGGATGGGAAGGGGTGTCATCTGCCGGCTATTATCAGAAAAATCTAATTATCAGAAAAATTTAATTCTTTTTTTTTAAATGATCGCGTTAATGTAGGTGAAGGTGGTTTTCTTGAACAAATTATTCTAGGTTTGTTTAGTTTTATTATCACGGGCCCGAGCAACAACGGGCGGGTCATCTAGTTTCCAAATAAGTAAAAGATTTTCTTCACGTATATTATAAAAGTAAAATTTGATTCCAAAATTCCGGTGTCATTGTGGCATTTGGGAATTAAAATTAAGTGGGATATACTATATCCCACCGCCCTTCAAAGGGTTAAAAAAATACGCTTTTATGACAAATACTCTTTAAGGAAAAACTTTTTCATACTGAACTTGTATATGCATGTTTAACTTACATAATAAATAATTTTTTATAACTACAATTTTGTGTACACATTTATGTGTATATATAATGGAATTTAACGATTGTATTTTACGATTTAAAACAAAATTTAAATTGATTAAAATTGTTTCAAATTCAAAAATAAGCCCGATTCTGAACATTGTCAATTCAAGAAAGTTTTTGTTGCTATGGAAACAACGACTTCTTCGATATAGAAATGTATAACGAATCCGTTTGTCATCGGGCTTTTCCTTTTAAAATACATTTAAAAAATATACTTGTACAATCGTTGAAGCCATTTAAATTAGAAAAAAATCGTGGAATGGAGGATAAAACAATAGGCAAAATTTCATTCAATCGGTAATAAATAGAAAAAAAAACGTGAGTGATTTATTTAATCTGATTTAAAACATATTTTAAATTAATATTAATGCAAACGTACAGAGAGGGTTGAAAATGTTGAACGCAAAATGCAAACGATTCTGAACAAGAGGGTATGGTATCATGAGAAATAGAATTAACCCATTCGTATAATTTTTTAAGCTTATGACAATTTTACGCTTTCAAATTTTACAAAAATCTCATAGACAGGTGACAGGTCTCATAAAAAGAATTTCTTCAAACTCTTCGCTTACTTTAATATGCCTTTCAGATTCAAATATTTTTAAAACTTCGATTGTTAACTAAAAGTGAAAATAAACATACAGATTCCATAATTCAATAATACACATAACTTAAATGTCAGCTTCGCTATAACATAAAATAGATATTTGCAGCTTCCAAAACATAGAACATATTTTATCAGTGGTAAAAATAAGTAACTGTAACAACAAGCAGCTTGTATATATTATACAAAAAAAAAAAAAAAAAATCATCGTTTAAGTTTAAATTCATTAAATATAGGGCAGTTGCAATTGACGTCACCTTGGAGGTAAACAGTACAAATAGGTAGTTCTGATTGGTGGAATTACCCTTACCTCCAAGTGAATACAATGGATGATCAGCTGATTGCAACTGCCCTATTGCGCATTCGAATAATCATTTTACAAGCAATTTAAAATGCATTAAAATAGTTTGCGTTTGGCGAAGGGAAAATGTTGCTAGCCAAATCGTGTGTTTATGCGCCAAATACTCGAAAGTATTTTTTTTTTTTTTCAGATTTTCTACTGGGATTCCGCAGCTAAATTTCACTGTTCCTTTATTACATACATGTGTCGCTCCATTAGCATTTTTTTTTTCAAAATTTTCTGAGTATTCGCTTTAAGGAGACCTTCCTTGTCAGTGCAACTTCAAAGAACCACTGAACGCAAAACCACTGGACACAGCAGTCCCTGAAATGCTTGAAAAACCATGTCTGCTTGTCCCACTGCTCTCTCAAGTTGTAGCCTACGATGATGCACGTCACTGTAGCAGCAGCGCCGCGCATCATCGTAGGCTACGCATTTGGGATCGTAGTTGACTGTTTGCTCGGTAGATGGCAGCCCAAGGCGGGGCTTAGCTAGCGATCCTACATTAGAGATGTAGGATCCCTAGGGCTTAGCGTGTTAGCGTAGCAAAAAAAAAAAAAAAAAAAAAAGAAAAGAAAAAGAAAGAAAGAAAAGGAGTAGTCAAGGGGTTAAGCTACATTTTTGAATGTCTAGAAACACTTTAGGATAAATTTTAACTACTCAAAACTTAGCTTGATTTCGGCCATTATTTCAAATCAGTTAAATCTGAAAGGAAAAGAAGAAGAACATGCCAGTTACTTGTGAATAAATTGTGTATGCATTTTTTTTTTTAAACACCCGGTATATATATTCCATATTTTTATTCTATTGCAATTTAACATTTAATGGAGACAGATGAACTTGGCAGTTTTAACTTGTACTTGGAGTTTTAAATCTTTTTAAAAATATCCTTTATTGAATAAGAGTTCTTAGAGGATGTATTTTCTAAGAAGTCTTATTCACTAAATTTAAAATGCACTTATATTTATAATCTCCATGACTCTCTGAAGGCATATAAAACGAATTTTCTATGATTTATATATGCAGTAAAAAGCGTTAGACGTGGATGAAAATACATTGCGTTCTACGGCGATCCATCTGTTTTTGAACAAAAATGGAGGCTATTTTGTGAATCGCAAATCTCTTTTTTATGTAGGAACTCCAGTTACATCCGCTTTCGACACTTTGTTTGTGGTTCTTGGATCCAATCATATCGGAAAATTATATGCGAGGGTAAGTCATTAAGTAAGTCACAAAAGATAATTAAATAATAACTTACAATGATATTCACTTCAAAACTATTTTTATTTCTCAACGTATTCTCACCAATATTTATGCACTTATATCACCGTTTTATCAGTACCCCAACATCAGCTGTATAACATTCTTTGGGTTGCAGTCTCAGCCATATTAGGACTTCAAGTTGAACTTTTTCATCATCTGTGAACATCATCTTGCTTTCAAGATGGTTTTTTGGTGAACTACACAGATGAAAATCGCTTGGAGCTAAGTCGAAGCTGTATGGTGGATGTGTTGAAGAAGTTGCAAGATGATGTTCACAGATGATGAAAAGGTTCAACTTGAAGTCCTACTGTGGCTGAGACAGCAACCCAAAGAATTGTGTGCAGCTGGTGTTGGGGCACTGATAAAACGGTGATATAAGTGCATAAATATTGGTGGAGAATATGTTGAGAAATAAAAATAGTTTTGAAGTGAATATCATTGTAAGTTATTATTTAATTATCTTTTGTGACTAACTTAATGACTTTCCTTTGTAGTTTATGTATTTTTGATTATTCTTGATGAAATTACAAGAGCTCAAAGGATGCTAAAGTTAAATTCATGTAACAAAGTTTAATTTATATCGTCCCAAAAACATCCCATTTAAAATATTTGTTTTCAGTGCCATATATTGACTGTAGCCAAACCTATTCTAGGCATTTTTTTTACTCAAAAGCATAATTTTAATTATGAATATTATTAATAAATTCATATTAAAAAAATTATGAATTATGATCTACACTAATTTTTACATAAGCAGAATAGGTATAGTCAGAAACATGGGTGTGTAAGTTTACAGTTCATTCTAATCGCTATTTTTCGAGAAATAACGAAATTTCACTTTTCGAAAGTCTAAAGGGACCGTACCGTATTCTGCTACTGTTCAATCACATTTAATAAAATCGAAACCTGCGACCAGAAAATTTATAGGAAATATTCTCTTAGATAAAATTCGAAAAATGAAAGGTTTTTTTTTTATTTTATACATCGATTGATTCTACAATCTTACTGGTGTAAATCTGAAAGTTTTCCTTTGAAATTCTAATTTATATTTTCTATATTTGTGGATTTACCCTTAATAAATTTCTTTTTATAACTCTATGAATATTTAATAAAAAGGTGTAAAAACTACATCTTTTCCGGGTCGCCTTGATCCAAGGAACTCAAATATGTTGTCAAAAGTGGGTGTTACCGTTTGAAAAATGAGAGTGGGTGCATTTTTTAATATGTAGACGACACCAATTACAAAAATTGCATTCATATTCTGAAAAAAAGACAATATTCCGAGTCTAATGCAACCTTTGGCGGGATTTTATCGTAAACGGTCAGCGAATAAAGCCAGGTGTATCTTTTTAGGTAGATTTCGTAAGAAATACTACCTATTACATTCTCCCCTAAGTTGGAAATTTTGAAAAATTTTTGCAGATCTACGCCGATCATGACTCCCAGAACCCAAAACCACCCCCAGTTCAAAAGTTTATATATATATATATATATATATATGAAAGGATAAAAGCTAAACCCCTTTTTAAAATGCAAAATCCCTTTTTGCCCCTTTTAAAATTTTAAATTACCGTTTTAAAAAATAGAAATTTAAATCAAAACTTTTTAAATGCTTTAATAATTGTGTTTCAATTGATTGAAATTCGCGTTGCCCCTGTTAAATTAGTTTTCCTGCATCGCATCTTATAACTTTCAGAGATCGTTTTCTGACACTTCATAAGAATATTTGTGCTGACGCTAACGCGATTTTAAAGTCTTGCTGCATCCTATCGGCCGATGGAGCCAACGCCTTTATTCCGCACAATCAATCACTCAGCTCGCGGCCAATTAAAATTAAAAATACGCCTCTTTTGACTTTGACGACCTCTAGCAGAAATAATGCAAAACCTTCATATTTATACCATTGCACTGCTATCAGGAGCGAACTTTTTACGATTTCCCTCATCTAAACAAATCCACGCCAATCTGCTCTCGCGGAATTGCCTCGCGATGGACGAACCTTCGATGTCCAGACAGACTTAAAAAGCAGCTCTCACGCCAATATGGGCCTGGTTTAAAAGGAATCATGTAAGAAAAAGAAATAAACCAGGTTCCGTAATAAACTGAGTCTTCATTTAAACAGAAATACATTCACTCGGAATTTAACCGAATCCCGCTTACGGCCCAGGACTACACGAACATGTAAGGGAGTCAGAATGAGCGCTTTGACGTACGGAGCCGCCATCAGTCCGCGCAGCCACCGGCCCGGCCCGGCGCCCAACCACCGACGGAGTCCCGCTTCGTTTCAGAAGTCGAGTAGGACAGTTCATCTCAACGGGAAAATCCCAAAAACTAAACAGTTACGTCAATCCCAGCGAATACCTCCGTGAAAAATTCTTACAGCATACGGTGAAAGACTTACGGAATTTATCCCAAGAACTCAAAAGTACTTAATCTCCCTTCGTCAAAAGGAAAGTGAATCATTAACTTTTCTCTTCATTCTGAATCTTGTGCTGTATTTCATTCTGCCGGCAAGAATCGAAGTGTTTTATCAGCAGGAAGAAAAGTAGGTCAACTACACAGCTGTTTTCAATTTTCAAGAGCGCGCCGATAAAGAAATGAACTCAAGTGACCTATTAAGCGCCAGATGTTTGAGTTTTGGTTTGTGGACTATAGAGAAAAGGAAAGAAAATAAATCATTTGGTTAATGATCAGAGAAATCTTTCTGCGAAAGTTATTATTTTTTTTATTATTGTTTCGCGTCGTGGTGGTGAAATGAAAGTAAAAGCTATTTTATTTATTTTTTTTTTTTTTTGTGTCCGGTGTGTTGTGTTTTATTTTGGATTTATTTAAAGTAAAGGTTACAGGTATGTACTGTGGAACCACTCTAAAAAGACGGACCTTGGCATGCTGCCAAAAAAATAGACCCATCCGAAGGGAGGGAAGCATTATATTAGGAGGAGACAAAATACAGGTTTCCCTTATCTTGCCTGACCGCTTGTCATTTCTTCACTGGCTGTTCTAGTACTATTAGCGTTTGTTTTCTCTCTCCTTATTTTGTTTGCTATTCATTTTGTATTTGTTTCTACTTGTATAAAATGGATTTAAAAGAATCTAAAAGCTCTCAAGGCAAACATTTTCACAGTGCAGTTAAAAATATGTTAAACAATGTTGTAAAATATTGTGATAATAAGTTAATGTAAAATATTGTGACAATAGAGTATGTATGGGCGGATATGAAGGAATTCATTCGAAAAAGAAATATAACGGCGGATTTAAATATGGATCAACTTTTTAAATTGACCAACCTTGCACTAGAAAATGTTAATGCTGAGAAATGGAAAAACTACTGCACGAACATAGAACACCTGGAAAATGAGTATTGGAAGAAAGACGGCATAATAGAAGAAATGTGTGATCCATTAATTATTTCGTTCGACGATGATGATTTTTTTCCGGATGATTCTGATGATGACATCGAAAATGAATAAGTTTGCCCTGCACTTTTTTTTTTTTTTTTTTTTTTTAAGAAGGTCTGTGATGATATTATGAAATACAAGCATTTTTATTGCTTTATTTTTTTCTGAGACCTTCACTTTAAAATAATTTTATTTTTACCAGCTTTAGCATATATTTTTTAAGTTCTTTCATCTCATTTTGACAATAATTTCATTTTTATTCCTATTTGCCTGAAATTTTTCAAGAATTAACATTCAAATACTTAAAAATCGAACAGCGTCTTTAATTTTCCTATAAATTCGGCACATTGTGAGTTACAATTACAATTTTTTCGTGAACTTATCCGAAAAATAGGTTCAAAGGGCGACCTTCAACGACATTTTCAGTAAGATTAGTTACTTTTATAATAAAACGAAAAACGCTGTTCGATTTCCTGATATCTGAATAAGAAAGTCTGAAACTTTCGCGTATTTATGAATTAAAAAGATTTAGAAAAAGGTATCCGAAAACTTAATTTGAATTCGAGCACATTTTTAAAAATATTTGAGTGTAAAAAATATTTTTCATCCTTTTGTATGACTCTGTACTCTTTGAACTATTTTCTTTTATTATTAATTGAGTATTTTGTCATACATTTTCACCATATTATTAAATGGTTTCATGTAGGAAAATAAACATGAGCAATCAAGGAAAAAAAAATGGAATTCTTGCGGTAAAATTAAATATATGTATATATATTAATAATCATAATAATAAAAGAACATTTTAAAACCACACTTCTCCTACAATTACATAAGTGTGCCCTATAACTGTAAGGAACCGATATTTAAAATCGTAATTTATTTAAGAAAACAAGAAATTGCAATGTCATGTGTAAAAATACAGTAAAAAATAGTATTTATTTACTTAACATGTTTATATCCGATAATTAAATAATCTAAATTATCATAACATGTTTCTTTAGATTGAAGATATCCCCTTCATCGAAGTGAAAACTACAATTTTTATGTGCTTTATTACATAAGAACAAAAATCCTTTTTATAATCTTGTAACAAGTAAACATGAAACTATCGGAAATCAACTCATTCCCCCCACGAAAGCAAAACTAAGGGAGCCGGGGAGACTCCCTTTCATTACCCCGATCCCTATTATGAAGAATAGACTGGTCATATTTGGACCCGTTACTCACGTGACCAGTCTTTAAAGCTTGGCTGAGCAGTAATATAGTTTTGATATTAACCTTAACGAAGAAAAACTTTTGTTTTTTAAGACTTTTTAGTGAGAGGCATTGGTTCTCAAACTTGTATTTTTGAATGCTTTTTGA
The DNA here is from genome assembly GCA_963931845.1 of Maratus michaelseni. Lineage (NCBI taxonomy): Eukaryota > Metazoa > Arthropoda > Arachnida > Araneae > Salticidae > Maratus > Maratus michaelseni. The sequence continues at coordinate 443,816,662 of OZ007586.1, forward strand.
TTTATTAGATAACAAGCACTGAAGAATTTTTTTTCTTTTTTACAATTTTGGTTGTTTTAAAAGGACTGCCAAGTAATCTTTTAAAGAAATATTGTTTTTATTATTAGAAGCATAAAAAAGTGGTTCTCAAACTTTTTATTTAATTTTTTATGCATGCCAAAAATAAATTAAAGATGATTATGTTTATTATGCTATTATTTGTGTGAAAATTTTAATTATTTTTAAGTCAGCTATTTAAGTTCAAATATATAATTGTTTATGTATTGTGTTTAACGTAATTTTAAAGAGATGAAAAGGTAAGAATGGTGATTTTTATGAAAGTTCTTTAGTTGTGTTGAACTGATAATTACGATTTTAATGAAAAAATAACATTAAATAAACCTCATATTAAAATCATTTTTCTAGACAGTTTGAAAATATTTTAACAGAAGTGAAAATTTTATTAGTATTATATTATTATAATATTTTTATTATTAGGTGTTAAACTTTTTAAAGGTGATTTATATGCAACGTACTTTATAGTTAGTGAGGTTATTTAAATTTTTATTGAATTCAAGTTATTGAAAAAAAAAAAAAATTATTAAGGTGGATTTTAATTTTAAAAAGATGATTTTAACAGATTTTTACAGATATAGTGTTACAAATTTTAAATAGTTTGAAAGATTTTTTCATTTTTATTCTTATGTGCTTTAATTGTGTATTATATTTCTGTGTAATTCAGTGATATTTAGTATTTATATCTATCATGAGTAACCCAACCCCTCCCAAAGAAGTAGAGGATTTAACAGACAAATCAGGTGACCCCGAAAAAGAAAAAAATCAAATTTCGAGCAAAGATGATAATCCCGTTAATAATCCTGAAGAGAAAAATAATCAGAAGTCTAGTCAGGAATCTGGAGGTGCACCAGAGACATCTGGTGTAACAATGTTAGGTGGACAGACCCTGTCAGCTCAAGCTGGGTCTGCTCACACTTCAGTATGCGCCAACCCAAAAACGTCAGTAGACCCCGATATCGTTGCGTTTTCTCCGCAAGATGGAATGTCTTGGATACCATGGTTAGCCTATTTCGAGAGTGTCTGTATAGGACAGGGAAAAGACGAGTGCTGGAAAATTAGGCACATACAGAAGTATTTAAAGGACAGTGCACTTACGTTGTACATTAATAATTGTCTAAATGTACTTCATTGGTCCGAATTTGTCACTTTGTTTAATGAACACTACGAAATTCCCGATACCCTTTCTCTCACTGATTTTTCACGTATTAGATATAAAGTTGGAGAGGACTTGAACGAATATTATCAAAAAAAGACTAAAGTAGGCCGAACCTTAGGTTTAGAGCAGAAACTTATCCTGGAAGGGTTAACGGAGGGCTTGCCATTAGAAATGCAGAAGTTAGTTATTGCAGGCAACCCCTCAACTACACATTCATGGCGTGAATTAGTTTTCAGAATTAGCAAACTGCAACTGGACAGAAAGGGAAATGAGAGCAAATTTGAAGCAAGCCCCCAAAACCCCAATCAGTATCGACAATGGCGACCAAGCCGACCTCCATATGAGAATGGACAGAATTTTAACAGGCAGTGGAACTACAGAGTTCCCTATCAAACACACCCCATTCGACCTTTTCCATCAAATCAAGCAAGAAATCCCCAAAATACGTTTAGACCGACTTCAAATGTTCCACCACGACCTAACCCAACTAACACAGAACTTGCGGGCCACTGATGGCTACGTTAGCCTTGGCCCAAACTAGTAGATGAGGGGCCGCAATCGTTTGCCGTAACGGCAACTTAAAAAAACTGTCACGCCGGCCACAATGTGGCCGCAACAGAATTGGCCATAACTACATTAAGATGCCCATAATTGTGCCACAAGTGGTTAATCATAATTGACAGATAGCCTAAAACTGGCCACAGTTATACTTTAAGTGGCAATTATTAATGAAAACTAGCCACAGTTTGGCCATTAACGATCATCGTGAATAAAATCTAGCCAGAAGATCGCCACAGCCATGCCACCTGCGTTTGTTAAGAATAAAAGCTACCCCAAAGCTGGCCATAAATGTTAATTTATTGGTCATCATAAATGTAAACTAGCCTTAAGCCAGCCATCCACATACCATCAATGCTATTCATTAATGAATGCATGCCGAAAGCTAGCCACTTTGTTGCCATGAATGGGCATCATTAATGTATGCAAGCCGAAAGCTAGCCACTTCGTTGCCATCATTAATGAATGCAAGCCGAAAGCTAGCCACTTTGTTGCCATCAATGGTAATCATTAATGAATGCATGCCGAAAGCTAGCCACTTTGTTGCCATGAATGGGCATCATTAATGTATGCAAGCCGAAAGCTAGCCACTTCGTTGCCATCATTAATGAATGCAAGCCGAAATCTAGCCACTTTGGTGCCATCAATGGTAATCATTAATGAATGCATGCCGAAAGCTAGCCACTTTGTCGCCATCAATGGGCACCATTAATGAATGATAGCCAAAAGCTAGCCATATTCATGCCACTATTAGATATCATGAATGGAAGCTGGCCAGAATTATACTTTTTATGGTCCTCAAAAAAGTAAAGTTGAGCAAGAAAGGCCCATTTTTACTCCTTTGGCAGGGACAATTTTTTTTATTTTTTAAAGTTATTTTAAACTTTAGAATCTAAATTTACTGGTCCATAATTTTTGTCTGAAAACTCTAAATATTTTATTCAAAATTTGAAAAAAAAAAAAAATCTATTGGAATATTTTTCTTAACAAGAGCTCATAACACCAACCTGACTTTTATGCATACATGTTTCACTTTATTATAATATTTTTCAGTTAAAAACTGCAATGGTGTTATAAGCACCCCATATTAAAATGTCAAAATACAATAAAATCGAAAGTGTTTCAGATCTTGTATAGAATACTTTCAATCTGGAAGCAATAATAATAATTTTTTAAAAAGAAAGTGTCCCAATGGAGGCAAAAATTGGCCGTATCCACTCATCTCATTAGATCGGAATAAAAGGCCATACGGTTATGATTTATTTTTTAGTGTTATTCTGAAAAAGTTGCAAAAGCCATAATTGTAATTAATAAAAGAAAAGTTGATAACACAAGGTGTAAAATATATATTGAGCGTTAAATTACCAATGATGGTGAGAATACGAAAAAAAAAAACTAATTTTCTTCAATTTTTAATTAAATTATAGGTTTAAACATTCTATTCAAAGGAGTAAATTTTTAAGTAGTTTCAATTTATGTTTCTTCAAGCTAATTCACCAGGTGGATTGTCCAGCCAGAATTTCCATTGAAAATTGTTATCTAATGATTATATTCAACATCCCTTTTTCGAAGCAAATAAAAAATGCATAATGTTAAATGAGATACCATATGAAAGGATTTTCGAGCGACTTCTGACATAGTACACTCACATTTCTTTAAATCATGTATTTTGGTTAAAATTGCAAGTAATAAATTAAATAGGCATTGTTTTCAGAAATGAAATGAAAGTTTTTCCTCAAATTACTGTTGCCACAAAAATTAAATTCCACAACAATGATTATAAAAAAAATGTTCAATAAAGATAAAGTGGACATGGTTGCTGCATGGGTTTATTTTATATTTATGATAAAAAAGCAAAATTTAAATTCAAGTGCTCAATTTTTTTTTTTTTTTTCAAAACATTATGTCACCCTCTAATGTAGTTAAAATACAATTTATATATATATATATATATATATATATATCGCTCTTGATATTTTCAGTCAGTTTTTACTGTAAAATGTGAAAGAATAAATTGGATTATATTCTGGCTTTATTTTTTTTTTAGAAGTTTAAACATGCATCTAAAAAATATTAGATATTGCTAAAAAATATTAGGCTGCAGTGTGAAATCTTCACACAGGCCCACTAGTATATATTATTTCTGTTATCAACATCCCCTTTTCTCAGAAAATATGAAATGCAAAACAATGAACGAGATGCCATAAGAAAAGATTTTGAACCAGCTTCTGACATACTGCACTCACATCTCGGTAAAACATATTTTTTGATTAAAAATTGCTGTAAATTAAAAATTAAATCTGCATTGTTTTCATAAAAGAAATGAAAGGCTTTCCTCAAATTAGTGTGGCCACAAAAATAAAATACCACATTATATAATGCTTAAAATGATTATAAAAAATAAATACTACAAAAAAGATAAAGTGGGACATAGTTGCTGCACGGGTTTATTTTATATTTATGACTAAAAAGCAAAATTGAAATGCTCAATTTATTTTTCTTTGTCCCATGTTTTTTCCGAAACTGATGTCATCCTCTAAAGCAGTTAATTAACTATAGATATATACATATTTTTGTCTTTGCTATGCTCGATCAGTTTTTACTGTAACTGTGATGGAATAAACGAGATGATATTCTGGCTCGACTAATGTTGTTTGAAGATAGTTTCAGTCCTTAATTTTCCTTTACAAGTTTAAACCTGCATCTAAAGAGTATTAGATATTGCTAAAAAGTATTAGACTGCAGTGTGAAATCTTTGCATGGGTCCACTGGTGCTTTTATAATACAATTTCTTACCTGGATGTTTCTTCCAATTATCCAGCTTGAAAATAAAACAAAAACGCAGGAACTCTATTTTATAAAATTGGTAAAATGTTGACATTACTGATCATTGAAATTTAAGAATTTTTTTTAATGATGTAACTATACATACATGTAAATTAGGTCCGTTCAAAAAATGTCATTTCACTATCTCCATCTCTTTGGCATATAATATCAGAAAAATGTAGCAGTATTCCTATAAAGTAATGTTTTAGTCTGTTAAGGACTCTTCCCCCCTTATACACATCATAGAACAAAATTTCAATGTATATATATTTACAAAATATTACTAATTGACAGAAAGCCAATTGTCACTATTTTCCTTCTTATGTAATCTTAAAATTTCTCTTATTAAATAAGTTTAATATTTTTTCAAAATAGTAGTGGCAGTTGATCTTCTAGAATACGGCAGGTTCACCATTCATACACTAAATCTTTTGTTTGTTTTTTGAAATGGACTAAACATTACTCATAAATAATAATATATCATTGTTTTTATTTTTTAAAGATTAGCAAGTAATGAGTACTGAATTTTTTTTTTTTTTTTAAATATATTACCAATAAAGAAATCTTTTAAAATATTTTTCCTTCCAGCAGGAGGTATGTGACTTTTGACTAACAAAATTTCAAACTGATTCATACAATATTATGTACATTAAAATTTTAATCTCAACTTTTAAGGAGATTATGATGAAATTTTTATTAAAATTTTCAAAAGTTTTTATACAGCAAATTATTTTTAATACCTGATCTCCAAGTAATGCTAATTTATAATCAACCAACAAAAACAGTTTATCAGGCTGTCAGTTTTTAAAATATAGCCTACATAAAACACAGGGGGAATGTTCTTAGAATGAGAAAGAAGGGGAAAATATATAGTACATCCTTTTTAACAACATCACTTGCATAAATAAATATATATATTTAAAAACACTAGAACTGAATGCTTTTTTTTCATATAAATTTTATTTTTCACAACAAATGTAAAACAAACCAACCAAAAAACATTTATTTATGTATTTACAAGATGCTCAAAATTTATCAGAAATATTTTACAAGAAAATTTAATCCTGTTACAATTAAATTTCTGATGTTTCTTAATTTAAGTTGATAAACAAGAGCTGAAAATCTACAGTCATCTTCACAGAGAACTTTTTTCTTTCCAGATTTTTATTCTTCTTCTTCTGAAAAACAAAAAATAAATTTTACAAAACAAAATTAAAATGCCTTACTTTAAAAACACCACTTATTAATTAGCCATTTATAAATATAATCGGAACAGAAGTTATAATTTAAAAAAACTATTTACAAAAAGCTTTGTAGTTCAAGTTATTTGTACACAATGAAACTATTTTATTGCAGTATACCTAGATTTGCTTTTAACAAAAACTCATGAAAGGGCAGCGTTGTCAAATGACGCCTAATTCCTTTTTTTTTTTTTCTAGGTGCGAATCTGCATTTCATGGTGGCAATTTTATGTTATATCATATTCTCTCATTTCTTTTTGCAACCATGTTAACAATAATATTATTTCTATTTTTATGTGTTAAGAGCAGGGGGGGGGGGGGGGGGCTGTATATATTAAATACTTTATCTCGGTGTTAATCACTAAAACAAAATAAAAACAGGCTTTCTATAAATTCTTTCTAATAACTTCAAATATATAAATTCATATTCTTTACATATGATGTATGGGTGCTCTTTCTTTCATTTCATAAAAGTCGAATTGCTCACTTTGTCAATGTTTCTAGAATTTGTATCGCTAGAAACCAGCAGTTCTTTATTTTCTTCACTTTATATTTTCACATAACATTTCCTTCAAAATGGCTTTGTAAAGTAGGAAAATACATTGTGTACCTCCAAGCTATAAATCTGATATTATCACTCATAAAACAATAGCATTTCAATTCTCACTGTAATTTAGTTCAAAATAAGGAAAAGCAATTTTTCAACTTTTCCCCGTCAAAGTTAAAAAAGTAAAATTTAATTCAAAGTTTCTGGTTTGAATCGTATTAAAATTAGGTGGGATATAATATATCCCACCACGCCTCAAAGGGTTAAAAGACAATAAAGAAAAAATGAAGTTACTTTGACACAGGGTTGGGTTTCTTCCGGAAGAAACTGGAAAAAACCGGAAGAAATGGAAAAAACTGGAAGAAACCAACAGAAAACAAAACAGATGCTCAAAATTAAAATATATTAACTATATAAAAGAATTAAATTCAAAACCTAATTATATGAAATTTAAATTGGAAATTTTAATTAATATTAAAAATATTATTTATGGAAAAATAAGTTATTTTTTAATAACAAACTTCAGGTTCAGCAGGTATTTACAGGTTATGTTTTTTACAACTTTAGAGGTAGGGGGGTATTTTTTTATTGTTTATATAATTTCTGTAAAAAAAAAAAAAAACCTACCAATTCTTTATTTATCATATAAAAATGCAATATTTTAAAAACTATTGTGCAAAACTTAAAACAAATTTGTAATTATGTATACTAGCATGCTGATTTAAAAGATAAATGTTCTAAAAATAAACTCTACAGGGATAAGAATTTTTTTCATCTTTTGCATTCATCCATTCTAAGTTGAGAAATTGATTGCAGCATCTTAAAGCTAAATTACTTCTGTTTTGTTATACAATGTTGCACTGTAGTAAGGAAAATGGAGATTTTAATGAAATCCTTCAATACAGTAATTACTGTATATTAGTTTCCTTAATAAAATGGGCGTAAATTCAAAGCACTGTCTTTTATTTAAAAGAGTTTCATTCTACAATAGGTAAATGATCCACATACTATTTACTACTGGTTACAGAAGTCAGAAGTTTAAATTATATATATATAAAAAAAAAATGTGCCTCTTTTGAATTGAATTACATTTAATTGATTTTGTGTATTTTGGATAAATTTATTTGGTACATTTCCATTATACCAACACCATTGTCGTCACCAAGTGCAATAATTGGCACAAAATGAAATTCATGTGAAAGGATTCAATTGAAAAAAAAAAAATGTTGGCACAAAATTGAGCATTTAAAAATATAACATTTGAAAATTACAGACTTTCACGAACTATTTTATTAAATCGACACGAATATAGACTTAAAATAAAAGAACAAATAAATATTATATGATAAATTAATAAAATTAACTCAATTTAAACTACAGGCATAGCATTGTAAATGTCTCTTAGCATTGCAGTAAGCATTTCACTTTTTGAATGAAGACGTTCATACTTTTTTTTGAATAAAAACTTTTTTTATGTATCCAAAGTCCTGAAACAATTTTATTGCAGCGTCCTCATCATCTGGTAACTGCCAAATGGTAAAATCCACATTAGTGTCAACAATAAATATAAGTTACTACTTAATATTAAATATTTTCTATTTGAAAAATAGCAAATTAAGATGTTTTGCGAGGTTACAGAGTAAATTAAGTAATAATAATAATAATTAAAAAGTGTCATGTTCAATAAATAGCAAATCACAATGTTTGGCACGGTTTGCAATAAAAATATTTACATGTTCAGGGTTGAAATAAATAGCACATTAGCATACATTTTGGCATGGTGTTAGAAAAGTCCCATTTATTTTATTCAGGTACACAATGATTGGAAAGCTTTAGACAGGTGTGTGATCTTGGCTAAAAAACTGGTGTAATTATCAATTTATCATACATAATTAAATTTTTATAAGTCTAATTAAATTTATGTAAGGTTATCTATTAGAAAATACATTTATTTTTATTGTATTTTACAAAGTTGTTTTATTGTATTTTACAAAGTTGTATGGTAAATTCTTAAAGAAAAACAGTTTCTTCCATTTTTTTCCACTTGGAAGAAACCTATTTCTTCCAGCCGGTTTTTTCCACTTTGGAAGAAACTTGCCAACCCTGCTTTGACACATCATAGACAATCTCTGACAAACAGATTTTTCCATTTTAATTTTGTTTTTTTAACAGTTAAAACTGTTTTGGCCAATAATTGAAAATTTTTTAGTAGAATTTGGGGACTCCTGAAAATCGGGGACCCTGGGCCCGTGCCCCGAATGCCCTGCCCATGGCAGATATATAAATTTCTCTATTTTTGGCCGCAATCAATTGACAAATTTAGCAATTTTTCTCATGCGATCAATGGAAGAATTTCGCTATTTTTCCCCATGACTGACTGAATAGTTTCGTGATTTTTCCCGCAGCTGACTGATGAATTTCAGAATATTTTCCTGCTACCAATTGCCGAATTGTGCAGGGAGGGAGGTTTTGCGACAAATAAGCAAATTTCCTGATTTTTTTTTCCTACAACAAACTGCCGAATTTCGAGATTTTTGTAATTTTTCTTGCGACCAAGTGACAAATTTTGTGATATTTTACTGTGACCGATAGACGAATCTTGCGATATTTTCTCACGACCGATAGATGATTTTTGTGATATTTTCCCCGCTACATTTTGGTGAAATTCGCGAAAGCAAATTCTTGCGAATCCACAATAATCAGGGCACATTTCCAGCTATATAAAAACGGGCCGGGTGCATTTACAACTATAAAAAAATGGGCAGGGTGCTGCGCCCTCTCGAAAATGTCTAGGGGAAACACTAATTACTCCAATACAAATATTGCCACAGTTATTTTATTCTAAAAACTTGATATTTGAGTAATTTTAATTAATTTTCAGCAGTGAAATTAACTCGAAATTATTGAATAACAAACATGTGAATTTTTACATTGCTAACTAAGCGTAACCAAGCTTCCAGGCTTGAACATTTTTCACACTGTCAGTTTTACGCTTAGTTAGCAATGAAAAAAATCACCATTTTTATTACTTGATATTTGATTTAAAGGAAAATTTAAAAACATGGATTTGAGCCTTCAGCTCTTCTCCAGAATCTTACATTTGCAAAATATTTTGGGCAAAACATAAGAATGTTTTAAAAATACCTTGAATTTAAATATCATTTTTTAAAGTTTCTTAAGAAAAAAGGGTCAAAGAAAGTATTAAAGAAGGTCCCTTTCTCCAAAGAATCCGCTTTATTTTTAATTTGTTAAAAATTATACATATAATCAAAATCCAAATTAATTTATATGACAACATATTAAAAAAAAATCCTTAATTTAGAGGTCAGAAGATTAAATAATTTTATCACCTTCTCCCTTCCTCTTCTACATACATAGCATAAATTAAAAAAAATTATTTAGCATAAATCTGTGTAATCTTAAGTATTGTCAAAGTTCATGAAAGTCAAAAACCCTGTTAACAAAAATTATTTGACACATTTCTGCAAAACTTTAAAAAATACTCAATCTTTTTCTATTAAATTTTACATTTCAAAAATTTAAATTAATTTAATTTTTATTAAATGTAAGTCCAGATTAGATGCACTATATTTCCAGAAGTGTCACAATAATCACAAAACTGAATCATCACTCTTGAAACAAATATTAAAACATTTAAAGCAAACATTTTCTAAGCACATGAGCTGTAGCATCAAAATTTTGAGTAATTTGAAGGACCCATTGTACAAGATGTTTACAATTCATGAAACTCTGCTAAACTGTTTTAACAAACTGTAAAATAACAATTTTGAATAAAATAATTTTAATAAAAATGAACAATTCCTATGCAATTGGTAATAGACGAAGATTTTTTTATGATAACTTTTTGAATACAGTTTTGTTAAAATATTACAATTTAACTAAATTTTAATATGAAAAAGTTTACAAAATGATTTTTTGGCCATTTAAAAGATATCGCCAAATTTATCAGCCAATCGTGGTAAAAAATCTTAAAATTAGTCAATGGATTGTCGGGGGAAAAAAAAAATCTCAAAATTCTACAATCAGTCACAGGAAAAAAAAATCATGAAACTCGTTAGTCGATCGTGAAAAAAAATCTTTAAATTCTTCAGGCGCTTGAGAAAAGAAAATATGAAATTCGTCAGTGGATTGTAGGAAAAAATCGAGAAACTCTTCAACCAGTCGCGGTAAATAAATCGCAAAAATCGTTCACTGGTAGCAAGAAAAAATTATGAAATGCACCTGTCAATCAAGGGTAAAATCTAAAAAACATTGTGAAATTCATCAGTCTATAGAGAAGAAAATCACAGAATTCTTCAATCAGTCACGGGAAAAAATCACAAAATTCTTCAATAAGTCGTAGAAAAAAAAAATCTTGAAACTTTTGCCATTTGCCCTGTGGCGATTAAAAAATTGTCATTGATTGCCTGCCACCCCTATGCGGTCACTTCCCAGTTACAAATTCCATTGCAATCCTTGAGTGACTGACGAATTTTAAGATTTTTTCCCCCAAGAATGTGTTAAGAATTTTGCGATCCCCCCCCCCCCCTCCATTTGTTTGACGAATAGCACAATTTTTTTCACCCCTGACGATCGAATTTCATGATAATTTCACTTGACCGACTGGCAAATTTTGCAGGTTTGTTCCATGATCGATCGACGAATTGCAAGATTTTTTTTCCCTGATCAACTGACAAGTTTCACCTCGTGAACGACAGAATTTGGGGATTTTTTTTCTTAGGATTGACTGACAAATTTCTCAAATTTTCCCTGCTACCCGATTGACGAATTTCATGCTTTTTTTCCCTCCTATCAATTGGCTAATTGTTCAGTTTTTTCTTGCGGCCAATCAGCAAATTTACGTGTTTTTTCCCTGCAGCTTACTAGCGAAATTTGCGGGGGTTTTTCATGCGACCGACTAAAGAATTTCCAGACTTCAAGATTTTTTTCATGCAATTGATTAACAAATTTAGCTATATTCTCCTGCAACCAATTGACGATCATTGCAATATTCTTCCCGCATCTAACTGACGAAATTTACGGGTTTTTTTTTTCCTGACCGACTGACGAATTTCGAGATTTTTTCCCCTATGACCGATCTATACGAAAAAAAAAGGCATTCTGGTATTGAAAAAGAAAAAAATACTGCAATTCCAGTATATAACTGGAACACAATCACCCCTGACAAATAATCCATGAACATATTCTAAAAAAATTAATGTGATAGACTTTCTGATTTTAAGAAAATTTTCCTGAATTTTGACTTCTTCCTTATTTTTATCATGAACACTTCGCTGGTATAAAACTCTGATTTATACAAAAATATGTTTCTATATGATTATACTTTATCTAGAAAATTTGAAGCATCAGTCAGTACTTTAAAAAGTGGCCATTAATGAAACCGAGTCTACCGGTCACTGGCTACTAATCCGATTTCCCAGTTTTCACCTATATTGATCGGTTGTGAGAAAAAATGGTGAAATTCGCCAGTCGATCGAGTGAAAAATCTCAAATATTGTGAAATTTGTTAATTGGTTGTGAAAAAAATCCCATTTGTCAGTCGGTCGCAAAATTAGTCAATTGGTCATGGGAAAATATCGCAAAATTCTATTGATAAGTGGGGATAATAAACAAACCAGTTCAAAATATATCTTTTGAACAGGATGCAAGCATGCTCTTTTGGAGAACAGTGTGACTGTTTTAAAAATATTTCCATCCGGCTACGCTTTAGTTCTAGAGTCAACACTATATTCATTACTAATAAAAAATTTGAAACTTCATGTACAGTGAAGTTGCTACAAAAAATATTACTAATAACATGTATTCAGTAACAAAAGAAAATCCCATGGGCCTCCGCTTGGATATAAATCTGTTAGAAAAGTTCTAAAAGCTGGACTTATAACTATGTATGGACCAAATTTCCAGACTTTTCCTCTATAAAGGAAAGGTGATATCTCAAAATATATCTTTTGTATAGTTATTGACAGAACTGTAAATTCTTTGTCAATGCGACAGTTTTAAAAATAAATCTTAACCCAAAATAACGTGTTTTTGGTGTGTATGTGTCAGTGCTTTATGAAACGTCTTTTGCATTTCTATAAAAGATGAAATTGCACTCCTATATATACATATACAAGGACATCTCCCTGTTTTTTTTTTTTCAAATTCCCACAGAACATTTTTGATCAGCTGAAGATTCGTTGCAGAACATTGTAAAATATTCTGCTTTGGGGCACAACATATTTTGAGTGATTATTATTGCAGACCCATGAAAAAAGCAATTTTAATATTGTTTTCGGCTGTTCACTCAACAACATTAAATGACTGGAGTTTTTTTTCCAAGGAAAAAAAAAATAATAAACACGAATGCAGGGATCATTCTAGAGAGTTTCAGAAGGGCGGCCTGCCCTCATGCCCTTTTTAGATAAAATCCCACTCTTCTTGCCCTTTTCCAGGTGGAATTCTACCCTCCTTTTATTCCTGGCTAGAATCATGCCTTATTTGCATTGTACTTTCAAAAATTCTTTACCTCTCTTTTATTTTTAGAATGCTAGTAAGGTACATCAAGAGTACTAATCTTTCCCTTTTTATTTCTCTGTGAAATGCCCTGGTATATCTAATCTTTGACTTTGAGCGATTCATCTTTCCATTTATCATTTTTTCCATTGAACAAGCCATAAAAGGTAAGGGTCATTGATTAATTTCACTTTCTCTAGTGAAATGTAGTATTAGATCAGGCATTCTGGCCTTTGACCACATGATAACTTAAATAAGTTCTATAAAAATTTTGAGAAGTAGCTTTAGAACTTTTATTTTGTAGTTTTTCCAAAACCAGGAAAAAGTTGTCTGGTGAATAATAGTTTTAGAGAGAGAAGTTTTTGAATGTTGTAAGAAAAGGGGAAAATGACTGAATATAGTAAACAATTTTACAATTCAAATCGAGAATATGTTTCATTTTTCTATTTTTAATACTTTTCAAATGGTGAAGTTGTGGAAATTATCAATGTTATTGGATTTTTTAAACTAAAGAGCACTTTAAGCTGTTGCCAGACTTCCCTCCCCACCAGTATATTGGTATATGCACTTATTACCAAAGTGCCCTTTTTATGAAATGATGTGCCCTTTTCAGCAAAATTGCCCTTATTATATAATGTGCGCCCTGCCCTTTTTATGTTCTAGAATTATCCCTGCGAATGCTTCGTATACACTGTACTGGTAGATATGATAAGCTATGGCTGCCAAAGGCAGTCGTACTTCACCGCCGATTCCAGGCTCTCGTGAGCCTATACGAGGTCACTACCAAAAAGGGCCGGTTTACCCGGACACCTCTAAGGTGGTGCTCTTCGGCCAGGGGAGAAGCAGGGGCTTAAGCCTCTTGCGCTTCATCACCATTTTCCAAATGAATGACGACAGAGGTCGCTGTGTTGATACGGTGGAGCCTAGAGCTCCCATACTACAGACTGAATCATATCGCCATTTAATAACCCAACAGACCAAAAACCAAGCTAAAACCGGTTAGCTTACCATACTAGTGGACGGCGAGTGACAGTAACAGGGACGGCAAACACCTGCTCAGGCGGTTTCCTAATGCTGAGCTGGGTTGCAATATGGCGGTTATTTTGGGAAACAGAATGGATATGCATCAGCTCCCCTTATAGGAGCCGAAACTCAGAGGACACCACCCCAACAGGAAGTGAACAACGGCACCGTAGCCGGGATCCCATAAGGGAAACAGAGTCCTCAGCCAATGTTGAACACTCCCATGACCCATTAATGTAACCACATCTTCAGATTATCAAATGCCGCACTGGTAGATATAGGTAAAATTTTATTTTTAAACATGTATAAGCCCAAAATTGTGGTATTTGTTAAATATTTTTTTCACATATACAATTTTTTTAATGAATGAAAATTAAACAGTTATATTTTGGATACTAAATAAAAATACTAGGAAAAGTTCTTTTCAGCATAAAAAATTATAATATGCCACAGTTATTTTATTGTAAAAACTTGATATTTGAGTAATTTTAATTATTTTTTCAATTAATTTTCAGCAGTGAAATTCACATGAAATTACTGAATAATAAACATGCAAATTTTTACATTGCTAACTAAGCGTAACCAAACTTCCAGGCTTGGACATTTTTCACTCTGTCGGTTTTATGCTTAGTTAGCAATGTAAAAATCCACATGTTTATGATTTTATATTTGATTTAAATCAAAAATTTATAAAACATAGAATTGAGCTTTCAACCCCTCTCCAGAATCTTACATTTGCAAAATAATTTTGGGCAAAACATAAGAATATTTTCAAAATACCTTAAATTTAAAAAATGATTTTTTGGTCACTTAAAAGATATCATTTAACAGCTTTTTTATTATAGTTTTAATGATGTATTGAGTATTCTTCAATTCTATAAATTACATGAATTAAATAACTTCTTTATGAAACATGTAATTTGTGTACTCATTTTATATATTCCTTTGTAATTAATTTTAAATCAAGGTGACAAGAATATTTTTGTCTTAAAAGTTTTAAATCAAAGTTAACAATGACTTAATTATATTTTCCCATATATAAAACACAGTAAAAACTCTATAAAACTCACACAAGAGATAGAAATGAGGAATTCCTTTTAAACAACATTTTAATAAATCATTTTGAAAAACTTGCTTTCTAAAATTATGTTACATATGTAAGTTGAAACTCACCAGAAAAATTTAAGTATGTGATGTGCATAATACAAAATTTTATTAAAGTAAAACAAAAAAAACCTTCTATTTACTATTTTTCCTGTCAGTTTTCTTTCTTTTGTAATGTATAATGAATTTTGAATTCAAACACACCTTACCCTGCACATGTTAAAATTTCTGCACTATAATATCAAAATTAGGCAAACTGAAGCAAACATTACTGCACACACACTCAAGTGAAAAACAGAACTAATAGTATCAGTACATGATCATGTACAAGATTAAAAAAAAAAAAATACTTGGTAAAATTGTGAACACCAGATAAAAAGTGGCAATGTATGTAATGAATAATTATTTTAATGTTCAACTGGAGTCAACAATTAAACTTAAGTTTTAATTACTTTGAATATATTGGCATATTATATATTAAAAATGCATTTTATTTTAGCCCTCTTCTCGCTTTTTATATTTGTATCATGATTTCTCCACATTTTTGTATCAATCTCTAAAACACACAGCTTTCATTTTTAAACATTGATATTGATTTTCTATGAAAATTGAGAAAAGAGCCATGCTTATGAGAAACTAGAGCTGTACCAAGTACTTGGTATATACTCGTTAATCAGCCATATTTCAGCCGAGTAGTTGCAAGAATTTCATTTTTTAAGCATATTTAAAGACAATAAGTGATCTATAAAAAGTTATTTGAATATAAATGTATAATATATGCCATATTTCATAAAAACTATTTACTCGGTACATAAAAAAATTATCTATAACACATAGAAACAGATAAAGAAAAAAAACCTCATGCAAAATTAAAGTTTAGTTTTATATTAAAAAAGTCATTTTTAGAACTGTTGGAAAAGACTATGATTTTGGATAAAGAAGCAGTGTGTAAAAACAGAAAATACAGTAAATGCAAAAAATCAATAATTAAATGGGCATTTCTTTTATTATTGTAAATTTCGCCTGCCTCAGAAAAAATGTTTTCACTGCGAGCACAAAATAACATTTTAGCTGTACATTATGAAAAAGTGAAAAGTAACTGTAAAGCCAATACCCTTTTTTGATACTTTCTTATTATAGCGGCCTCCACAATTACAGTTATATACTAAGGTTTCAGCCAGTTCTGATTTCACCAAGATCATCGAAAAACTTATATATGCATCATATATACACACATTACTCCAAACACCCATATACATCATTATATACATATTATTTATGTCTTATATGTCATATTACATCATATATGATTTATAGACATGTCATATGTATACATCATGAAAGTAATGATTTAAAGTAATAATAGATCATATTATAATGTCATACATGCTCAGTGATCCCAGGGATGTGCTATTGCGCATCATTTAAGCAAAAAACTGGAGAAAGGATGCATAAAAAAATTGTTGATGGGTCCTTTAGGATGTGTAATTTCCCCCCTTTAAAAATCTCAAAAGTGGCATATTTTGTATTAAATATGCAGAATCTGTCTTATTTATAAAAAGATGACCCACTTTTGTAAAAAAAAAAAAGACCCAGTTTTTTGGAAGTGTTTGGGTCCCAGGGACTCCTGATTTCAAAAGTCTACCGGCATGCCTGATGATTTATAATTTGGTGATAAATCTTGGTCGCTTGTTGATTCATCCCCAGGGGCCGCTATTATACAAAAAGTAAAAGTAAATGTTAAGGAATAAGTAAAAGGAAAAGTAAAGGTTATTTTTGTGAAATTTATTATATTTTTGTGAAAAATAACATTTTGTAACGAAAGTTGAAATCCAGTTACTCAAATTCAAACCAAGATTTTATTAATAAAAACTTTTTTGCTGACGTTTTCCTCTCTGGTGAATTTGTTTGTTTACAAATTACACACTTTAAAATTAAAATGACGCAAAAAATAATTATTAAATAATAAGTTTTTATGGAATAGAATTTTGTGAAAGGACCTATTTTATTAAAAGGAATTTTGTGAAAGGCCCTGTTTTATTATATAAAGAATTTTGTAAAGGACCCATTTTATCAAATTGATTTTTGTGAAGGGATCCATTTTATACAATATACATGTTAAAATAAACAGTTTGAATGAATGGCTAACTGCATGTAAAGAAGAAAAATATTTTAATAGCTTTTTTTTTTTTCTTTCTATAACTTTTAAGAGTAAAAAATAAGTACATTCTAGCTGTAAAAAAAAGTTAAAAAGTGTAAATCTTACACTTAAAGTGCAAAGGTTGGAAAGCTTTGTAAAGAGCTTTAACGTTTACCAACTGTATGCAGCTAAAATACAAGAGTACACTTCTATTTTATGAATGTGTGAAATTAAATTTACTAATGTAAATTGATCAATACAGACAAAATTTGCAGCCTATTTAGGAGACCATCCCAAAATTCTTCCTAGTAAAGCAGGTCCCTTCACAATATACCTTTTAATAAACAGGATCTCTTCCCATTTTTTTTTTTTTTAAATAACACAGGCACCTTAAAAAAAATTGAGTTTTAAAAAGGAAGAAGTCTTTAAAGACAAATTTGTTTTTTGGTTCAAATTGGAGTAACTAAATTTCATATTCATTACAAAATGTTATCTTTCACAAAAAAAAAAAAAAAAAAAAAAAGAATAAATTTCACACAAATAACTTTTACTTTTTTCAAAATGGTCCCTAAGATAAAAGCCCTGCATTACAAACTGAGTAAATTGACAACTTACGTTTGCTTGAATGCCAAACGAGTTCATGCTGCATAGTTATCTTTTCTACACCATCTATCTCTGCTGCCATCTCTGAACTGCGCCACCACAGTCTCCTGAAAAACATGAAAATAAATTGTAATAGGTTGCAATATTAAGCATTTATCATATTCAACTAGAAAATTATAAAGAAAAAGTACAACTGATTAATGTATATAACTGATGCCAGTGAATCATTTTCTTCTTCTTTTAAATCAAAACTTATTTCAACATGCACACACACATAATTTGCATTAAATAAAATGGCATCTTATCTAAATATTGCTATGGGGAGGAAAAGAAAAAAAAATTACTGAATCAGCCACACCAGCAGAAGTGCTGTGCACTTAGACTGTTTTAAATTTTTACACGCATATGCACTATAGCGCTTTTTACTGAAATTATGGTACTGAAAAAGAAAAACACTGCAGAACATAATATAAAAGATGGAGATAAATTATAATTCCAGGAAAGTAATTAAGGAAGATAATTGATACAATGTTTGGTACTTTTCGGTTAGCCGGACACCAGTGATATATATACATGTATGTACTTGTACACATCATTGGCACCTGGCTAACCGAAAAGTACCCAATGTTTTATTTAACATAAAATTAAAAGTGTGTAATATCAGACAGGCTCTCTCCTCTTAATATTTTGGATGGGTGTAAAAAAAAAAAAAAAAAAATGTAACAGTATAGTATAACAGTGTGCAACTATTTTGGATTCCAAGAAAGAAATTGCATGCTTTGAGAGTATGTTGTCACAAACACAGAAAGAAAATTTCAGACTCGGGGGAGATGAGGTTAAAAAAAAAATACTTACAAAGGCTTAAAACAAGTTTTAAAAAGGAAGACGTCCTTAAAGACAAATTTCTTTTTGCATGAGGGGTAAGGGACGATGCAATACTTTGAAACAAAAAAAGGTACATTTCGGTTAGCCGGGTGCCAGTGATATATATCAACATATATTAAATACATAATGTATATACCTATATATGTATATACATACATATATCTACATAAATATATGTATGTATATATATGTATATGCAGACATATGTGTATATACATAGATATGTGTATATATACAATACTTGTATATATATCACTGGTGCCCGGCTAACCGAAATGTACCCAAACAAATTATGTGCTTTCATTAGGAAAAAAAAACAAAATATAACTCAAACACAACATATAATTCAAATATATGTATGTATATATATGTATATGCAGACATATGTGTATATATACAATACTTGTATATATATCACTGGTGCCCGGCTAACCGAAATGTACCCAAACAAATTATGTGCTTTCATTAGGAAAAAAAAAACCCATTAAAAATTAATCTGGTTTGTTATTAAAAAAATATTTACAACATGAAAATATATTAAAAGCAACTGTTTAAGTTTGGGTCCTTTTCTGTTATACCAACACCATTGTCGCTAAGCGTAATAATCGGCACAAAAGGAAATTCACATGAAACGAATCATTTGAAAACAAAAATAACATTGTTGGCACGAATTTAAGCACTTAAAAATAAAACGTTTGAAAATTGCAATACAAATATGCACTTAAAATAAAAGAACAAATAAATATTACATAAGGTAATAAAATAAAACTCTATTTAAACTACAGGCTTGAAATTGTAAATGTCTCTTAGGATTGCTGTAAACATTTCATTTTTTGAATGAAGATGTTTATGAGTTTTTTTGATAAAAACTTTTTTTTTATGTATCTAAAGTCCTAAAACAGTTTTATTGTCGCTTCTACATCATCAAGTAACAGATTAATGGTAAAATTCATTTCAGTGTCAATAATAAAGGCAAGTTATAATTTAATAAATATTTTCTATTTGAAAAGTAAAGTTGCAAGTTAAGATGTTTTATGAGGTTACGATTAAATAATAATAATAATATAAAAGATTCACGTTCAATAAATAGTCCAATCAGAATGTTTGGTACAGTTTGCAATAAAAAATTCTTTACATTGTTCTGCTGTAAACATTTCATTTTTTAAATGAAGATGTTTATGAGTTTTTTTTGATAAAAACTTTTTTTTATGTATCTAAAGTCCTAAAACAATTTTATTGCCGCTTCTACATCATCAAGTAACAGCTTAATGGTAAAATTCATTTCAGTGTCAATAATAAATGCAAGTTATAATTTAATAAATATTTTCTATTTGAAAAGTAGCAAGTTAGGTATCTGCCTACGTACGGAGCACTTTTTTAAAAAAAAGGACAGTTTTGAATAAATATAATTATTTTTAGTTCAATTGTAATACAGAATGATAAGAAAACATAAAATCCTAGCAATATCTTTTTAATATTTTAAAAAATTGGGGGGGGGGGGGGTTTGCCATTTTTTTAGCAAAATTTCATGTTTACGCCTGACAGCGTACACTCAATTCAAATAAATATATTTCAATTTCCTTTATGCTGCATACTTCTATGACACTTATCTGTGCACTGAACTAGGAGTTTACACTCTGATAAGTGGAATTTAAAAATTAAATCAGATTACTTAGCTTTTCGGCTAAACCAAAACATTTTGGGCACTATTGCCATGACATGATTAATTAAAAATCACATTAATGAATTAAAAAGAAATTACCTACTTTATTAAAATCTTAAAAATAAGCGAAATTTTGCAAATGGTCATTAATTAGTACATAAAATTCGAAGTTTTCTATTACTATCAAAACAAAAATGTGCCAGTATCATCAGAAAATACAGAATATATATTAGTTAATTAAAACCAGATATTAACATATGAAGTAAAATTTCACTGAAAGACACTGGAGCTGTAAAATATTACTTTCTGCTTCCTGACTGGTTTAAGATTGTCAGCAATAAAGCAAATTATAAAACAGGCAACGGAGAATTATGAAAAAAATAAAAGCTGAATTATTTTATAAACCAAAAATTTCGAGATTGTTCATTACCGACACATTTTACTCTGATATATATATATAATTACAATCAACTTATTAATAGCATATTCAGGGCAGGTGTAAGATCAGTAAAGAACTTTTTTTTTTATTCACTTCTGTAGAATTAAGTCGCATAATAAGCAAAGCAATGCAGTTAATTTTACACAATTGTTGATGCTTTTTCTCAGCTTTCTTTATCTTGAACTTAAATCTGTCCCTGAGAATGATGAAAACTAATTTTTAACTAACTCTTGGAATAATATAGAAAAATAATCTTACCTAATTTGTAAATCTAAATATCCAAAAACCAGTGAATGACGAGACTTGACTTAGACGACGCCACGAACACGATGCGATGCCAGGCAAGGAAAATGTAAACATTGCTGCGATGACGCTGCAAAAAAGACATAAAAATCCCTACGAGACCGCAGAAAAAAAGCTATATTTCAATAGATTTATTATTTTTTTTAAGGTTTTTTTTTTTTTATCTTCAAAATTTCTCATACAATATTAAATAATTTTAAAAGTGGAAATTTTTCAATGCTGATTATTACAAAGCGGAAAACATTTAAAAATATATTTACAAAAATCCCCACTGGGAAAAAAAATGTGTCGGAAAAGGGGAAATCTTAGTTTATCTTTCCCTGCATTCTTTCCGACTTGCCGTGTGAAAGGAGTGGAAGGGGGGGATCGGTATTTGCTATTATTGCTTATTTAAGATAGTTAAGATTTTTTTTTCTTTTAAATCTAAATTTTGAGTGTTTCAAAAAATGAAAATAACTTATTTTTTGGAACTGATTTATAGATAATATACAGATAATATAAAATCACCCCCCCCCCCCCAAGAAAAAAAAGAATTTTTTTTTTTTTTTTTTTTCTCTCTCGTTTAACTAACTGCTTTTTGGCAAAGTGGCATTTATTTCTTTTGACAAATATTTTTTCATTGAAATTGAAATTGAAATAAATTCCCATTTATCATTAATTTTTTTAATATGTTTATATATGTATGTCTAAAGATTGCAATATTCATTTTCATTCTAGGTGCTCACAAAAAATATTCATTTAAAGATATTAATGCATACTTTAAAAGCAAAAACATTAACAGTTTTCATGATTTTTTTTTTCCCATAAAAACTCTTTAAATTAAAGAAGGGTACTTTTTGTGTATTTTTTATTGCATAAAATATTTAAATGCAGCATATTTTATAGTTTCACATAAATCCAGGTTTAAAATAACGAAAATCATCTTATAAAATGTGAAGTAAAGATACTTTTTATTTCTTATAATAAAAATGTCGAGAAGATTATACTGGGCCACTGACTTTTAAACAATGATAGATTTGTATATCTTGGCCGCAAACGTACTTTCATTCGCTATTGGGCACTGAAATTGCATTAAGTTTCCCCGCCATTTGCCCGTTAACGATTTGGCGATAGACATCCGGTGTGCAGGCGCTTCAGTTAAAATACATTAATGGCTGGATACAAATTGCCGCAAACTTTTTTGGCCACAACGTTTACAACAGGTGGCCAAAAATCTCGTGTTTGTTGGGAATGTACACCACCAGACCACTTTGCCGCCCTCTCCATGCAAAGTTTGTCTTAATATCGGAATACCAAATGCGTATCATTGGGTGGGAAACTGCCCTTTTCGACAACAAGTGTTAGCAGTACCAACCCCTAGTCACAATATGACTTTGCCGAACCCCAACCAAGATCATAGCGCTAATGAGTCATCCCAAAATACATCTAGTAATCAATGACGATTTCTTATGTCCGGACATATACAAAAAGAAAAAGCTAGCTATAAAAAATCAAAGAGAGATTGTCATAAAGTTACTTATGTAAAAAATGAAGACTCACTACCTTGTTTGATCGATACTGGGAGTTCGATTAGTGTTATTCCTTGTCACTTAGCCCATAAACTTAACCTAAAAATATGTAAAGTTCAGCAGAGTATACCAGTCACCCAAACACAAGGTGTTCTTGCTTTGAAAGAAAAATGCCTTGTTAGTTTGCAATTAGGACGTATCTCTAAGAGAATTGAACTTTTTATAATTAACAATCAGTTACCTTATGCTTTGATTGGGCTACCCCATTGTAAACTATTTAGATTAAATATTGACTGTGTTAAAATGCAAATAACTCAAGATAATAAGAAAGTACCTCTCATGGACCATATTTCATCAAATGCATCTCACCATACTTTACATTTATCAGAAGTATATACTAACCAGCCAGCAATTGAAAATGCAGAGATATTCGAAGAAAATTTTGAGCCGGAGTTGTTCGAGACCACTGACCATGTGCAAAATGTTCAGTCTGTCAGAGAACAATTACCTGCTCTTCTAGCCAAATATGTCTGTATTTTCGCCAAAGATAAATATGATATAGGCTGTGTAAACATGGAACCCCAGAGAATACAGTTAACATCAGATCTCCCCGTTTCTTTAAGAGCATATCGCACTTCCCCTAAGGAAGAAGAGGAAATTAAAGAACAAATTCAAAATTTATTGCGAGCCGGTATCATTAAAGAAAGCTATTCCCCTTATTCATCACCCGTAACTTTGGTGTATAAACGTGAAGAAGGGAAGAAAACCCGGTTATGTATTGACTTCAGAAAATTAAATGCCATTACAAAAACAGATGCAGAACCCTTACCTCGAATCGACACCCTGTTAGATAAATTGGCGCATGCTAAAATTTTTTCCACTCTTGACTTAGCTAGTGGATATTGGCACATTCCTATCCACCCTCGAGACACTGAGAAGCTGGCATTTGCCACCACCTTTGGATTATATGAGTGGAATCGTTTACCGTTTGGATGGAAAAACTCACCTGCTTGGTTTAACCGTACCCTCCGTAGAATTCTTAATAAATACAAAATTGACTTTGCCTGTACCCTGTAGTTACTTTGATGATGTTATTGTATTCTCCCAAAATGAAGAGGAACATTTATGTCATTTAGAGACATTATTTAATATATGTGTTCAAGAAAACCTTAAACTCAAATTGTCAAAGTGTAATTTTGTGAAATCCAAAATTAATTTTCTAGGATATGAAGTCTCGAACGGTTGTATCACACCTGACAACCCTAATATAGAGACGATTAAGAAATTAACACCACCAACGAATGTAAAAGAATTACAACGTTTTTTGGGATCTATAAATGTTTATCACAAATTTATTCCAAAGTATGCTAACATTCGATACCCTCTCAACAATTTGTTGAAGAAAAATGTCCCTTATGTGTGGGACCAAAATTGTCAAAATTCTTTTGAAAAATTAAAAAATGCTTTAATTGAAAAACCAATCTTAAAGTTGTTTGATCCCAAAACACCTTGTCATTTGTTTGTAGACGCATCAAGTCATGGAGTGGGATGTGTAGTGAAACAAGTTGATGAAAAAGGAACATTACATCCTATAGCATATCACTCTAGAAATCTTCGCGATTATGAAAAAAATTATGCAATTACTGAGTTAGAATGTTTGGCGATTGTGGATGCTTTAGATAAATTTTATCATTATTTACACGGTCAAAAATTTGTCATACATACAGATCATGCGGCACTTACCTGGCTCAAAAGTGTTAAAAATTTAAGAGGACGTCTTTTCCGCTGGTCCCTAAAACTTAGTATGTTTGACTATGAAATTAAATACCAGAAAGGCTCCACTAATGTTGAAGCTGATATGCTATCTAGACAACCTGTTTCAGAAAATTTACCCCATATTATACATCTCCTTGACTTGAATGAAGTAAGAGACAATCAGAAGAAAGAAAATGTAACAATTGATGGTAAAAAGTACACTGAGATAAATGATGTTGTTGTTATTAAAAAGAAAGGTTTGTATAAGATTGTGGTCCCCATGTCTTTACGTTTACCCCTATTAGAAAAAACCCACACACAATTTGGCCACCCTGGAATTTATAAAATGATAAATTGAATCTCTCCGCAATATTAGTGGCCTAACTTTAATCAGGACATTGAAAATTTTGTAAAACACTGCCACACTTGTCAGATAAACAAAAAATGTAGACAAAAAAGATTTGGCTTATTGCAATTAATGCCCCCAACAGAGATACCTTTTGAATGTTTGGCAGTAGACTCTGTTGGCGGATTTAATTATTACAATTCTACAAAAAAATATTTGCATTTAGTCGTTGACCATGCAACTCGCTATGTGTGGGGTTTTCCGTCAAAAAGTGTAACTACCGAAACTTATACAAACATTTTGAAACAATTATTTCAGATACAAGTACCAGATAGATTGTTAACCGACAGAAATGGAGCATTTACGGCTTCCAGGTTTAGGAGATTTCTTCGTAATTACAATATAAAACACAGATTGACGAGCAGCCATCACCCGGAAACGAATGGGAAAATTGAACGACTAAATCAGACTATTGTCACTAGATTAAAATGTAAAGTCAATTCCACATCCAAGAAAATACCCTGGACTAAGCTTTTAGATGAAGTCTTATATGAATATAATAACACCCCACATTCTGTAACCCAATTCACCCCTAGCTATTTATTTTTAGGAAATTTACCATATGATCCCCCTTTACCAAATAATAGTTACTATCCCCCTGTGGAAGAAGCTAGAAAATTGGCTAAAGAGAGAACAATTGCTTACCATAAAAAGAATAAAGTCCGTTATGATGCTCGTTTCCTTCCTGTAAAGTTTAAAGTTGGTGACATTGTGATGTATGAAGAATTTCACTATCCGAATACCCGTAAATTGACTGCACCATATTCTGGCCCATACACCATTTTAAAACAACTTTCTGATGTATCCTTTGAAATTGATAAACCCAGCCCACATTTTAAGAGAAATTCCGAAATTGTCCATTCCTCCAAGTTAAGATACTACCACCCTCCTCAAAATCTTAAACTCAGCCATGAATAAACCCCATCTATCTCTTTCAGCTGTCAATTTTTTTTAATTTTTGCTTTCCTATCGTCCCCCTTACTCGTAGCATTTGGATGAGGATCCAGCTGGGCGTGTAACCCCTCTCCCCAGCAGTGTAGAATGATGGTGACAGTTTAAAAGTACTGTTAGAATTTTTATTATTTTTAAAAAATATTATAATGACGAATTGATGACACATGAAGGGGTCCTCCGCTCCGTGGCCACCCATCTTTAGCCGGACTGTTTTCCCAGATTCTCTTTCCAGGTTGAACGGAGAATCTGGCAAAACTGCTTCGCTTCCCCTCTGCAGGTGAATATCGATTACCCACTTTTCTTTTTCTGTCGTGCAAGTGGCACATTTTTGGGTGATATTCCCCTCAGAGTATTAAAACCCATATCGCACTGACCCTGCGCATGGTGAAAATTATAGCAAGTGTATATTTAGTTTTTATTAGCTGTAGTTTTCTTTTTTTTAA
Organism: Maratus michaelseni; assembly: GCA_963931845.1. Lineage (NCBI taxonomy): Eukaryota > Metazoa > Arthropoda > Arachnida > Araneae > Salticidae > Maratus > Maratus michaelseni. The sequence continues at coordinate 443,842,789 of OZ007586.1, forward strand.
ACAACTTAGTGTTGTTTTTCATGGATATAAACCTAAGGCTGCATCATAGAAGTAGCTAAGTCCCTAACAAAACAGAAAGGTATACGAAGAAATATAATTTGTTTTTGTTATTAGTATTTTAGGTTATTTTACTGTTATTTTATCTCAGTGTGAAAATTTAGTATTTTTATAAATGCAAGCTTTTCAAATTGCATTTGATATACAATATATTTTGTTGATAGTATTAGTGCATATTTTGTATTATTGAATATTTTATGTTTTTGAATAATTTGTATTTGTGAATATATTTTACATTTTAATATTTTGTATTTGTGAATATTTTTTACATTTGCATATGTTGTATAGTTTTCAGTATGTTTACCTGTGAATATTTTAATATACTATATAGTTTATGGTTGCAATTTGCAATTATACACAAAAGGATGTTTCCCAATAAACTATATCAAAAACTTTAAAACAAAAACTGGAAAGAAAGGGAAACACTACAAACACAGTTATGTTATGACAACTGTTATAATCAAGATATGTCGTCTCGAGACACATTATTGTTTTGCTGCAGCACCATTGAAAGAATTCCATTATTTTAGTGTAACCAATATTTTTATGTAAATTTGATATATAAATGTAAAAATAGGTCCAATTGACTTGAGAGCTGAAGTAAATACTGAAGAGCTGGAGAAAATAAGAATCAAAAAAAAAAAAAAAAAAAAAAAAACGGGTTAAATTCACGAGATAAGACCCACAGGTCTTGCAGGCGAGCCCTGTGGCTCTTGTTTTAGTGGGGGGGGGGGGGGGGATATGAAAGGATAAAAGCTAAACCCCTTTTTAAAATGCAAAATCCCTTTTTGCCCCTTTTAAAATTTTAAATTACCGTTTTAAAAAATAGAAATTTAAATCAAAACTTTTTAAATGCTTTAATAATTGTGTTTCAATTGATTGAAATTCGCGTTGCCCCTGTTAAATTAGTTTTCCTGCATCGCATCTTATAACTTTCAGAGATCGTTTTCTGACTCTTCATAAGAATATTTGTGCTGACGCTAACGCGATTTTAAAGTCTTGCTGCATCCTATCGGCCGATGGAGCCAACGCCTTTATTCCGCACAATCAATCACTCAGCTCGCGGCCAATTAAAATTAAAAATACGCCTCTTTTGACTTTGACGACCTCTAGCAGAAATAATGCAAAACCTTCATATTTATACCATTGCACTGCTATCAGGAGCGAACTTTTTACGATTTCCCTCATCTAAACAAATCCACGCCAATCTGCTCTCGCGGAATTGCCTCGCGATGGACGAACCTTCGATGTCCAGACAGACTTAAAAAGCAGCTCTCACGCCAATATGGGCCTGGTTTAAAAGGAATCATGTAAGAAAAAGAAATAAACCAGGTTCCGTAATAAACTGAGTCTTCATTTAAACAGAAATACATTCACTCGGAATTTAACCGAATCCCGCTTACGGCCCAGGACTACACGAACATGTAAGGGAGTCAGAATGAGCGCTTTGACGTACGGAGCCGCCATCAGTCCGCGCAGCCACCGGCCCGGCCCGGCGCCCAACCACCGACGGAGTCCCGCTTCGTTTCATATCTATATATATATATATATATATATATATATATATGTCACTTTTTTCTGACCACGATAACTGGAAAAATTCTGCATAAATCTCTTCCAAACTGATACATAAAAACAAGGGTCATAAAATCTCGGTGAAGTTCGTTAATGGGCAAAATCGAACCAAGGGGGGGGAAATGGGGGGGCTTTTTGTGAAAACAGAAAAATCCTCATAATTTCTTTATTATTATACGTATCGAATCTGTTTAAAGTTATTATTACTTCTAGGAAAAGGGCCGAAAATGTATGTATGGCAGATTTTTGATATAATTAAAAATGGCCCCAAGGGGGGGAAAAAAGGGGGGTTTTAGGAGAAAAAAAATCATAGCTTCGTCAATTTACAAGATATCAAATCCGCGTAAATTTATTATTAATCCTCTTAGTATTATCTAAAACTTTTATATTGACAAGTTTTTTATAGGACCAACCGTTATAGCAAAAAAAAAATTAAAAACAAAACAAATCCCTGCCGGCTCCACCTGCAAACAAGTTATTTTTCGAAGTAGGCGGTTCCAACTCCCGCATCTTTTCGAAACTGATACACAAAATCAAGGGTCATAAAATCTCGGTCAAGTTCGTTAATGGGCAAAATCGAACCAAGGGGGGTGGGAAATGGGGGGGGGGCTTTTTGTGAAAACAGAAAAATCCTCATAATTTCTTTATTATTATACGTATCGAATCCGTTTAAAGTTATTATTACTTCTAGGAAAAGGGCCGAAAATGTATGTATGACAGATTTTTGATATAATTAAAAATGGCCCCAAGGGGGGAAAAAAGGGGGGTTTTAGGAGAAAAAAAATCATAGCTTCGTCAATTCACAAGATATCAAATCCGCGTAAATTTATTATTAATCCTCTTAGTATTATCTAAAACTTTTATAAAGTTTTTTATAGGACCAACCGTTATAGCAAAAAAAAATTTAAAACAAAACAAATCCCTGCCGGCTCCGCCTGCAAACAAGTTATTTTTCGAAGTAGGCGGTTCCAACTCCCGCATTTTTTCGAAACTGATACATAAAATCAAGGGTCATAAAATCTCGGTCAAGTTCGTTAATGGGCAAAATCGAACCAAAGAGGGGGGGGGGAATGGGGGGCTTTTTGTGAAAACAGAAAAATCCTCATAATTTCTTTATTATTATACGTATCGAATCCGTTTAAAGTTATTATTACTTCTAGGAAAAGGGCCGAAAATGTATGTATGACAGATTTTCGATATAATTAAAAATGGCCACAAAGGGGGGAAAGGGGGGTTTTAGGAGAAAAAAATCATAGCTTCGTCAATTCACAAGATATCAAACCCGCGTAAATTTATTATTAATCCTCTTAGTATTATCTAAAACTTTTATATTGACAAGTTTTTTATAGGACCAACCGTTATAGCAAAAAAAAAATTAAAAACAAAACAAATCCCTGCCGGCTCCACCTGCAAACAAGTTATTTTTCGAAGTAGGCGATTCCAACTCCCGCATCTTTTCGAAACTGATACATAAAATCAAGGGACATAAAATCTCGGTCAAGTTCGTTAATGGGCAAAATCAAACCAGGGGGGGGGCTTTTTGTGAAAACAGAAAAAAACCCATAATTTCTTAATTATGATACGTATCGAATCCGTTTGAAGTTATTATTACTTCTAGGAACAGGGCCAAAAACTTATGTATGACAGATTTTTGATATAATTAAAAATTGCCTTAAAGGGGGGAAGGAAGGGGGTTTTAGAAGAAAAAAATTCATAACTTCGTCAATTCCCAATATTTCAAATCCGCTTAAATATATTATAAATCCTCTTAATATTATCTAAAACTTTTATATTGACATGTTTTTTATAGGACCAACTCTTATAGCAAAAAAAAAAAAAATATCCTTGCTGGCTCCGCCTGCAAACAAGTTTCGTTTCGAAGTAGGCGGTTCCAACTGCAGCATCATCCGCACAAAGGTCATTTCTTCCGCAATTCCCGACAAACAGGCACGCCACGTTCTGCGTCTTCGAAATCTACCTGTGCCTGTAGGCCGAGCCGTCAGGGATTTTTTCAAGTTTAAATACAAATTTTATATTTGAGAGAAACATTAATGCATTAGAATGCGTATAACAGAAAAATAAAAAATAATCACTTGTACACTTACCTTGATTATTTCCGGGATTGCAAGAAGAAATATAGATGATACTTCAGCACGTTGTTCGCGGGCGGGATCTCTGGTGTGTTTACGACGCCATTAAAAACTCTACGCCTGCTCTGTACTGTTGCCACATGAAAATAACAAACGTTGAACCGACATCGTCGTTCAACTTGCGTTTCTCTTTTCCATGGCATTTTACTATAACTATTATATAATGGTTCAATCGTTCGAAGTTCTTTGCTTGAACGAATATTTTGGTGAATGGTTAAACCTGTATTTTTAATAGTGTACAATGCAAAGAAAGAGGATATGTGCTTGAATTTGCCATCTCCTGCCTGCTGTCAGAAATACACTCTTTGAGCCATTGTGAATACCGTTAGGAAAAACGGTCATATTACGAATATATAGGTGTTTTATTAACCCCTTTGGGACGAGTGACACGTATACGTGACGCATAAGATGCTCAGAATCCTCGAATATTCCCACCAGTAACTTTTTATTGTACTCTTTACCTTATTTAATGACAGCATTCTGCAATTCAATTAGGCGAAAATTTCTGTTTTGAAAAACCGGTGGTAAAACATTAAAAATTCTGTAAAAGACGCTCGTCGCGAAGGGGTTAAAGTGGTACTTATAAGTACCGTCAGGATAAAAAGGGTTAACAATGTTTTTCAGAGACTATAAAGAAATTATGCAGAATTCACGTTTTTTTATTTAACAGTGTTCATAAATCAACAGAGTTAACATGTTTTTGATTCAAAAATCACTTTAAGAATGGGTAAATTTTATTTTGGTCAGTTTTTTCTAATCGGTTTTACTTAGCTTCACTAATGTAAGGATATAGAAAAATACCCGTTTTGATTTAACGATGTTCTCCAAAGATTGGATAAATGCAAAATTTACAAACTTTTTGAATTCACATTGAAGAATGCAAAAGAATAATGAAGAATTGTGTATAGTTTTGCTGAATTTATCTGCCATAAGAAGCACTGATATCTGAAGTTCGGCCAAATTAAAAGTCAAGCATCCCAAATCTTTTATTGAAAAATCACTTCCTGCGATTCGGCCGTTAATGTATTCTAGAGATTTTTTCGAATTCTAATATATGAAGAAATTTCAATAAATTCAAAAGAACGCAATACTGCCAAAAAAAGAGAAAAAAAAGAATACATATTACACCCTGATTAATGTTAATCATCTCATCTGAATCATCTCGAACGTTTCATTTAAAATGATTGATCAATATATTGATCAAGGGATATATCCCTTTTCATCATTTCAGAATTAATGATTGGTCATTATGCATTTTATTATTTGAACTAGCTAATCCCGCTCAGAGCATCTGTGCTCCAGTGCCTACTCTTTTAAATATATGCATATTAGAATACTCGAATTTCAGCCTTATTAGAGTATAAATACTATGCATTAAAATTTCTCCCACGTAGGACTAGGTCTTGGGTTGTCCGGAAAATTCATGTCGGTAGGGAAAATCAATTCGTACCGGAAAATTATGCCTCTTAATTATTATACATTAGTTATCGGATTTAATGTCTAATAATTAAATGATAGAATTTTCCGGTACGAATTGATTTTCCCAACCGGCACGAATTTTCCGGACAACCCAATACTTTGAAATTAAGAAAACTGTATATACATATCATAAGATATGGACTTATATAAAATATTGTAATCATAAGTAACTAATTTTTTGCGAGAAATAGGCGAAATATTTCACACCACAGCAAATAACGAAGCCGGCTAAAGTTAGGTTTAGCAGATTTGATTTTCTAAACAAACCACTTGTTGCCATTGGCAAAAGAAAAATAACCGCTTTTTCGCCGCCACGTACCCTAGCGTTTTATTGTATAAAAATATTGTAAACATCAGTAACTCTTTTTTTGCGAAAAATAGGCAAAATATTTCACGCTACAACAAATAACGAAGCCTGATAAAGTTAGGTTTAGAAGACTGGATTTTCTAAACAAACCAATTGTTGCGTTTTACCGTATCAATATATTGAAACATAAGTAACTTTTTTTTTTTTTTTTTGCGGGAAATAGGGAAAATATTTCACACCACAGCAAATAACAAAGCCGGCTAAAGTTAGGTTTAGTAGGTTTGATTTTCTAAACAAACCACTCGTTGCCATCGGCAAAAGTGATATAACCCCTTTTTCGCCGCCACGTACTTAGCCTTATATATATATATATATATATTAATTATATATATATATATATATATATATATATATATATATTAATTATATATATATATATATATATATATATATATATATATATATAAGCTTATTGTAAAAGTTAACAACTGAAACAGAAGCAACTGACCATATACAATGAAATTACTATACCATATAGCACTGTCAAATTACAAATTATCAAACATAGTCCTAATATATGAAGTATTATTTATTCAAAAAGGGAAACAAAAGTATAAACACAAATGGAGGCTTATAATGTAATTCACTTTTTCAAGGGCAGGAAAACCACATTATAAGCAAAAAATGATTGTTTTTTGTAATTGACACCAGCTTAATGCCAAAAATTGTGTCAAATCCCTGCCCGAACAATCATTGTAACAAGATTGAAAAACAAGGATACCATTGAAAATTGAACACTATAAATCAAACCAACAATTTGAAAAAGAGGGGAGAAAATAAATAAATGTATAAACAAATAAATAAAAAGGAAAATAAAGAAAATCCATACATTACTACATCAATTATTTATCCATATTCCGAAGCAAAATTTGAAAAGCACATGGTTGTAAGATTGAAACCAACAGAACAGGTCAAATTTACAGTTAAGGAACCTCCTCCATATCATCAACTGTTAGTAACAGTTGCAGTTATTATTTTAACCACAGAGATTACAACATTATCCAAGTTAAAAACATAATAAATACATATAAATAATATAAAAACTATTAATTCATTTACCATAATTTTATCTTAAATAAATTTAATATATATAAATATTGGAAAATGTTAGGGGAACCGTCGGTAGCGTAATAAATTTTCTCCTTTTTCGAATTGTTAAATTGGTCTTCTATATTTTAGTATACGTTTTCGTCTTTTAATAATGGTAAAGAAGGATAGTTCAGCTTACCTGAGATTTTCCTTATGCGCTGAATATTTCCACAGTAATCCAAAGTGTTTGCACTGATATTTATCTTATCGACTGATTGAAGTATTCGCTATATGGAAGTAATAAGAACTATTATTATTAGTAAGTAGAGATGCACGAAATAAGAAGTAGATCCATTTTGTGTATAATATTATAATTCTTTTCTAGATATTTACATTTAAATCGCGTTTTTGGAGACTGCTTTTAGATGCTCCAATTTTACATTATATTTGAGATATATATTTACAACATATATGTACAAGAGCGTTTTAACTGCTCGGATTCATTTTAGATTCTTTAAGTTCAGTTCACACGCGCGTGATAACAGCTGTAGTTTTTGAAGTAGGGAGGTCTGCAGAGTTTTTCACTTAATTGGTTTCGACAGTTTCTGGTTTTGTTCACTATGTTTTTCAGCTGCGGCACTTGAAGTACTTATTAGTAATTGGGGTCTGGTTTTTAACATGTTCTTATTTCGATCATTCGCTGCACGTGGAGATTATTCACTGCATAAAAAAGGTTTCTCCGTCACTCCCCCGTAATCTCCTGTGTGGGGAATGGTTGAAGGTTCAGTTTCTTACGGTGTTTCTCGTACACAGGTTTGGGAGTGGGTTTCGTGAGAGTGTCGGCTGTCATTTCTTCAGTGGGGCAGTATTGTAAATCGATTTTTCCTTCTTCTTTCATCAGTTTGATGTTGTGGAAACGTATGTCGATGTGTTTGGATCGCTTAGTATCTTTATCGTTTTCAGTCATTTTTATACAGGACATATTATCCTCAAAAATCGTGATGGGTAATTTTTGTGGAATGTTGAGATCGCTAAGCAAGTTTGTTATCCAACTTAATTCTTGTGCTGCGTTGCTAGCTGAAACGTATTCAGCTTCGGCTGACGAAAGTGCAATACAATTTTGCCTTTTTGTAATCCAGTAAATCGGCGATTTTCCTAGCATGAATAGATTTCCTGACGTTGATTTACGTGTTTTCAAGTCACCTGCCCAGTCTGCATCGGCGTATGCTGTTAGGATGGGCTTGCTGTTTGCGTTAAGAGTTAAATTCAAATTTTCTGTAGTTTTAAGGTATGAAATGATTCTTTTCACTGCTGTCCAGTCCTTTTGGCGTGGTGTTTCATTTCTACGACATAATATGTTTACTGCTGCAGATATGTCAGGACGCGTGATTGTTGATATGTAAAGTAATGTGCCTGTCGCTTGTCGATATTTCGTGTTATTAGGTAAAAGATTATCGTCGTCTTCAAGTCTGTTGAATCCAGCAATCATGGGTGTGTAATGAGGTTTCATGTCGTTTAAATTCAGTTTTTTCACTAGTTCCCGTATTTTATTGTTTTGATTTAGGTAATATGTATCGTTGATTTTATTAATGTTTATGCCTAGGTAATTATTCACTTCTCCTAAGTTTTTTAGTTCATATTCTTTCTTAAGTTGGTTTATTGTTTCTTCGATGTCACTGTCCTTTCCTGCTATCAGGATATCATCTACATAAATGATGATGTATATCGGATTTTCTTGATTTGATTTAAAGTACAGACATGGATCATTTTTGCTCTGTAAGAAATTATTGTTTGTGAGTGTTTCCGATATTTTGGTGTACCAGGCCTTTGCGGCTTGCTTAAGACCGTAGATGGCTTTTTGAAGTTTACAAACTTTTCTTTCATCGCCGGGTTTAATATACCCGTCTGGTTGACTCATATAAACAGTTTCAGTTAATTCACCATGCAAGAATGCTGTGGTTATGTCAACATGTTTCACGTTCAAATTTTTGTGCAATGCAGAGATGAGAAATGCTCGTATTGTAGCGTGCGAAACTACGGGTGCAAAGGTTTGATCATAGTCAATCCCGAATCTTTGACTATATCCTTGTGCTACTAGACGCGCTTTATAGCTTTGAATATTTCCTAAATTGTCCTTTTTTAGTTTAAAGGTCCATTTTGAACCGATAATTTTTGTTCCGGGTGGTGGATCTGTTAAAGTCCAAGTGTTATTTTTTCTTAGGCATTGTATTTTATTTTGTGTTGCTTTTATCCAATTTTGTTTATCATTAGTATTTTCCATTTTTTCGATATCTTCCCAATTTTCGGGAATGTTTTCAGATGAACTATTTATGAGACAAACATATCTGTCAGGAGGAACGCCTCTATTTGTCCTATTAGACCTTCTTGGTTCAATTGGTTGCTGTTTGGGCACGGATGGTGTCTCCTCACTGTCAAGTTTTATTTCTAAGTGATTTTCATGTCTATCCGGTAATTGTGTATTGTCATCGGATGTTTTTGTGGTGATTTGTATCTCCTCAATGTTATCTGAGTGTACATTTTCATTCTCAAGAAATTTTACCGTTCTCGCTATTATAATTTGTTTTCCTTGTGTGTGAATTCTATAACCAGTCGATCGTGTGTCATAACCTACAAACGTTCCGGTTTGAGCCCTGTTATCGAGTTTTCCTCTATTTACTTTATCGACGTAAAATAGCGCTTTACAACCGAATGTTCTTAAGTGTTTTAAATTCGGTTTAATTCCTTTCCATAATTCGTAAGGTGTTCTGTTGTTGTTTGCTTTGGTTGGGAGTCGGTTTTGTAAATATGTTGCAGTGTTTATGGCTTCACCCCAAAAATGTTTGCTTAATTTTGCTTGTGATAGCATGCTTCTAGTCATATCTAATAAACTTTTATTTTTTCTCTCCGCAACTCCATTCTGGCTCGGATTATGCGGGACAGTCAATTGGTGTAAAATTCCGTTCTGTTTTAAGTATTCATCTATCTCTTGATTTACATACTCACGACCGTTATCCCATCTAATTTCCTTAGGTTTTTTACCGAACTGATTGTATATCATCGTTATATACTCTTTTATCTTTTCAGCAACTTCGCTCTTTTTAGATAATAAATATATCGTAGTATATCGGGAATAATCATCAATAAGAGTCATAAAATATATTTTTCCGCCTAAAGTCGGTGTATCTAGAGGTCCACACACGTCACTGTGGATCAAATCCGCAATATTAGTAGCTCGATTTGTTGCTGATTTAGGATACGGCATGTTAGTTAATTTAGTTTCGATACAAGTTACGCATGTTTTATTTTGATGTTTACATTTTCCTATCTTTATTCCGTCCGCAAGTTGATTTGTTATCATTGATTTAATCGCGTCATAATCTCTGTAACCTAGTCTGCGATGCCAGAGATCTATGCATTGTTTGCTGTCACAGTTATACGTTATGTTTACATAATTTTGTGGTTCTTCCACATCGTCCATTTCCTCAATAATGTATAAGTTTTTCTCATTTTTCGCCCTAATATATATTTCTTCATCAAAGATCAAATCGCATTTATTATCGTCGAAGATTAGTTTACACCCGTTTTTAGCGGCTTTACTAACCGAAATTAGGTTCGACTCTAAGTCTGGGACATAAAGCACTTCGCGTAATTTCGTTAGTTTTTCTTTTCCTTCGGGGGTTAATGTTTTTATAAAAACTTCTCCTGAACCTAACGCTGTCAGTTTATTACCATTCGCGATCGTTACTGAAGTTTTATTATAATCAATAAATTTACTAAATAGGCTTTTATCATTACAAATGTGCGAGGTAGATCCTGAATCGAGAATCCAGTTATTTTTGCCTACTTTTTGAGTGATTAATGCTTTATTTTGCGTCTGATCATTTGCGTATTTTCTTTCGTTTGGAACTTTGTTTTCCCTATGAGTTTCGTTTTTTTCATAACATAATGAAGATGAGAAATTCTTTTTATTTTTGAATTGATTGTTACGAGGATTTCCGGATTGTACCGTGTTTCTGCTCTTGTAGTGCCAGCATTCGTAAGTCGAATGATTTTTCATTTTACAGTTGTTACAATATTTTTGTTCTCTTCTATTTTCAGTGTGTGTATATCTCCTATTTGTTTTAAATGCTCTCTCGTTGTTGTTATATCCGCTATGTGATTGTTCTGACATTTCATGTCTACGATTATATTCATCCGTTAATTTGTTTTTGATAAAATCAGGGGTGAGCTCATTTTCTGGTCTCACCTCCAACGCAGTTATCAAAGTATTGTAACTGGGGGGAAGAGAACACAGAAATAGCGCGGAAATATGTGAATCGCTAATATTTTCTCCAATGGCATTAAGTTTATCTATAATTTGCAAGATATTAGTGATATGTGAGATCATGTTTCCGCCCTCCGCTAATTTAGTACTATATAATTTTCGTAACAGGTAAAGCTTACTAGATAAATTGCTTCTCTCATGTATATTTTTCAGAGCTTCCCATGTTAATTTGGCAGTATCTAAGTTTTTTACATTTACGATTTGAGAATCATCGATGCTTAGGTTTATTAGAGCTCTAGTCTTGCGATCTTTTTTGTGCCATGCGGGATCGGCTGGATCCGGTGGATCTTGTACTATAATATCGTCGAGTTCCTCTTTAATCAGGAACATCTGCATCTTGAACTTCCATGTACTATAATTCGTAGAATTGAGTTTCTCAATAAATTGAGTATTTTCTTTTATTGCATTCATTATTACTTTTTTAGTGTTCTTTTATTTATTATTATATTTTTAGAAATTTGTTAAATTATCGTTTTTTTTTTTTTTTTAATACTGGGATATTCTTTTTTCAGTCTTTCATAATCTTTGTTAGGGGAACCGTCGGTAGCGTAATAAATTTTCTCCTTTTTCGAATTGTTAAATTGGTCTTCTATATTTTAGTATACGTTTTCGTCTTTTAATAATGGTAAAGAAGGATAGTTCAGCTTACCTGAGATTTTCCTTATGCGCTGAATATTTCCACAGTAATCCAAAGTGTTTGCACTGATATTTATCTTATCGACTGATTGAAGTATTCGCTATATGGAAGTAATAAGAACTATTATTATTAGTAAGTAGAGATGCACGAAATAAGAAGTAGATCCATTTTGAGTATAATATTATAATTCTTTTCTAGATATTTACATTTAAATCGCGTTTTTGGAGACTGCTTTTAGATGCTCCAATTTTACATTATATTTGAGATATATATTTACAACACATATGTACAAGAGCGTTTTAACTGCTCGGATTCATTTTAGATTCTGAAGGGAATGTCTTTAAGTTCAGTTCACACGCGCGTGATAACAGCTGTAGTTTTTGAAGTAGGGAGGCCTGCAGAGTTTTTCACTTAATTGGTTTCGACAGTTTCTGGTTTTGTTCACTATGTTTTTCAGCTGCGGCACTTGAAGTACTTATTGGTAATTGGGGTCTGGTTTTTAACATGTTCTTATTTCGATCATTCGCTGCACGTGGAGATTATTCACTGCATAAAAAAGGTTTCTCCGTCAGAAAATTTAAAAATTTCACCTGTATTCCAAGTAACATTTAGTAATATATTTTAGATCATTTAGATAATTTATATATATATATATATATAAAGTTATTTGAATATTAAAAATAATATTAGAATGCAAAAAGGCCAATTCATACGAAGACACCTTTGCGATGAATACCTCTGGGTCTGGGTTTAGATAATCCATCAGTTTTGACCAAAACCATTTAGTCTCATTGCGGTTTGATGCCATTCAATGGTTATTTTGTATGGTCTAATCACAGTTACCCGAAACCGCGATATAAATATATATATGAAAGGATAAAAAGTTAAACCCTTTTAAAATGCAAAATTCAAAATTTTAAAGCTAAAATCCCCAAAAGATTTTTTTTTATTTTTATAAATCCGTGCTTAAATCTAGTTTGCCTCTGTGATCTTGGTTTTCCAACCGTACAATTGTTACTTTCACTCATCAGTTTCGATCTTTTTAGGTAGATTTCGTAAGAAATACTACCTATTACATTCTCACCTAAGTTGGAAATTTTGAAAAATTTTTGCAGATCTACGCCGATCATGACTCCCAGAACCCAAAACCACCCCCAGTTCAAAACTTTATATATCTATCTATCTATCTATCTATCTATCTATCTATCTATCTATGTCACTTTTTTCTGACCACGATAACTGGAAAAATTCTGCATAAATCTCTTCCAAACTGATACATAAAATCAAGGGTCATAAAATCTCGGTCAAGTTCGTTAATGGGCAAAATCGAACCAAGGGGGGGGGGAAATGGGGGGGGGGCTTTTTGTGAAAACAGAAAAACCCTCATAATTTCTTTATTATTATACGTATCGAATCCGTTTAAAGTTGTTATTACTTCTAGGAAAAGGGCCGAAAATTTATGTATGACAGATTTTTGATATAATTAAAAATGGCCCCAAGGGGGGGAAAAAAGGGAGGTTTTAGAAGAAAAAAAATCATAGCTTCGTCAATTCACAAGATATTAAATCCGCGTAAATTTATTATTAATCCTCTTAGTATTATCTAAAACTTTTATATTGACAAGTTTTTTATAGGACCAACCGTTATAGCAAAAAAAAATTAAAAACAAAAAAAAATCCCTGCCGGCTCCGCCTGCAAACAAGTTATTTTTCGAAGTAGGCGGTTCCAACTCCCGCATCTTTTCGAAACTGATACATAAAATCAAGGGGCATAAAATCTCGGTCAAGTTCGTTAATGGGCAAAATCGAACCAAGGAGGGGGGGATGGGGGGGGGGCTTTTTGTGAAAACAGAAAAAAAACCCATAATTTCTTAATTATGATACGTATTGAATCCGTTTAAAGTTATTATTACTTCTAGGAACAGGGCCAAAAACTTATGTATGACAAATTTTTAATATAATTAAAGATTGCCTTAAGGGGGGAGGGGGAGGGAAGGGGGGTTTTAGAAGAAAAAAATTCATAATTTCGTCAATTCCCAAGATTTCAAATCCGCTTAAATTTATTATAAATCCCCTAAATATTATCTAAAACTTTTATATTGACAAGTTTTTTATAGGACCAACCGTTATAGCAAAAAAAAATTAAAAACAAAAAAATCCCTGCCGGCTCCGCCTGCAAACAAGTTATTTTTCGAAGTAGGCGATTCCAACTACCGCATCGTTTCGAAACTGATACATAAAATCAAGGGGCATAAAATCTCGGTCAAGTTCGTTAATAGGCAAAATCGAACCAGGGGGGGGGGGGGATGGGGGGACTTTTTGCGAAAACAGAAAAAAACCCATAATTTCTTAATTATGATACATATCGAATCCGTTTGAAGTTATTATCACTTCTAGGAGAAGGGCCGAAAATTTATGTATGACAGATTTTTGATATAATTAAAAATTGTCTTAAGGGGGGGGGGGGGGAAGGGGGGTTTTAGAAGAAAAAAAATTCATAACTTCGTCAATTCCCAAAATTTCAAATCCGCTTAAATTTATTATAAATCCTCTTAATATTATCTAAAACTTTTATATTGACATGTTTTTTATAGGACCAACTCTTATAGCAAAAATAAAAAAAAATCCTTGCTGGCTCCGCTTGCAAATAAGTTTGGTTTCGAAGTATGCGGTTCCAAATGCAGCATCATCGCAAAAAGGTCATTTCTTCCGCAATTCCCGACAAACAGGTGCCCCACGGTCTGCGTCTTCGAAATCTACCTGTGCCTGTAGGCCGAGCCGTCAGGGATTTTTTAGGGTTTCGTTCATCTCTAGAAACGCTATTACTCCCGCTTCGTTGTCTGTCCGTCACAGAGCCATTCTCAGAAACTATGTAACTTACAGAGTTCAAACTTTGTGTATATATATATCTGAATGCCAGCTATGTAGCTCAAAATATTAAAATTTGAAAAATCGTATTATTTTAATAAATAGAGATAAAAAACCAAAATTCTAACAGCCTTTTCTTATTAAATTTAAACATTTTTCGTTATAGCAGTTGCTAAAAATTAAAAATCCACAATGAAAGTCTTTCTACAATAATTAATTTTCTATTGAACGATTTCCACGTGAAAAATGAAAATGAAATAAAAAGTTTCACCAATTGAAAAAAAGATTAGTATGAAATAAAAATGATTGACGTCATAGTGGTAATAAAACGGAAATTTTCAAAGATTTCTCAATAATACAAGGAGTATGAGTATGTGTATGTACACGAAGCAGATTAATATCGCGTCATTAGAGAATTAAAAAGAAAATCTGACGTCATATTGGAAGTTTAACGAATTTTTCAAATGTTTGAGAATAATACAAAGCGAGTTATTAATATGAGTAATAGAGAATAGTAAATATATGAATTTGAGAAACATATTGATTCATGATAAAAATCCGATTATGGAAATATTCGCATATTTTAGCATTTTGATGGTGTACAACATGTCTAATTTTGAAATTATTTTTTTAAATACCGCATTTAGTCCGCATGACAGATATTATTATGACAGAATATAATAGCGAGCTTCGCCCGCTATCAGACTGGTTTAGATATTCGAAAAAACGAAAACATAGACCGGTAAATTTTTACTTTATAAAAAACATGATTTTTTTTTTTTTTTTTTTGCTAACTTTATTTCAATTTATTAAAAAAAGGATAAAGTGTTTTGAAAGGAATATTAAACGAAACCCTTTGAGCTATCTTCGATCACACTTACCCACTTGTTTTTTATACTGTAACTGTAAAAAATTTCGTTATACTTGGGTCAGATTTGCAGTATTCTATATATGAGAGTTAAAAAAAATGTTGTGATTCGAGAAAAGTTCAATTTTGATGCTGCAATATATCCGAGCTTGTATTATTTTGATTTTTGTCTGCACGTAAATGAATGTTAAAACTTATGTGTGGAGTTAGAGGAAATGTGACGCGAATCGAAATATTTTGCGTGAGTAAAGCACTTTCTTCCATTTCCTGTTTATCAAAAACTGTGTTAAAAAAGAAGAAAAAAAAATGAAAAAGTATCATTAGATGAAATCACTACACGCAATGATGAAATGTAATGATATAAAATATATATTATTACACATTGTTTCGGAATATAATCTGTTAACAATTGCTTCATTTAATCCCCCCCCCCCCCAAAAAAAAAAAAAACAAAAAAAAAAACAACCTTGGATTAAAAAAAATATATAAATAATAATAATAAAATTTTAAATGCAAGAAAATAAGGGATTCGTGTATTTTTTTAATGTATTATTGGGTTGTTCGGAACGTTCCTTCCGTTTGGGAAAACCAATTTATACCGGAAAATTCTGCCCGTCAATTATTAGACGTTAGATATTTGAATTAATGTCTAATACTTAAATGATAGAATTTTCCGGTAAGACCAACTTTCCCAAACGGAAAGAACTTTTCGAACAACCCAAAATCATAAGAATTATTTTATTAAATATTTTCGTAGAATTTCCGAAAAACAAGTTTTTTAGTTCCCTGAAGCGTAATGTTGTTACGATTGATCTCTGCGGTTTTGAAAATTCATACTTTGATGTTATCATTACCGCCTTAACCTCTTCTGTTATTGAGTATTAACGTAATATTGTCGATTATTATTGAATTATTTTTTCTCGAATTGACTTCAGCGCGAGAGTTGTAATGTATTTTCATTATTTTGAATCTTATACATCGAAGCATATCATTCTGAGATCGGAATTGCAATTATGTTAGAGTATCATTAATAAAAAGGGAAAGACCGGAAGTCCACATATGTGGACCATGTTACATTTTACTATTGATACATTCTACTATTGCATGATACATTTTACTACTTTTTAAGATAATTTATAATTCTGATTTTTTTAATGCAAATAAATGATTTCATTTATATTGGTTTCTCAAATCGTATGACATTTAATTTTTTGTTATTACGCATTGTAATTATAGTTTTTACTACACCTGTTACACATTTTGTTATAGTATTTTGTTTTGTTTACACCTATCTTGTTTTCTAGCTTTTTTAAAATCGAAAAACTTCTCAAACCGAAATGTAAAAGCCGTTATTTTATAAAGATGCTCTAAAATGGGTTTGGGTGATAAAGCAAATGCTAAAAAAATGGAGAATCAGTAAAAATGTTGACTGTAATTCGAACTGTTATTAAAAGTCGAATTGCCTCAGAAAGGAAGTTGTAAACGTCATAAACTTAGTATTTAATATCAAAAAGTGCAAATTTATTAATTTTGTTCTCGACATAAACAAAACAACATAACATACACAAACAACATAAACAAAATCCATAACAAAAACCATATAAATTTGTATGCACGGTCCGAGGGGGGGGGGGGGGGTGGCTCGAAAGCCAAAGCACCGCGACCAGAGGTCTATTATACTACCCCCCCCCCCAGGTCTCCTAATTTTGAACCAATTCCAGATGAGAGACCTGCATCTGGATTGGCACCCCTGGAGGTAACGCTTATATAGAACTTGGAGGACTTTTGGAGCCACGAACAGATTTAACGTGCACCAGCTCGTAACGTACACGGTCCCACAGCAGAGGCAGACGAGAGAGGATAAACGATGCACCCTCCCAACCGGTGACCGCAGTCGATGCTGCCTGGTTTTCGGTGATCTTACGAGAACCGAGCTTTTACCGTCCGCGCCACTGCGGGACGGGGGGAGGGGGTATGCTCAACTGCCATTAAAAAATATATAGTCATCAGCTAACGACCAACTATAAAAAAAAAAAAGTATCAAATTTACAACAGAACAGGAACAAAAATGTTCATTTTGAATCTGGAAAAAAAAATAAATAAAAAAAAAAATAACACATTATTAATTTTTGTATGTATAATTTTTTTCGGTTAAAAATGTATTATAAATCAAAGTTTATTCTAAATAACAAAGTTTAAAATCAAAGTTTATTCTAAAATACATAGCTAAATTGAGTAATTTGTGTGATTATATTCGTATTTCAAATTGCTAAACCTTGCAGTTTAGCAATTTTTTATTTACATTCAGACGCATGAATGAGCGCTTTCTTTTAGGAAATACATTTTATAGTGAAGTAATTTAAACAATGATGATTAATATATCGTAAGCTAATAATAAAATTAAATAATAATAAAATCACTTGTAAATTAAAATCAACATTTGAGATAACCTGACAGAGCAAAGACAATATAACTTTTTGTAACTAGAAAACATAATTCTTGCATTCATGGATAAAAAGGGTAGCTTTTTGCATTTTTAACACTTTCGAACCTAGTTGAAAAGCGTTTATGACATCGGTTTATCTGCCGTCTGGCCGTGCTCTAACTCGCATAAATATGCTTGGATTGCACTGAAATTTTTGTATGTTATTGTCGTTATTGTCTGTTCCCTATTTCAAATGAAGGGTGTATAGCACTTATAATAGTTTTTTTACAGGGACAGTCAAAAGTATTACGTTACATTACAGGCAATAGGAAATAATCATTTCAAGTGCATTTTCATGATGCTACGCCATTTGAAACATGATGAAATTGATATATATTTATGAAGTGGTTTAAAACATGCTTTTTGTTTAATATGGAGTACAAAACATTTATCATTCATTTACAGGGTCAAACAAAAGGATTCTGATACACATTGGTCGACGGGGGAAAATAGTTTGCAGTGTAATTTAATGATGTTTCACTGTTTCAAAGATAATGAAAATTATACGCATTACTGAGGTGCACTATAAATTGCTCACTTAAAAGTATGGTGTGCATTCCGTTTATCGTTTATTTACAGGGACTCACAAAATTATTCAGTTACAGTATATGTGCGATAATTACAGTCTATGTGTTATAAGTGCGTTTTCGGGTTTGGTTTGCTTTTTTAAGTTTAACTAAATTTTTTCATATTACGTGGTGTATATAAATTCGGTTGATCACATACAGGGCTACACAAGAGAATTCATAAGTATTACGCACTATGGGAGGGAATTGCTTAAGGGTAGTTTTTAAGTGTGTTACGCATTTTCTTTCTGAACTATATTTAGTAGACTAATATAAGTTTGTGGAATATAAATAAATTCATATACAGGGCTACGCAAAGAACAAAATACATTGCCGTTTATGGTTGGTAATTTGCTGGATGTGAGTTTTAAGTTGCATTATGCGTTTTTACGTGAATTAAATTTTAGCTTAATATGTGATGTGAACAAATGTGTTTAGATAATATACAGGGCTGTACAAAAGATTTCGAGTGCATTTCCATCGTTTGACGAAAATTGCTAAA
The DNA here is from genome assembly GCA_963931845.1 of Maratus michaelseni. NCBI lineage: Eukaryota > Metazoa > Arthropoda > Arachnida > Araneae > Salticidae > Maratus > Maratus michaelseni. The sequence continues at coordinate 443,861,695 of OZ007586.1, forward strand.
TGTGAATTTTCAAACTGAACAAAATTTTATCATGCTATGTATTATATATCCAAATCTACAGATGATATACAGGGCTGCACAAAATAATTTGACTACTTTCTTTGCAATGGAAGGTAATTTCTAAAACTGTATTTTTCAATGTGGTATATGTTTTCTAAACTGTTTACTTACATATGTTATTTTACCTTATTTAACGGTGAATTTTCGTTACAGATTTTTGGATATGTTGGAAAGTGTTTCATAATCCATCCTAGACGCATGATTTTTCGTTCTTGTTTAACTTTACTTTATAAATGATATTTGCAAATTAGATAAATTAAAAATCAGAAAAAAATCTGTGATGAAGATATTTAATACCACTGCATTTAGAAATGATTCATTCATTCTTTCATGATATAGAACATTTGACATTTTAAGAAAATGTTATTGAAGCACTGTTGTCAATATTTCTTTTGAAATATTTGTTTTATAAATTTACTTTTTATAACAATAGCTGACAGCTAACGACCCTTTATTCAAAATAGTTTATGAAACCATTGTATTCAAAATATGTTGAATTCTTAAAGTGAAATAAATGATCGATCACATATATTCTTTTTTAAATTCTTTTCACGTACAAGCCAATAATTAAAAAGAAAATTGGAGAAATTGTCTTACAATAACTACGAATAAAACTAGTCGGATGTGTCAATCCCAAAACTTTCTTCTATCTCACACAGGTTTCGCATACACTAAAAAGAATCAGCACCAATTTTTATCAAGGTCTAACTGAAACTCAAGTTTTATTAAATTCCGTGCATTATTTCTTGATATATGACTATCGCTAAAATCGTGTAAATGCTGCAAAATGCTGCATAGCAGCGCCACCTACTGGACGATTTTTACCAAACACTAATCAGCACCAATTAGGGACTACACCAATCAGGGACTAACTGAATCTAAAGTTTTATTAAATTCCGAGCATTAGTTATTGAGATAGAGCTATTGCGGAAATCGCGAAAAATGCTGCTTAGCAGCGCCACCTTTCGGCGATTTTTATCAAAAATTAATCAGCACCAATTTATATCAGGGACTAACTGAATCTAAAGTTTTATTAAATTCCGAGCATTAGTTCTTGAGATAGAGCGCCCACAAAATTTTTGTCACATACAGAGAGTCACAGAGTCACAGACAGACATTTTCTAAAAATAGTCAAATCGTGTTCAGGACCTTCTAAAACGTATAAATCCGTCGAAAACCGGAAGTCGAAAATTTTCATGAATCCAATACTTTCTTCTTGTAAAGATAAAAGAAAGTAAAAATTGAGCCAATGAAACATTCAACTATAATATAAGTATCATATATTATAATACGAGCAAATGTTGTGTGTGTGTGGTTATGCAAATTTTATCTTAAGAGCCTACGCTAGTCACGCGAAGAAACTCTATAGCTAATGTTAAGTCTATGAGAAGGTTATCGCGCGATTTCTCGCTCGCATTTTAATATTTTTAAATGATTTTTTTTTTTTTTTTTTTTTTTTTTTTGCATAGGATAGCTGAGGTCGATCTCTAACGTTATTAGTTTTTACTTTTTCGATTTTACTGTTTTTACTGTTTTTCGATGTTACTGTTTTTTTATAAGCGGACATTTTCAATTTTGGAACCGGTTGGAACCGGTTCTGAAAGTGAAATTACCTTTATATAAAAAAACTGGAACCAAAATCGAAAAAGTAAAAACTAACAACGTTAGAGATCGACCTCAGCTATCCTATGCAAAAAAAAAAAATCATTTAAAAATATTAAAATGCAAGCGAGAAATCGCGCGATAACCTTCCCATAGACTTAACATTAGCTGGAGCGTTTTTTCGCGTGACTGATGTAGGCTCTTAACAACGGCTCTAACGATTTTGACAAAATTTTACATCCTACCGTTTTGGGGCACCATAAAACCATTGGTCTAGGTCACATGTTCGAGAAAATTCGATTAGTGGATCATTTTGGGTCACCATGGGTCAGGGTCAAGCTAATTATATCTAAAAAACGGCTCAAACGATTTTATACTACGAGTTTAATATCCTAAAAATAAGTTTAATATTCTTCATATCATAGCGCCCAAGAAATAGAGTCCCGTAACGCTATTGGTCGAAAGACTGTTTCGCGGCTCTGTATTCGTAAGCTTTAGCAACTGCTTATATGTTTGTTTTCCCGTCTTGAGCGCAGATTGTTCCGAGACTTCAATTCCTAACTCTTCACATATCGCCTGAAGATCCACCCTTTTTATTTTTAGTAAGAAAGCCATACCTTCTACTGATAATGATTACCACCCTACAATAATACTTAAGCACAATATCAAATTAATATTTCCTCAGATCCTACCCTCATAAGTTACCTCCACATATTATACTATTTAACATATTTCAAATAAATAATAATAAATTGATAAAATTCCTTTAACAATGGTACAAACAATTGCTTTCAATAACAAAGGAAAAAAAAAAATTTCAATTTGGTTACTATGCAATACAGATTTTAAATTTATATAATCTATACTAATATTATAAAGGAGTAAAGATTGTTTGTTTGTTTGATTGTTTGTAGGGGGTAATCTTTGGAACTACCGAACCGATTTCAAAAGTGATGGTGGCAAATTAATGGTGACAACCCCTGCTCCAACATAGTCTATATTTTATGTCGATGCCACTAACCCCAGGGGGGTGCAGAAGCGAAAAACGTTCTAAAATTGCACTTTTTAGCTCACAGGCTATCAAAGCCTGAGAGCAAATGTGCCCGCCCGTTCTGTATGTATGTACGTATGCTATTTAGACGACATCATTGTGTATGCACCAAATTTTCAAGAGCACCAATTACGACTGAGGAAAGTTTTGCAATGTATTCAAGAGGCAGGGTTGACGCTTAACTCTAACAAATGCTCGTTCGGCAAAAAGAAGCTGACCATATTGGGACACCTAGTAGATCAACATGGGATCTATCCCGATCCACAAAAGACAGCTGCTGTGACAAAGTTCCCTGTTCCAGAAAATGTTGCAGATGTTCGAAGTTTTCTCGGCCTGTGCTCCTATTACAGACGTTTCATCAGGAATTTCGCCGATATCGCAAAGCCCTTGCATGAGTTATTAAAGAAAAATGCAAAGTTTTCTTGGGGCACATCGCAGAGGGAATCTTTCGCAACGCTCAAGAAGTTACTGGCCAGTGGCCCTGTTTTGGGACATTTCCTGCAAAACGCTGAAACAAAGATACATACAGACGCTAGTGGCTATGGCATTGGTGCAGTATTAGTACAGGATCAAGATGGTAAGGAAAGACCAATAGCCTACGCCTCCAGATCCCTGACCGCAGCTGAAAAGAACTATTCTACAACCAAAAAAGAATGCCTTGCTGTCATTTGGGCGATCAGTAAATTCAGACCATACATTTTTGGAAAACCCTTTACTGTAGTGACGGACCACCATTCTTTATGCTGGCTGGCTAATGTTAAAGATCCATCTGGAAGACTTGCCCGTTGGGCTTTGAGGTTACAAGAGTACGACATCAACGTCATCTATAAGAGTGGTCGAAAGCATTCCGACGCTGACTCACTGTCAAGAAAGCCCCTTGCTGAAACAGCAGTCGACGACGATGGAGAAATACCTTTCTTTGCTGTCATCGCAGACTACGGAAAAGAACAGCTAAAAGATAAGCAGTTGAAATCTATAATTAAAACTACCCAAAAAGGCGACGGATGCCGAGGTTACCAAATGAGAAGCGGAGTACTCTATAAAAGAAATTACGATCCTATGGGACAGCAATGGCTCTTGGTAGTCCCGAAACAACTCCGTCGCGACATACTAACGAGTCTTCATGATGCTTCAACTACAGGTCATCTCGGATTCGCCAAAACGTATGATCGGATAAGGAGGAAATATTATTGGCCAGGACTATATGGCAGCATACGCCGTTATGTGGCACACTGTCGAGAGTGCCAAAGACGGAAATCTCCACCTGGACTTCCACCTGGGCAACTTCATCCAATAAAGCCCCCTGGTGCACCATTCGCTAAAATTGGAATAGATTTACTTGGACGCTTCCCAATTACTCGGAACGGGAACCGATGGATTATTGTCTGCACGGATTACCTGACGAGATTCACAGTTACAAAGGCATTACCAACTGCTGAAGCTACTGAAATCGCCCAATTTATAGTTGAAGAAATCATACTCAAGCACGGTGCTCCCAAAGAGATGATAAGTGATCGAGAACGCTCCTTTCTATCCAATATTGTGAAAGACATTAATCAAAAATGCCAAACATCTCATCTTCTAACGGCAGCCTATCATCCACAAACCAATGGACTGACCGAAAGATTTACAAAACATTGGCCGACATGCTGTCTATGTATGTTGACGTTGAGCAAAGAAATTGGGATACAGTCTTGCCTTTTGTGACTTTCGCTTGCAATTCAGCAAAACAAGATACCACCGGGTTCAGTCCCTTCTTTCTCGTACATGGTAGAGATATACATACTCCTCTGGATGTGATCTTTCCTCACTTCGCAGAACCCTTTAACGAAAATTATGCACAACATCTAGTCACCAGGGCAGAGGAGGCTAGACAGCTAGCGAGACTTCACATCCTCGAGGCTCAAGCAAGTGACAAAAGAAGATATGACGAAAGACATCGACCAATCAGCTATAATGTCGGAGACTTAGTCTGGGTCTTTACTCCCATACGAAAAGTTGGGCTTTCGGAAAAACTTCTAAGGCGTTACTTCGGACCATACCGAATCACACGACGACTATCTGATGTGTCATACGAAGTAGAGAGCATGGAGGAGAATAAAAGGCGACGAAGTTTAAAGGACGTAGTCCATATTCTGAGACTGAAACCCTATTGTGATCCAAAAGAACAAATAGTTGATGAAGAAATACACGGGAATTCCAGGGGACCTGTCACGAAGAGTCAGACTAGATTGCAGCGGGACGCTGCTTCCTCCTAAGGAAGGCGAAATGTAACGAAACTAGCATTATGTGCTCGGGAGAGCCTTCTGGTTGATCAAAGCCGACCTCACTAAATATAGCTTAACTGGAATTATCTGTTGTGTGGACCTATGGCTCCGAGGTAAAGTGCTTGACTACAGATCAGAAGGTGGTGAGGTCGATCCCCGTCGAAAACAAGTGTCCTAAAATTCGTTTTGATTTAAAGATTGCTTTGTATTTGTTTCTAGTTCCTTCGGAAATATGCTAATTGTTATTATGTTAATCGTTATTTAATTTCTAGAACTTTCCAAGCTTGGAATGTTCCATTCGAGAAAGCACCCCTCGAGTGTATTTAAGCTGGTGTATGCTTGAGTTGGCAGAAATAAAGCTTCAAGTTGGTTCATGCTTATTGTTTTCATTCGTTCTCATTTAATACCTACGGGACAATATTAATAAAATATTCCAATTTCCAAAATTGGTTCTCACATTAAAAAGTAAATCACAGCACTTTTTTTTTCGACCTTAAATTCTTCCTTGAAGGTTATTTCAATTTAATTTAACTTCTATACAAATTTGCCTTCCTCATTTACTATCAATGTTTCAAACTTAAAACAAACAATATCACTTAATTTAAATATTACTTTAATAATAATTTAAATTTAAAAATTCAATTATTCCTTCCAACTATTAACACAATGCATTAATTTCAATCATTACTCTTAACCGTTAAAAAAAAAATTAGAAAATCAACTCTAGTAAACAATATTAGCTCCTTTTCTTAAAACAATAGTGTAAAAATGGTTGTCAGTATCTCATTTGATTTAGCCCAATTCTTATATTGCACATAAATTATCATAAATTAACCACAACATTAACTTAAATTACCATCAATTATACAAAACAACAGTAGGTTCGAGAATGACAGTAGAATAAAATTACCAAAACACCTTACCTCGCACTTTATTCGCTGGGGCAATTCTCTGCTCACTTTTAACCCGGGTAAATATTGCACTCTCGGGCAACAATCACTGTAACTTGCTTCACTATGCACAAAAACACTACACACAACACTACACTAACACAGCACAACCACTAGTTCACTTCACTGTAATGACGATATGCTAGCTGGCACTGGTCTACGATGATAGGGCACACACACTTCCGCTAGACGATCCGGCATAAACTGACTGTAACACGGCTAACTGGCACTGGTCTACGACGATAGGGCACAAACACTTCCGCTGGGCGATCCGGCACAAACTCTCTGTAACACGGCTATCTGGCACTGGTCTACGACGATAGGGCACGAACACTTCCGCTGGGCGCTCCGGTACAAACTCTTTGTAACACGGCTAACTGGCACTGGTCTTCGGTGATTCAGATCCCGTCGCTGCCACCATTGTCGGATTCCTCTTCTCCGTCCACACAACTTCGAAGTATAATCCGGTCTTTTGATATGCTGCTACCACCGATATGAATACGTGATATCAGACACGTTATGTGATGTATATTAACAAAAAAAACTAACTCTTTCAATTAAACTTAAACTAACACTTTATTTACAGTATTTACACTTAAACTCGGATGGAACTTATCCGGTTCAACATTAAATAAAAAAAATTACAGAAAACTACTTTCTGTGTACCGTTAGGCTACGTTAATTCACTCAGAACCGAGATTTCTATTAATCTCACACCCGCTATATCTCTTCCTTTCGAGAGATCTCCCTCCACACGTGTCTCAGAGCGCAATCTCTGAACGACCTTTCTCCTTCGCTCCTATGTTCAAAACTAACTTCACTCTCTAGTCATCCACCAGAGAACCCCCTCCTTCTCTACGGGGCTCGTAGCCTATTCCAAAGGGTTCCTTGACAACCCTTAATCCCCTCTTGCTGGGTCTGTCTTCCTAAATAATGGGTGAAATATCTGTCTTATCTATGAAAGACAACATCACAAAGGACATACCTCTTCCATTATATTCACGTCGCTCCCCTCCGAATTAAGATTTTTCTTAAGAAAGCCTTCAATAGTACACAACAGATACATATACAATAAGATAATCCCTTAAGAATAGCTTTTAAAGTCTTACAGCTGCCAGGGGAACCTGACAGAGTGCATATTTAGTTTTAAAATAATTTAAACTAACAATTGCAGCATTCTGGAAAAACATGAGTTTCATTTTTACAGATTTTCTTATTATAATAAAATTTTAGAATATCTACATAATTTTTTAATTGTTTTTAGGTTAAACCATTAATAGGTAATAAAATGCATCATTTTCAGCTGATTACATCAGGTGTTTTTTTTTTTTTTTTTTTTTTTTTTTTTTTTTTTTTGATAACATGGATTACTTTTTAGAAAAGTGGTTTTTTTTTTTCAAATAAGAATTTGTGTTTAAGCAAGAGCTTAATTGTCTGCCATTTTGTAATAAAGTGTTAAAATGTAAAATACTGAATATTAAAATCATCGAACAAGCTGTAAAAATTTAGCTATGTTTAATTTTTAAAATTCTTTATTATACTTTATATAAAGAAATATTTCAAAATTTATTTTTTTAAGAGGACAGTACAATAAGTGATTCCTGTCATGTGACAACATTTTTCTTCTTTCAAGTGCTGCGGCATCGGAAATTCGGTTCAAAATGCTGACAGACTTTTCTGAAATATCCTCTGCTTTTATTGAAAACATCTTTTGATTACAAACTTTCTAAATAAGAACACCTGCCAATTTCATACGTTTCCGATCACAAATTAATGAAACAATTTCCTGACGGCTCGGCCTACAGGCACAGGTAGATTTTGAAAATACAGATAGAGGGGCACCTGTTTATTGGGAATTGCAGAAGAAATGACCTTTTTGCCATGATGCGGCAGCTTAGACCAGCCACTTCAAAATCTACCTGTGTCTGTCAGTGTGGCTAGTGGTCAGGGAAAATACAGTCAAAAAAAGTGATATACACCAGTATATTCTTACAGAAAAATTCATGTTAGTTATTTGATAGAATAATCAACATGAATTTTTCTATAAGAAAATACTGGTGTTTATCATTTTTTGACTGTATTTTTCCCTGACCACTAGCCACTTTGTCTGTAGACAGGAATTTTTTTTCTTCTTCTTTCGGGCTATAAGAGTTCACTGTAAAAAATTTCCAACCCTTTAACGTTTCGTAAAAGATAAATTTCCTTTACGATACGGAAAACGAACAGAAAGGTTTTCGACAGTCATAAAAATAATCTATTTATATCGGATTAGTTTCTGAAAGGATGGAAAACAGCATTCGCCGGGCTTACTGCGCAGTCTCGCTCTCTGCTGAAGTATGAAAGGCGTTGCGCCTTTAAATTGAAACATCAAAAGCAAAACAAAAATTCTGGATTGCAGCAAAAATATGTTCTATAGAATGTATTGTTAAATAAAGACAGTATGTGATTTCAAGTTTTCAAAACCTATAAAATACATTATCAAATCAAATAATATTTTATAACATGTCACTGCTAACTTTCCACAAATTCTTCACTTTTGTAAGAAAAAAAAAGATACTGTAAATACTTTTCGATTTTCTGTTATTTTAATAATGCCTGCAAAATTTAATGCATTTTTAGAATTAAAAAAAATCTGACATTAATTTGTTACATTTCGTGAAATGATTGTGTCAAATTGAAGCTTTCCAAGCAGAAATATCGAAATAATTTGTGTTATTGTACTTAATATCTTATATCACCAATAAAAAAAATATAATTTAAGTAACATTTATTACAAGGACAAAGCCATTTTATAACATTAAAATAAAATACAGCAGCAAAAACAGAAAAAGAAAATCTATCCAGAAGATTAAACAATCCTTTTTTCACCATGGGTGGGACTCTCATAACTTATTTCTATCCTTCCTCTTTGAGATTAAATCCTAGAAGGAGCAACAGTTTCGTTTCGCTTTCTTAAACTAACACTTTATTTACAGTATTTACACTTAAACTCGGATGGAACTTATCCGGTTCAACATTAAATAAAAAAAATTACAGAAAACTACTTTCTGTGTACCGTTAGGCTACGTTAATTCACTCAGAACCGAGATTTCTATTAATCTCACACCCGCTATATCTCTTCCTTTCGAGAGATCTCCCTCCACACGTGTCTCAGAGCGCAATCTCTGAACGACCTTTCTCCTTCGCTCCTATGTTCAAAACTAACTTCACTCTCTAGTCATCCACCAGAGAACCCCCTCCTTCTCTACGGGGCTCGTAGCCTATTCCAAAGGGTTCCTTGACAACCCTTAATCCCCTCTTGCTGGGTCTGTCTTCCTAAATAATGGGTGAAATATCTGTCTTATCTATGAAAGACAACATCACAAAGGACATACCTCTTCCATTATATTCACGTCGCTCCCCTCCGAATTAAGATTTTTCTTAAGAAAGCCTTCAATAGTACACAACAGATACATATACAATAAGATAATCCCTTAAGAATAGCTTTTAAAGTCTTACAGCTGCCAGGGGAACCTGACAGAGTGCATATTTAGTTTTAAAATAATTTAAACTAACAATTGCAGCATTCTGGAAAAACATGAGTTTCATTTTTACAGATTTTCTTATTATAATAAAATTTTAGAATATCTACATAATTTTTTAATTGTTTTTAGGTTAAACCATTAATAGGTAATAAAATGCATCATTTTCAGCTGATTACATCAGGTGTTTTTTTTTTTTTTTTTTTTTTTTTTTTTTTTTTTTTTTGATAACATGGATTACTTTTTAGAAAAGTGGTTTTTTTTTTTCAAATAAGAATTTGTGTTTAAGCAAGAGCTTAATTGTCTGCCATTTTGTAATAAAGTGTTAAAATGTAAAATACTGAATATTAAAATCATCGAACAAGCTGTAAAAATTTAGCTATGTTTAATTTTTAAAATTCTTTATTATACTTTATATAAAGAAATATTTCAAAATTTATTTTTTTAAGAGGACAGTACAATAAGTGATTCCTGTCATGTGACAACATTTTTCTTCTTTCAAGTGCTGCGGCATCGGAAATTCGGTTCAAAATGCTGACAGACTTTTCTGAAATATCCTCTGCTTTTATTGAAAACATCTTTTGATTACAAACTTTCTAAATAAGAACACCTGCCAATTTCATACGTTTCCGATCACAAATTAATGAAACAATTTCCTGACGGCTCGGCCTACAGGCACAGGTAGATTTTGAAAATACAGATAGAGGGGCACCTGTTTATTGGGAATTGCAGAAGAAATGACCTTTTTGCCATGATGCGGCAGCTTAGACCAGCCACTTCAAAATCTACCTGTGTCTGTCAGTGTGGCTAGTGGTCAGGGAAAATACAGTCAAAAAAAGTGATATACACCAGTATATTCTTACAGAAAAATTCATGTTAGTTATTTGATAGAATAATCAACATGAATTTTTCTATAAGAAAATACTGGTGTTTATCATTTTTTGACTGTATTTTTCCCTGACCACTAGCCACTTTGTCTGTAGACAGGAATTTTTTTTCTTCTTCTTTCGGGCTATAAGAGTTCACTGTAAAAAATTTCCAACCCTTTAACGTTTCGTAAAAGATAAATTTCCTTTACGATACGGAAAACGAACAGAAAGGTTTTCGACAGTCATAAAAATAATCTATTTATATCGGATTAGTTTCTGAAAGGATGGAAAACAGCATTCGCCGGGCTTACTGCGCAGTCTCGCTCTCTGCTGAAGTATGAAAGGCGTTGCGCCTTTAAATTGAAACATCAAAAGCAAAACAAAAATTCTGGATTGCAGCAAAAATATGTTCTATAGAATGTATTGTTAAATAAAGACAGTATGTGATTTCAAGTTTTCAAAACCTATAAAATACATTATCAAATCAAATAATATTTTATAACATGTCACTGCTAACTTTCCACAAATTCTTCACTTTTGTAAGAAAAAAAAAGATACTGTAAATACTTTTCGATTTTCTGTTATTTTAATAATGCCTGCAAAATTTAATGCATTTTTAGAATTAAAAAAAATCTGACATTAATTTGTTACATTTCGTGAAATGATTGTGTCAAATTGAAGCTTTCCAAGCAGAAATATCGAAATAATTTGTGTTATTGTACTTAATATCTTATATCACCAATAAAAAAAATATAATTTAAGTAACATTTATTACAAGGACAAAGCCATTTTATAACATTAAAATAAAATACAGCAGCAAAAACAGAAAAAGAAAATCTATCCAGAAGATTAAACAATCCTTTTTTCACCATGGGTGGGACTCTCATAACTTATTTCTATCCTTCCTCTTTGAGATTAAATCCTAGAAGGAGCAACAGTTTCGTTTCGCTTTCTTAAACTAACACTTTATTTACAGTATTTACACTTAAACTCGGATGGAACTTATCCGGTTCAACATTAAATAAAAAAAATTACAGAAAACTACTTTCTGTGTACCGTTAGGCTACGTTAATTCACTCAGAACCGAGATTTCTATTAATCTCACACCCGCTATATCTCTTCCTTTCGAGAGATCTCCCTCCACACGTGTCTCAGAGCGCAATCTCTGAACGACCTTTCTCCTTCGCTCCTATGTTCAAAACTAACTTCACTCTCTAGTCATCCACCAGAGAACCCCCTCCTTCTCTACGGGGCTCGTAGCCTATTCCAAAGGGTTCCTTGACAACCCTTAATCCCCTCTTGCTGGGTCTGTCTTCCTAAATAATGGGTGAAATATCTGTCTTATCTATGAAAGACAACATCACAAAGGACATACCTCTTCCATTATATTCACGTCGCTCCCCTCCGAATTAAGATTTTTCTTAAGAAAGCCTTCAACAGTACACAACAGATACATATACAATAAGATAATCCCTTAAGAATAGCTTTTAAAGTCTTACAGCTGCCAGGGGAACCTGACAGAGTGCATATTTAGTTTTAAAATAATTTAAACTAACAATTGCAGCATTCTGGAAAAACATGAGTTTCATTTTTACAGATTTTCTTATTATAATAAAATTTTAGAATATCTACATAATTTTTTAATTGTTTTTAGGTTAAACCATTAATAGGTAATAAAATGCATCATTTTCAGCTGATTACATCAGGTGTTTTTTTTTTTTTTTTTTTTGTTTTTTTTTTTGATAACATGGATTACTTTTTAGAAAAGTGGTTTTTTTTTTTCAAATAAGAATTTGTGTTTAAGCAAGAGCTTAATTGTCTGCCATTTTGTAATAAAGTGTTAAAATGTAAAATACTGAATATTAAAATCATCGAACAAGCTGTAAAAATTTAGCTATGTTTAATTTTTAAAATTCTTTATTATACTTTATATAAAGAAATATTTCAAAATTTATTTTTTTAAGAGGACAGTACAATAAGTGATTCCTGTCATGTGACAACATTTTTCTTCTTTCAAGTGCTGCGGCATCGGAAATTCGGTTCAAAATGCTGACAGACTTTTCTGAAATATCCTCTGCTTTTATTGAAAACATCTTTTGATTACAAACTTTCTAAATAAGAACACCTGCCAATTTCATACGTTTCCGATCACAAATTAATGAAACAATTTCCTGACGGCTCGGCCTACAGGCACAGGTAGATTTTGAAAATACAGATAGAGGGGCACCTGTTTATTGGGAATTGCAGAAGAAATGACCTTTTTGCCATGATGCGGCAGCTTAGACCAGCCACTTCAAAATCTACCTGTGTCTGTCAGTGTGGCTAGTGGTCAGGGAAAATACAGTCAAAAAAAGTGATATACACCAGTATATTCTTACAGAAAAATTCATGTTAGTTATTTGATAGAATAATCAACATGAATTTTTCTATAAGAAAATACTGGTGTTTATCATTTTTTGACTGTATTTTTCCCTGACCACTAGCCACTTTGTCTGTAGACAGGAATTTTTTTTCTTCTTCTTTCGGGCTATAAGAGTTCACTGTAAAAAATTTCCAACCCTTTAACGTTTCGTAAAAGATAAATTTCCTTTACGATACGGAAAACGAACAGAAAGGTTTTCGACAGTCATAAAAATAATCTATTTATATCGGATTAGTTTCTGAAAGGATGGAAAACAGCATTCGCCGGGCTTACTGCGCAGTCTCGCTCTCTGCTGAAGTATGAAAGGCGTTGCGCCTTTAAATTGAAACATCAAAAGCAAAACAAAAATTCTGGATTGCAGCAAAAATATGTTCTATAGAATGTATTGTTAAATAAAGACAGTATGTGATTTCAAGTTTTCAAAACCTATAAAATACATTATCAAATCAAATAATATTTTATAACATGTCACTGCTAACTTTCCACAAATTCTTCACTTTTGTAAGAAAAAAAAAGATACTGTAAATACTTTTCGATTTTCTGTTATTTTAATAATGCCTGCAAAATTTAATGCATTTTTAGAATTAAAAAAAATCTGACATTAATTTGTTACATTTCGTGAAATGATTGTGTCAAATTGAAGCTTTCCAAGCAGAAATATCGAAATAATTTGTGTTATTGTACTTAATATCTTATATCACCAATTAAAAAAATATAATTTAAGTAACATTTATTACAAGGACAAAGCCATTTTATAACATTAAAATAAAATACAGCAGCAAAAACAGAAAAAGAAAATCTATCCAGAAGATTAAACAATCCTTTTTTCACCATGGGTGGGACTCTCATAACTTATTTCTATCCTTCCTCTTTGAGATTAAATCCTAGAAGGAGCAACAGTTTCGTTTCGCTTTCTTAAACTAACACTTTATTTACAGTATTTACACTTAAACTCGGATGGAACTTATCCGGTTCAACATTAAATAAAAAAAATTACAGAAAACTACTTTCTGTGTACCGTTAGGCTACGTTAATTCACTCAGAACCGAGATTTCTATTAATCTCACACCCGCTATATCTCTTCCTTTCGAGAGATCTCCCTCCACACGTGTCTCAGAGCGCAATCTCTGAACGACCTTTCTCCTTCGCTCCTATGTTCAAAACTAACTTCACTCTCTAGTCATCCACCAGAGAACCCCCTCCTTCTCTACGGGGCTCGTAGCCTATTCCAAAGGGTTCCTTGACAACCCTTAATCCCCTCTTGCTGGGTCTGTCTTCCTAAATAATGGGTGAAATATCTGTCTTATCTATGAAAGACAACATCACAAAGGACATACCTCTTCCATTATATTCACGTCGCTCCCCTCCGAATTAAGATTTTTCTTAAGAAAGCCTTCAACAGTACACAACAGATACATATACAATAAGATAATCCCTTAAGAATAGCTTTTAAAGTCTTACAGCTGCCAGGGGAACCTGACAGAGTGCATATTTAGTTTTAAAATAATTTAAACTAACAATTGCAGCATTCTGGAAAAACATGAGTTTCATTTTTACAGATTTTCTTATTATAATAAAATTTTAGAATATCTACATAATTTTTTAATTGTTTTTAGGTTAAACCATTAATAGGTAATAAAATGCATCATTTTCAGCTGATTACATCAGGTGTTTTTTTTTTTTTTTTTTTTGTTTTTTTTTTTTGATAACATGGATTACTTTTTAGAAAAGTGGTTTTTTTTTTTCAAATAAGAATTTGTGTTTAAGCAAGAGCTTAATTGTCTGCCATTTTGTAATAAAGTGTTAAAATGTAAAATACTGAATATTAAAATCATCGAACAAGCTGTAAAAATTTAGCTATGTTTAATTTTTAAAATTCTTTATTATACTTTATATAAAGAAATATTTCAAAATTTATTTTTTTAAGAGGACAGTACAATAAGTGATTCCTGTCATGTGACAACATTTTTCTTCTTTCAAGTGCTGCGGCATCGGAAATTCGGTTCAAAATGCTGACAGACTTTTCTGAAATATCCTCTGCTTTTATTGAAAACATCTTTTGATTACAAACTTTCTAAATAAGAACACCTGCCAATTTCATACGTTTCCGATCACAAATTAATGAAACAATTTCCTGACGGCTCGGCCTACAGGCACAGGTAGATTTTGAAAATACAGATAGAGGGGCACCTGTTTATTGGGAATTGCAGAAGAAATGACCTTTTTGCCATGATGCGGCAGCTTAGACCAGCCACTTCAAAATCTACCTGTGTCTGTCAGTGTGGCTAGTGGTCAGGGAAAATACAGTCAAAAAAAGTGATATACACCAGTATATTCTTACAGAAAAATTCATGTTAGTTATTTGATAGAATAATCAACATGAATTTTTCTATAAGAAAATACTGGTGTTTATCATTTTTTGACTGTATTTTTCCCTGACCACTAGCCACTTTGTCTGTAGACAGGAATTTTTTTTCTTCTTCTTTCGGGCTATAAGAGTTCACTGTAAAAAATTTCCAACCCTTTAACGTTTCGTAAAAGATAAATTTCCTTTACGATACGGAAAACGAACAGAAAGGTTTTCGACAGTCATAAAAATAATCTATTTATATCGGATTAGTTTCTGAAAGGATGGAAAACAGCATTCGCCGGGCTTACTGCGCAGTCTCGCTCTCTGCTGAAGTATGAAAGGCGTTGCGCCTTTAAATTGAAACATCAAAAGCAAAACAAAAATTCTGGATTGCAGCAAAAATATGTTCTATAGAATGTATTGTTAAATAAAGACAGTATGTGATTTCAAGTTTTCAAAACCTATAAAATACATTATCAAATCAAATAATATTTTATAACATGTCACTGCTAACTTTCCACAAATTCTTCACTTTTGTAAGAAAAAAAAAGATACTGTAAATACTTTTCGATTTTCTGTTATTTTAATAATGCCTGCAAAATTTAATGCATTTTTAGAATTAAAAAAAATCTGACATTAATTTGTTACATTTCGTGAAATGATTGTGTCAAATTGAAGCTTTCCAAGCAGAAATATCGAAATAATTTGTGTTATTGTACTTAATATCTTATATCACCAATAAAAAAAATATAATTTAAGTAACATTTATTACAAGGACAAAGCCATTTTATAACATTAAAATAAAATACAGCAGCAAAAACAGAAAAAGAAAATCTATCCAGAAGATTAAACAATCCTTTTTTCACCATGGGTGGGACTCTCATAACTTATTTCTATCCTTCCTCTTTGAGATTAAATCCTAGAAGGAGCAACAGTTTCGTTTCGCTTTCTTAAACTAACACTTTATTTACAGTATTTACACTTAAACTCGGATGGAACTTATCCGGTTCAACATTAAATAAAAAAAATTACAGAAAACTACTTTCTGTGTACCGTTAGGCTACGTTAATTCACTCAGAACCGAGATTTCTATTAATCTCACACCCGCTATATCTCTTCCTTTCGAGAGATCTCCCTCCACACGTGTCTCAGAGCGCAATCTCTGAACGACCTTTCTCCTTCGCTCCTATGTTCAAAACTAACTTCACTCTCTAGTCATCCACCAGAGAACCCCCTCCTTCTCTACGGGGCTCGTAGCCTATTCCAAAGGGTTCCTTGACAACCCTTAATCCCCTCTTGCTGGGTCTGTCTTCCTAAATAATGGGTGAAATATCTGTCTTATCTATGAAAGACAACATCACAAAGGACATACCTCTTCCATTATATTCACGTCGCTCCCCTCCGAATTAAGATTTTTCTTAAGAAAGCCTTCAACAGTACACAACAGATACATATACAATAAGATAATCCCTTAAGAATAGCTTTTAAAGTCTTACAGCTGCCAGGGGAACCTGACAGAGTGCATATTTAGTTTTAAAATAATTTAAACTAACAATTGCAGCATTCTGGAAAAACATGAGTTTCATTTTTACAGATTTTCTTATTATAATAAAATTTTAGAATATCTACATAATTTTTTAATTGTTTTTAGGTTAAACCATTAATAGGTAATAAAATGCATCATTTTCAGCTGATTACATCAGGTGTTTTTTTTTTTTTTTTTTTTTGTTTTTTTTTTTGATAACATGGATTACTTTTTAGAAAAGTGGTTTTTTTTTTTCAAATAAGAATTTGTGTTTAAGCAAGAGCTTAATTGTCTGCCATTTTGTAATAAAGTGTTAAAATGTAAAATACTGAATATTAAAATCATCGAACAAGCTGTAAAAATTTAGCTATGTTTAATTTTTAAAATTCTTTATTATACTTTATATAAAGAAATATTTCAAAATTTATTTTTTTAAGAGGACAGTACAATAAGTGATTCCTGTCATGTGACAACATTTTTCTTCTTTCAAGTGCTGCGGCATCGGAAATTCGGTTCAAAATGCTGACAGACTTTTCTGAAATATCCTCTGCTTTTATTGAAAACATCTTTTGATTACAAACTTTCTAAATAAGAACACCTGCCAATTTCATACGTTTCCGATCACAAATTAATGAAACAATTTCCTGACGGCTCGGCCTACAGGCACAGGTAGATTTTGAAAATACAGATAGAGGGGCACCTGTTTATTGGGAATTGCAGAAGAAATGACCTTTTTGCCATGATGCGGCAGCTTAGACCAGCCACTTCAAAATCTACCTGTGTCTGTCAGTGTGGCTAGTGGTCAGGGAAAATACAGTCAAAAAAAGTGATATACACCAGTATATTCTTACAGAAAAATTCATGTTAGTTATTTGATAGAATAATCAACATGAATTTTTCTATAAGAAAATACTGGTGTTTATCATTTTTTGACTGTATTTTTCCCTGACCACTAGCCACTTTGTCTGTAGACAGGAATTTTTTTTCTTCTTCTTTCGGGCTATAAGAGTTCACTGTAAAAAATTTCCAACCCTTTAACGTTTCGTAAAAGATAAATTTCCTTTACGATACGGAAAACGAACAGAAAGGTTTTCGACAGTCATAAAAATAATCTATTTATATCGGATTAGTTTCTGAAAGGATGGAAAACAGCATTCGCCGGGCTTACTGCGCAGTCTCGCTCTCTGCTGAAGTATGAAAGGCGTTGCGCCTTTAAATTGAAACATCAAAAGCAAAACAAAAATTCTGGATTGCAGCAAAAATATGTTCTATAGAATGTATTGTTAAATAAAGACAGTATGTGATTTCAAGTTTTCAAAACCTATAAAATACATTATCAAATCAAATAATATTTTATAACATGTCACTGCTAACTTTCCACAAATTCTTCACTTTTGTAAGAAAAAACAAGAACGAAAAATCATGCGTCAAGCATAGATTATGTAACACTTTCCAACGCTTCCAAAATAATTTTACGAATCATACTCTTCAATAAGCTAAAAGATAACATCTAAGTAATCCAAATACTTTTATTCAGCCCTGTATAGGATCTATAGATTTGTATATATACTACATAGGATGCTAAATTTTAGTTCAGTTAGGAAACACGTAGCACAGTTTAAAATTCTCCGTCTGGAGTTAAATAATACGGAAATGTTTTCCCGAACTTTTGTGCTTCCCTGTATAGGATCTACAGAATTTATACACACCACGTAATAGACAAAAAGCGATTTAAAATTAAAATCGCGTTTAGTAACTTAAAACGCACTTCCAGGAATTATTGTTAACATACAGTAGAGAATTCTTTTGTGTGTCCCTGTAAATGAACGATGACTGCTATACACACAATATTCTGTAGTAAGTCTCTTGTAATGAACCTTATATAAATTTCAATGCGTTTAAAATAGGGAAACATTGTTTAAATAAAGCGCAGACGATTTTTCTCCATAGACGTAATGTAACGGAATTCTTTTGACTGTCCCTGTAAAGTAAGTATAAGTGCTATGCACACCCTATTCCATATTAAGCTTCTTCTAATGCACCTTAGTGATATATATAAATTTCAATGCGTTTAAAATAGTGAAACATTATTTAAATAAACCGCAAATGATTTTTCCCCATAGACCGCAATGTAACGGAATTCTTTTGAGTGTCCCTGTAAAAAAACTATAAGTGCTACATACTTCCGTTGAAATAGGGAACATGCTATAGATAATGATTATAACATATAAAAATTGCAGGGCAATCCGAGCATATTTACGGGAGTTAGAGCACGGACAGACGGCAGACGGCAGACGGCAGACGGCCAGACGGCCAGACGGCAGACGGCCAGACGGCCAGACGGCAGACGGCCAGACGGCCAGACAAACCGAAGTCATAAACACTTTTCAACTAGGTTGGAAAGTGTTAAAAAAGATACTGTAAATACTTTTCGATTTTCTGTTATTTTAATAATGCCTGCAAAATTTAATGCATTTTTAGAATTAAAAAAAATCTGACATTAATTTGTTACATTTCGTGAAATGATTGTGTCAAATTGAAGCTTTCCAAGCAGAAATATCGAAATAATTTGTGTTATTGTACTTAATATCTTATATCACCAATAAAAAAAATATAATTTAAGTAACATTTATTACAAGGACAAAGCCATTTTATAACATTAAAATAAAATACAGCAGCAAAAACAGAAAAAGAAAATCTATCCAGAAGATTAAACAATCCTTTTTTCACCATGGGTGGGACTCTCATAACTTATTTCTATCCTTCCTCTTTGAGATTAAATCCTAGAAGGAGCAACAGTTTCGTTTCGCTTTGGTTTGTTTACGTTTATTTTTATTGCAAGAATGAAATCGAAGTTGCCAAGAAAGCGATCACCGTCAAAACAGACAGTTTTTAAAGCGCCAATCCGAGCTGATCCTGGAACCGGATTTTCAACAATATAACAAAGAGATGTGGTCTCTCGTAGATTATTTCTCTGAGGCCCCCACACGATGCAGGACTCTACTCCCAACTCGAGGCCGATAAAAAAAAAAGTTTCGTCCTTCGCATTCCGACTCGAACCCGAAATCAAATATTAAATTACAACTTTTAAACAGCAAAATTAAAAGCCTCGCGTCGGACAGGAGCAGATTGCCTGCCGAAACAAAAATAAGAACATTATGATGACTGATGACTTTATTTAAGTTAAACTGTTTAAGTTAAACAAAATGCATCGAGATGGGAAATACGGTCACCTAACAGATAAACTGGCATAATTCTTTTTCTTTCTTTTTATTTTTAAAAACCACAGACAATTGAAGGCCTGAGCAAATTAATCACTGCGAAAGGAAACGGTTATATTACATGTACCTGAATAAATATATTAAAGCTAGGATAATATATTGCCTTCTGATTAGACTTAAAATAGATTTTTGATATAAGATATTATAGCCGAAATAAAGGAATCTAAATTAGAAAATAAGTTATTTTGAGTATATTAATTTACTAATATATGATTTTGTATCATAAGAGTGCCGAACCGACCCGACCCGACTCGGGTTGAAATCAAAAAGTCAAAATATTTTTCCCGACGACAAGTGAATTTTGACCACGGCGGGGAGGCCAGGTATGCCCGATGGGGGGGGGGGGGGGGGGGGGGGGGCATATGCCCCCGGAACCCCATCTAGCGCAGAACTTGAATGTGTATTAAAAAGAAGTTAAATAAACAATTTTATTTTAAAGGGCAAAGTTTAAAAAAATACATCTTTTGTCCACTGACTTGCTGGCAGCGCATGCGCAAACGGTGATGGGCTGTTGTGCCTAAATAGATAAAAGTCCTATTGGTCGGACGGCTAGTCATTTCCTTTTCAATAGCATCAGAATTGACAAAAAGGTTGTATTTTATGTTAAGACTAGCTGACCCGCCCGGCGTTGCCCGAGCCCTTGTAATAAACTTAAATCTCTTAAAAAATGGAACTCTGGCCACGGTCTACGATGGCTTCGGAACCGTATACCCGGCATGCTCGTACGCTCTAGAAAATCTTTTATTTCCCCCTACCACTGCCACTGGAGCATTCTGTTCTAAACAAACCTCTTTCCGAACGGATTTCTGAGACAGGTCCCCGCTGCCTACGTTACTGTATAGTAGGCGCACTACAAAACTGAGCTGGTTTCGAGAAGATTGGAACATTATTAGTCCAGTTATTGCAATAAGGCACAGTTAGAGAAAATAACCTTGAGTGAGGTGCCGAGAGGAAGGGATGTTCGAGTGTCCTTCAGAAAATGACTAATTAGGAGGCCCACTATGCATGCATAAAAATTCGTTCGTTTTGTTAAGCTAGGAACTTAATTACAAAGTTGGCTTAAACTCTTATTTGTAAATAGTGGTAACCGCTACTCATAAATTTAATTTAATGTTATAAAGGGTGACTATTAAGTTAAATAAAATGTTTGGAATCACTTGCGTTGAAATCGGAAAGATAGTTGCTGAGATATGGAAACGGAGCATAGTTAGAGAAAAATCCTTGCAAGAGGAGCCGTAGGGGGGGGCGGTGTTCAATTGCCCTTTAGCAAATGACTAATTAGGAGGACCACTATGCATCTTTCAAAAATCGTTCGTTTGCTTAAGCTTTGAACTTAATTACAAATTTGGCTTACACAATTATTCGGAAATAGTGGTAACCGCTACTCATAAATTTAGTTTAATGTTATAAAGAATGACAATTAAGTTAATTATAATGTTTGGAATCACTTGTGTTGAAATCGGAAAGATAGTTGCTGAGATATGGGAACGGAGCATAGTTAGAGAAAAAAACCCTTGAAGGGAGAACGGGGGGGGGGGGTTGTTCAAGTGTCATTCAGCAAATGACCAATTAGGAGGACCACTATGCATCTTTCAAAATTCGTTCGTTTGCTTAAGCTAGGAACTTAATTACAAATTTGGCTTAAACTATTATTCGGAAATATGGGGTAACCGCTACTCATAAATTTAGTTCAATGTTATAAAGAGAGACTATTAAGTTAATTATAATGTCTGGAACCACTTGCGTTGAAATCGGAAAAATAGTTTCTGAGATATGGAAACGGAGCATAGTTAGAGAAAAAACCTTGAAGGAGGTCCGGGGGGGGGGGGGAGAGGTTGTTCAAGTGCCCATCTTTCAAAATTCGTTCGTCTCCTTAAGCTTTGAACTTGCTTAAGCTTTGAACTTAATTACAAATTTGGCTTAAACTATTATTCATAAATAGTGGTAACCGCTACTCATACATTTAGTTTAATGTTTTAAAGGGTGACTATTAAATTAATTATAATGTTTGAAATCACTTGCGTTGAAATCGAAAAGATAGTTGCTGAGAAATGGAAACGGAGCAGAGTTAGAGAAAAAAAACCTTGAAGGGTGGGCCGGGGCGGAGGGGTTGTTCAATTGTCCTTCGGCAAATGACTAATTAGAAGGACCACTATGCATCTTTCAAAATTCGTTCGTTTGCTTAAGCTAGGAACGTAATTACAAATTTGGCTTAAACTATTATTCGGAAATAGTGGTAACCGCTACTCATAAATTTAGTTTAATGTTATAAAGAGTGACTATTAAGTTAATTATAATGTTTGGAACCACTTGCGTTGAAATCGGAAAGATAGTTGCTGAGATATGGAAACGGAGCATAGTTAGAGAAAAAAAACCTTGAAGGGTGGGCCGGGGGGAGGGGTTGTTCAATTGTCCTTCGGCAAATGACTAATTAGAAGGACCACTATGCATCTTTCAAAATTCGTCCGTTTGCTTAAGCTAGGAACGTAATTACAAATTTGGCTTAAACTATTATTCGGAAATAGTGGTAACCGCTACTCATAAATTTAGTTTAATGTTATAAAGAGTGACTATTAAGTTAATTATAATGTTTGGAACCACTTGCGTTGAAATCGGAAAAATAGTTGCTGAGATATGGAAACGGAGCATAGTTAGAGAAAAAAACCTTGAAGGAGGTCCCGGGGGGGGGGGGGGATGTTCAAGTGCCCTTCAGAAAATTACTAATTAGGAGGACCACTATGCATCTTTCAAAATTCGCTCATTTCCTTAAGCTTTGAATTTAATTACAAATTTGGCTTAAACTGTTATTCGTAAATACTGGTAACCGCTACTCATAAATTTAGTTTATTGTTGAAAAGGGTGACTATTAAATTAATTATAATGTTTGAAATCACTTGCGTTGAAATCGGAAAGATAGTTGCTGAGATATGGAAACGGAGCAGAGCTAGAGAAAAAACCGTGAAGGACGGGCCGGGAGGGGAGGGGGGGAGGTTGTTCAAGTGGCCTTCAGCAAATAACTAATTAGGAGGATCACAATACATCTTTAAAGATTGATTCATTTGGTTAAGCTAGAAACTTAATTTGACATTTGGCTTAGACTATTATTCGGAAATTCTGGTAACTGCTTTATAGAAATACACCTTGAAGCTTAAATGTAATTAGACCCTTGCTCCTCTTCATTCCCGCAAATATAAAAAAGAATCTGTTAAATAAAGTTTTCTGTATTAACAATCTCCATCATAATAATAAATGTCATGTAAAAAAAAAAACCCGACTAATTGTCATGAAGAAAAATTTGCCTGGAAAATATTTCAATCAGTGGGACGTGTGTAATTTGTCATGTACAGGTGGCGCGGCATTCGCATGGCTCTACGCTGATAACCTCAATCCATATTGACACTATTTCGTTAGAAATCCTTATTTATGCATCGCTACTCTGGTTTATTTAATTACTTCTGTGAAGAATCGATGCAACCAACCAGTGAACCAACCAACCCAAGAGAATAAAAGCGTATTTTTTGCAGTTTTTTGCATAAATTAAAAAAAATTACCGACCGAATTTTTCAAAAATCACATGGTCAGATGCAGAATATTTTTTTACATATGCTCAGAAGTTTTCAAATTGATATCTCAATTAGTTTTCTTAAAATTCGCTAATTAGTAAAATAATTTCGAATTTGTTCATTTCCGCTCGCAAATCCAACGCGCCAGTTCGTTTCATTCGCCATTTTGTTTTAAAAGATGACATTTTAGAAGCGATGGTTAATGAGAATCTATAATTAATATCTAGGCTAATTATCAAAATATTAGAATTCTGAGGCTCAGGTGCACATGGCCAGATCTTGGACTATCCACACCTAAATTTCCAGACTTCTAGGTGGGCTAGATTTTGCTAGACATCGCCAACAGACACACACACACAGAGCGAAACTTTCTTTTAATAGTATAGATATCAAATTTCAATTCATTTGGATACGTTGTTTTTTAGTTATAAATATTTGAAATTGGGAGCGTCTAGTGCTAAATCACTTTTACATATTTTCCTGATATGATAATTTATCTTTCCAGAAATTAAACTCTTTTCATTCTGATTTTTTGCATGACTCAACTTTTAAGAAATATTTCAAAATCATGGGAAAAAACTAACGATTTGGGCGTTTGATAGATTGATGGACAGAATCTCACCCCAAACACTTCCATTCGAGTGCTTTAGAATTGAACAGCGTTTTTCATTTCCCTATAAATGTGACGATATATTATGAATGATAATTGATTGCCCCTTGATGACGGACTTGATTTACAGCTTAAAGTGTTAATTTTTATATCATTTTCTGACAGATTCCTTGCCTTTAAAGAAAAATAGGAAACGCTATTCGATTTTTTGGTTATTTGAATACATTCAAACATTATGTATTTACGAATGAAAGGGCTTTTTTGAATGTATAAAAAAATGGTTTGTTTGAATTTGAGGGTTTACAGCCATAAAGGTATTTGAAGTCAAGTCAACCCATAGCCATAACCCAACTAATTTCAATCTGAAACCTAAAAATAAAGAAAATTAATCTGTATTTTAACAGAATTATGAAAAATACGGTGGAATTATATTTCTAATATCAATTTCATCGTTTTTGAAGGGATAAGGTTTCGTTGGGGAGAAAGGGGAAGAGGGGGTGAAAAATACCAACCTTCGACCGGAAAAATGTTTTTTTTTTTTTTTTTTTTGAAAAAATAAATCGGTCATATTTTCAAAAGTATTACCTAATTGTATTAGGTCCATGGAAGATAAGTCTGAGTGGGAGGGGTGATCTATTAATATACTTTTATTTAAAATAAATGCGTTACAGTTGAAAACATATACCCCTCCCCCCCACCACAAAAAAAAAAAAAAATCTTTTATTGTTTAAAATCATTATCTTATAAAATTGAAAGACAGAGCAGAAGACTGAAAACATTCATTGATTATGGTAAACAGTATTAGTGAATAAAAAGGATTAATTTATAATAATTAAAATTTATTTTTGTAATGAAATAAATGAAAAAACCTTTAAGGCTGCTCGTCAGTAAACTTCCCAACTCCCCTCGATAATGTTAATTCTGTAGGCGTAGGATGCATTCGTATATTTAAAATATCTCCTCGGGAAATTAATATTTTTAACTTCTGTTTTCTGTCTACTGTTCTGTGTACTGTAAGGATTTTTTTTTTTTTATAAGCTAACATTTTCAATTTTGGAACCGGTTCTGAAAGTGAAAACACCCTTATATAAAAAAACTGGAACCCAAATCGAAAAAGTAAAAATTAACAATGTTAGAGATCGACCTCATCTGTCCTATGCAAAAATAATCATTTAAAAATATTAAAATGCGAGCGAAAATTTAAAAATAACCTTCCCACAGACTTAACATTAGCTTGCGCATTTTTCCGCATTCCTTTTCATCGCCTGTGTACGCCGATGCAAATTGATAACCTTTTTGTAATTTTCCTAGCATTTTTCATGATCGGTGTATCTTTTAGCATAAATACCACACCATGTTTGTCGTGATCGAAAGTCTATATCTATATTAATATATATATATTAATAAAAGAAAGATTTGCCCCGTGTGTGTGTGTGTGTGTGTCAGTCAGTCATGGCTAGGAAAATCTACCGTGAGAAGACGTCGGAAAATTTGTATGAGGCTAGTCCAAAACGCCTGATGACCTGAGGCTCAGATTCTTAAATTTTTGATAAATGGCCGAAATATTAATTAAAAACTCATCAAAAAGCAATACTTTTTTGCAAATCAGTGGAGGCGCGCCCACGTATGCTCAGTCCCCGCTTTTTCGAGCCCAAGAAAGGAAGAATTGAGGGTGTCGGGGCAAGTAAGTGCCGAGCCACATTTTTGGTGAAATAAATCTAACACTGTAATCTGTTGCTTAAGATTGTAAATTACAATATCCTACATATAATTTGTTTATAATGTCACTTGGTGGCAGCATATGCCCCAGGTTTCGGTTTTGCCCCAGATGTTTATGCCCCAATGAAGATATAGCTAATTTACAAAAAGCGTAATAGTAACAGCATTAAAGTAATGCCATATTGTTACTCAGAATATCTCAAATGTTACTGAGACACTGGCGAAAAAACTTTGGTATATATCTTGATTTGAGTATTTGATAAAATTTTCAAATTGAAATAGCTCAGAAGTTCAAAAATGTGGCTTAGCACTCTTGCCCTGACCTCCTCAATTAAATACGGTTTTATTTTGGCCGTTTGCCTTAACGTGTATCGGCCGAACCGTTCGTGATACGGAAAAAAAGAATATTTCCTATATTTCGTAATTTTAGGTCCTAAAGGCCGCAATCAGTTCGAGAAAATATTGTTGTTAACCCTTTGAAAAAAAATCAAATAGGGACATTTTAACGATTGACTTTTCTTCCCTTTCGGGTACGCACCCCTACAGCTCGATTTCAAAAGTACCAGTTCATAAAACATATTTATTTACAGTTGAAATTTTCTTTTCGACGGTGCAATCTGTTTTTATAAATATGCATTTTAACCCTTTCAAAAAATTCGGTACCGCAGGTCACTTCGCGCCTCCCGGAGAAGGACTTTTTTCTACGCTAAAAGTAACGAAACGTCCGTATTTCGACACAATCTTTTTAGAGCATCTCGGCAGACCAGATTTACACCATGTACAAAAATTTCGAAATGTTCGGACGAGTAAAAGATTAAAAAAAAAAAAAAAAAAAAAAATAGAAATCTGAAAATTTTTTCGATGAAAATGGCAAAACGTGAGCTGCTTCGGCTCATGTTTTCACTACTAAATATGCATATTTTCCTACGAAATTTTAAAGGGAGCTTGGATGCAGTTATATTTATAATCGATTAAAATTTTAAAGAGTTCGGATGATAACTTTTTTTTGTTATTAAAGGGCCCGACCCGAAAACTTAAAAAAAAAAAGCGAGAAGAAAATACATTTCTTTCACAACTATATACATAACAATATTTTTTCACGAAATTTTTACACGGACTGTAAAACTGTTATATTTAAAACCGATAAAATTTTCAAAGTGTTCGAACAAAAATAATAATTATTATTTTTTAACTATGAGAGAGAGAAACGACCTTACGTGAAAAAACAAGAAAATGTCTTCTTACGAGAGCTTTTACCACTAAATATGAATATTTTTTCACTAATTTTTCCTTTAAAAATATAAATTCATGCAAAATAGGGTTAAAGATATAAAATCATACAAATATGAGGTTTATTTTAAAGTTATTATCACAGGCCCGGGCAACGCTGGGATTGGAACGCTAGTAATTTAAAGGTTTGCTGTAATTAAACTTTCGTGTTCTGAATAAGTTCACAAAAATTATATACATATGAAAAAAGAAACTCTCTTATTTTAATAATTAATATTCTTAAATTAAAGAAATAAAAAAAAATTCAAATATATTTGCATCTGAAATCGGCATGTAAACTGTTAATAATCATAATTTGTGTCATCTCCCCCCCCCCCCCCAAAAAAAAAAAAAAAAAAAAAAAAAAAAAAAAGAAAACTAATATATTGTCTTTACGTTTATGATAATAAGCCTTTAAAAACATTATTTACAAGATGAAGATGAATTGTTCCGCAATGATTTGTGTTGGGTTGTTGTGATTGGGTTGGGTTTTGACACTTGCGAGTCGGGTTTTGTAACATTTTTATTTTATTTTTCTAAAAGAATGTCTATTACAATATTGTTTAAGATGAAAAAATTATATATTTGAATATAAATGAGTATACAGTCGAACCCCGCTATAATGAACCCGGGATATAGTGAACACTCGGATATAGTGAACTTTTTTGCTGGTCCCATCCGAACTCCCATTTAACTAATGTTATTTTATACGCTTATAGTGGACAGCTGATATTTTGGTAGTTCGTTTATAGTGGACTCGAATTTTATTTCCCCAGATTTCTTTTTTTAGTTCTACAACTTTATACTTACACTAGTTGTGACTGCAAATGATGACACAGCTTTATATTGTGTCAAATTTCACTCTTTCACTCTTATCGCCTAAACAGCACGTGCTTCTTCTTCCCCTTCTCTCCCTATTACAGGAACAAACCTCTCTTCTTCGTTTCTCCCTAATACTAGGAATAAGCTCTGGTGTCCACTTGCTACCTTCGTCCCTCGCCCCTCGGTATAATCGGAACAGTCCAAGAATGTCCCTCGTTTTACGGTGTCTCTCTTCATTATTCTTTTGATTGATTTGAGATAAGAAGACGTTTTTTCAAAAGCAGCTAAAAATTTTGTAAAAATGGCGAATTCTTTGAAAAGAAAAGCATTTTCGATTGATGATAAGGTTAAAATAATTAAACGTATTGAAAATGGAACAAATCAATCGGCATTCTGCAAGGAATTTTCCTTGTCAAAATCTACAGTTTCGAACATTTGGAAAAATTGCAGTGCGACTCTTGCTGCACACAGTAAGAATTTGGATTCTTCGAAGAAACTACGTCGGGCTGAAAGAGAAAATGTGGAAGAAGCTCTATTAAAATGGTTCACCATTCAGCGGGATAGAAATCTTCCGGTGACCGGACCCATGCTTCAAATTAAAGCGAATGAGTTTGCCGAAAAATTCGGAGAAAACAGTTTTGTGTGCTCTAATGGCTGGCTGGATAGTTTCAAAAAACGGAACAATATTTCTTGTGGAAAGATTGTTGGTGAAGCAGCAAGTGTTTGTGCATCGGATGTGGAAAAGTGGAAAGCTCAAGTGTGGCCGGAAGCAATCCAGGGTTATGAAGAGAAAGATATTTTTAATGCTGACGAAGCTGGATTATTTTACAAAATGACTCCCAATCAGACGTTAAAATTTAAAGGAAAAAAGTGCACTAACGGGAAGCTCTCGAAAGTGAGAATAACTGTTCTTGTATGTGCAAATATGAACGGATCAGAAAAGAGAAAATTAACTGTTGTGGGTAAATCCCAAAAACCAAGGTGTTTTAAAAATGTTAAAAAACTGCCCGTCAATTACAAAGCTAATCAAAAATCCTGGATGACTTCCAGTTTTTTTGAAGAAGAACTTCGACCATGGGACAATGATTTGTTGTAGCAAAAACGTAAAATTGTTCTCCTTGTCGACAACTGCACAGCTCATTCCCACTTAGAAAATCTGAAATGCATTAAGCTCGTTTTTTTGCCTCCAAACACAACTTCTGTGTTACAGCCCATGGACCAGGGCGTTATTCGCAGCCTGAAATCCCACTATAGGAAACAGCTAGTGATGCGTATTTTGGAGAACTATGAAGCGGACAATACGGAATATAACATCTCACTTTTGGAAGCAGTCGTTTTGTTGGAAAAGTCATGGAGACAGGTGACATCAGTAACAATACGCAACTGTTTCCGACGCGCAGATCTTTCGAAAGATGTGTTGTGGGAAGGAAAAGATGCCAACGTGGAGGGCGAAGATGATGAAGAAAGCTTACCGATAGCTCTGTGGCTGGAAAAGCATAATGTGAACATTTTTCCAAGGGACCTTACTGAGCACTTCGAATCTTGTGATAATGAAGTGTATACTTCTGGTACCCCCACAGATGATGACATTGTATCTGAAGTTAAACAAAAGAACGATGTTGAAGAAGACTTAGAAGACGATATTGAAGAAGAATTTGAAATTTCGGCACCTTCTATCTCGGAAGTGAAATCGGCAGCGAATATACTGAACATTTTTTTTCTACAGAAAATGTGGACCAAAAGATATTAGATTCTTTACTAATTGTTGATAAGAAAATTGATGAACTCTACTTAAAATCGAACTGCATTCAATCAAAAATCACAAATTTCTTCCATAGAATGTAAAAATAAAATCAAGTTTTAGTAAGTAACTTTTTTCTTTTTATTATTTGATTTATTGTTAATTTAATTAGTTAATAATTTGTAAGTAAGTAACGTATTATAGCAATCATTATTTTTAACAATACATCATATACTAAAAAATCAATAATAACAATCATGTGCAAAAAATATTTTCTTTTTAAAGAATTTGGATATAGTGAACCATCGGTTATAGTGGACATATTTCTGGGTCCGTAGACGGTTCACTATAGCGGGGTTCGACATTATATATATTTTTTCAACATAAAAGATAAAATTAATATTAGAAATATATTTACAGATTTTTTTTCATAATTGTATTAAAAATGGATTTATGAATTAAAATATGAGGTCGGGTGTGAAGCGGTCGGGTAAGTTGATGGTCGTGAGGCGGTCAGGTAAGTTGATGGTCGGGAGGCGGTCAAGGCGTCGGGCTCGGGTCGGGTTGACTTCAAATAAAATTTTTGGATTCGCGTCAGTATAACCCGACTCGTGCAGGACTATAATGTGGATGACAAAACAGGATTGCCAGAAAAACATGAAGGTAAGAAACAATCCATTGATGTCGATTTTATTTTTTGTTAAAAATTACTCGTTAAAGCTACAATTTTTTTTTCTATTGTTAGATTTTGAACTGGAGTTAGAATACACGTAATTTAAGGCATGTTTTTTCCCGTGAAGATATCTGATTGGAGAGACAGCGGTTTACCTTACCAAATTGTTAAAGAGAGAGAGATAGAGAGAAAGAAAACAAATAAACATTGCAAATACATATATTAAAATTGCAATATGTTTATACAAGCGAATAACTGAAGGCTGTTCTCAAATTCAGGCTACTTTCTGACACTTTCCTGAATACATTTTTATTCTTAAACGCATATACAATTGTGAGATGTTCTTATTAATAACTATGGAATCGAATAGCGTTTTATATTTTTCGATGAAGGGAAAGGAACTTCCAGAATATGCTGTGAAAGTTGGCGGTTTTAGCCGAATTTCCGTTTCTGAGAGAGGTCGACAAGAGATAGCATTTGCTTATACCTCAAGATGTATTACAATTATCGAAAAATGAAAAACACTATTCACTTCAATAGTCATCACGGATTGCTTTTTTAAATCTCTAACTGAAGAAATGCGTTATTGTCTCTGATTTTTACTAAGTAAAAATAATTCCACGAATGCAGTTTTATTAACTTTTTTCTTTTTTCCGTTCTAATGTTTCGTTACGTAATGCTGTAAGGATGAAACGAATGTGCGAAAAGATTTTTTTTTAATGACCCTTTATATTCCCAAAGTAAGTGGGTCCACTACGAGAGGGAACCGTGACTACCTCTGTAGGTTTTCACACCCCTCGAATTGTGGTAGAGCAAGTACGGGTTGGAACATCCCGACTTAAGGCCCAGGGCCTGGTTCCCTTTTGGGTTTCCAGCTCCGAAGCTGTTGGGGGACGGCGGCTCATCTCCAAGTGTCTCGCGGTGACTCCCCTTGGTTTCACTACGTATCGCAACGGCCTACGTCGTCGACATGTGGGTTCAAGGTTAGAGGGTCCGCAGTAGGGAGCGGCTCTCTGACCGGCCGAAGCGCCGTAGTGAGTCAAAGCTACTGGCGCGATAAAAGTCTCTCAGGACTTGGGTTCAGTGGTCGTCTACGCGCGGTGCGCTCCCTCATGGGCGTCTGCGGCGCAGCTTACTTTTCCTAAAGTAAGTGCAGAAATGCGTTTTACATCCCAGATTGCCTTTCTTTCTCTAACTAACGAAATACGTTATTGTCAAGATTTTTACTAATTGTAACTAATTACACGAATGCAATTATAGTAATGTTTTTTTTAATTTTTCGTTATAATAATGTTGCACGGATGAAACAAAAATTCGAAAAGAGTGTTTTTTTAATGCCTGTTACTCATGCATTTAAATTTTCAAGTGTAGAAATGCATTTTTCATACCACATTTCCTTTTTTCTATAACTGAAAAAGTGTCTTTTTGTCTTTGCGATCTTTTACTGACTGAAAATAGTTACACGAATGTAATTACAGTATGTATTTTTATTTTTTTCTTTAATGTTTCGTTACATAATGTTGCAAGGATAAAATAAATTCACGAAAAGAGTATATTTTAGGGGAGACCTTCAGAATAAAAACCTTTTTTAAATTATCATTTATAAACCAATGATACCTATTTTACCTAAATGCACATCGCATACACGCGTTTGTTAATTATATTCATGAAAACAGAAAAAGAAACATCCAAAAATATTTGTTATATGATGTATATATTTTATGCATTTTTAAAAGTTGATATTTACATGCATAAGAAAGGTTACTACGGGAATTTTTAATATTTTTTTTTATTATTTAAGTTTTTACAGGTGTGTTATAATATGCACAGCACTTACAGTGCTGTAGAATGATTTTTTTTTTTTTTTTAGAATTATATTAGTTTTATTTTTATTTTATTTTTCATCAATTGTTATAGTAAAAAACAGTTAGAAATTTAGAGCATAGAAAAGGGAGGAGCGCACAAGGGTGGCGCTAGAGGAGGGTCTTGGGGAGAAAATAAAACCCCCCACACATCGGAGTAAAACTTTAATTGTCAGGGAAAATATTTTGACTTGGTTGTAGCATGCATCGGGTCGGGAGGTCGGGTTACCCGATTTTCCCCGCACTCGACCCTACCCAATTTAGTTTTCTTTTTAATGATCAGAGGTTAGTTTATATATATATATATATATATATATATATATATGCGATCAGAAAAACATGAAGACAGAGGGTGCTAAGAATCACCGGGCTCGGCTTGGCTGCCATAAGTTGATGACCTTGGCTACGTATAATGGACGATCCTTATCTTCTGAAAGTCGTTTACAGGAACTTGAAGAAGAATTAGAAAGAATCAACTGGGACATTCTAGGATTATGCGAAGTAAGAAGAAAAGGTGAAGAGAAGATTGATCTTGCCAGTGGACATGTATTGTACTACAGAGGTACAGAAGATGGAAAAACAAGTGGTGTAGGATTTCTGATTCATAAAAGGTGGAAGAATCAAATCGTAGAATATGATAGTGCATCAGATAGAGTTGCAAGGTTAGTTATACAAGTGTCAAAAAGATACAAGCTGCAAATTACCCAAGTTTATGCACCAACAATTAGCTATACTGATGAAGAAATTGAGGATTTCTATGAAGAAGTAGCTTCAATGCATCAAAAAGGAAAATGCTACATAAAATTAATAATGGGAGACTGGAATGCTAGAATTGGGGAAAAAAAGAAAGGTGAATTCTCAGTAGGAAATCATGGATATGGGGTGCGTAATGAAAGAGGAAACAGATTGATTGAATTTGCAGAATGCGAACAGATGTATATCATGAATTCATTTTTCAAGAAAAAGCCACAAAGAAAATGGACATGGCGTAGTGCAAATGGCTCAACAAGTGAAATCGACTACATCTTGACAAACAAAAAGCATCTTATTCAGGATTGCAGCGTTCTCAATAACTTCAATACAGGAAGCGATCACAGGTTAGTTAGATGCAAACTGCTTTTAAATACTAAAGTGGAAAGAATGAAGCTTTTGCAATGCTCAAAGAAATCAGTCGATATTATAAATCTCCAGAAACATAAAGAAGAATTTAATTTAGAACTTAAAAATCGTTTTCAAGTACTTCAATCAATCTTAGAAGAAGAACAAGATGTTACAGTAGTGAACAAGAAAAATAACAAATACTCTACAAGAAATTGCAAGGACGATAGCTGGTGAAGTACAAGTAAAGCAAACAAAGAAAATAACAGCAGAAACAAGAAGATTGATGAAGAAACGCAGAGAATTTAAAATGAAGAAAAACTATCCTAAATCAAGAGTTGAATATGCAGAATTATGTAAAACGGTAAGAAAATGTGTTACAGAATATATCAGAAAATTTAACTGTGATCTTGTCAAAAAAGTTCTAGAAGATAACAAAAGTTTAAAATCAGCTAAGCGCAAACTGTGTGTTGGAAGAAAAGGTATTTTTGCACTGAAGAGAGCAGATGGAACAATCACCAAAATCAATAATGAAATAGTACACATTGTCGAAAAATTCTATAACGATCTATATAAATGTGAAGATCAAAGGGAAATCAACCTACGTGATCCACTAGTAAACATAACAGAAACTGAAGAGATAATCCCAGTGATGACAGATGAAGTTGTACAAGCCATTAGAGGCATGAAAAAAGGTAAATGCCCTGGCGAAGATGGAATTACAATTGACCTTATCAAAGAAGCAGGAGAAGAATTTGCAAAAATGCTAGCCATACTGTTTTCCAAATGTCTCGAGAAATCAGATGTACCAGAAGATTGGAATAATGCTGTGATGGTGTTACTTTATAAGAAAGGAGAAAAGGAAAACATTAAAAACTACCGTCCAATCAGCTTACTGTCAGTGATTTATAAAATTTTCACCAAAGTTTTAACGACAAGACTTGAATCAGCTCTGGACTCAGCTCAACCTAGAGAACAAGCAGGATTTCGAAGTGGATTTAGCACAATGGATCATATTCAAACAGTAAGGGAAGTTATAGAAAAACATAAAGAATATAATTTACCTCTCTGCCTTGCCTTTATTGATTATGAAAAAGCATTTGATTCGATCTACACATCTGCAGTAATTACTTCTCTGGAGGACATTGGTATAGACAAACCTTATATCAATATCATAAAAAAGATCTACAAGAAAGCAACAGCCACCATCCGTTTGGACAAAGGAAAAGCGAAGATCAAGCTTGGTAGAGGAGTAAGACAGGGAGACACCATTTCGCCTAAGCTTTTTACTGCTGTCTTAGAAAGTATTTTCAAGAAGCTGGATTGGGAAAACAAAGGGATTAGAATAAATGGGGAATATTTAAGCCATCTCCGGTTTGCTGATGACATTTTAATTTTCAGTAATAGCCCTGAAGAATTGCAAAATATGCTAAAAGATTTGGCAGAAGCTAGCATTAATGTGGGATTAAAAATAAATTTGGAAAAGACTAAGGTGATGTTCAATTCATTTGCATCAAAAAAGAAAATCGTCTACAACAACACTGAGATTAAAGATATTGAAAGTTATGTGTACCTTGGACAAGAAATATCATCAGACAACAGTATCATGAATGAAATCAATAGAAGAATAAGAAATGGATGGAGTGCTTTTGGGAAGAACAATATTATTCTGAAGAGTAACATGCCTCTTTGTTTGAAAAGAAAGGTGTTTAACCAATGTGTTTTGCCTGCACTAACTTATGGAGCAGAAACTTGGACACTAACAAAACGGATGGTACAAAGATTACAAACAACACAGCGAAGTATGGAAAGATGTATGCTAGGCATAACCAGAAGAGACCGAAAGAGAATAACGTGGATAAGAAGTCAGACGAAAGTTTTTGACATCATCGAGAGAATTAAACGGCTAAAATGGAAATGGGCTGGGCACATTGCAAGAAGACAAGACAATAGATGGAGCACAAACACCCTACAGTGGTATCCCAGAGATGTAAAACGACCAAGAAGACGACCTCAAGTAAGATGGAGTGACGAAATCAGAAAAGTGGCCGGTGTTAATTGGATGACTAAAGCACTAGACAGGCAACAATGGAAAAATCTGGGGGAGACCTACATCCAGCAGTGGATTGAAAACGGTTGATGATGATGATGATGATGATGATATATATATATATATATATAAAGACCCATAGGTCAGGTTGAGACTAGTTTTTTTTCTTTGCAAGTCTGGTGGACTCTATTTTTTTTTTTTTTTCAGTTTCGGGTTGAGTTTTGATTCTTACACGTCGGTTTGGATTAACCTGATTTTTCAAAAAGTGTCCAACATATTATTTTAGATTCGAGTCCTGCATCGGGTCGTGTAACCCAATTTTACCTGAATCTGGCCCGACCACGGTTCGGGTTGGAGCTAACTTTTTTTGTTGCGGATGGTTTCGGTTCAGGTTCACTCTAATTGTTTCGGGTTGAGTTTCGATACTTACGGGTAGGGTTTAGGTTAACTCAGTTTTGCAAAAGAAAGTGTAGACTATTGTTTCAGATGAAAAACTACATATATTTAAATATGAATGAGTTTCTTTACATGTTTATTTTTCTACATAAAAGATAGAATTGGTATGTATTAGAGATATACGATCGTAGACTATTCTTTCATAATTGTATTAAATTATAGCCCTTTTTCTGTTTCGAGTCGACGAAAATTTTTTTGTCGGGAACTGGTCGGGTTTAGGTGCAACAAAACTTTTTTGTCGTGTTCGGGTTGGGTTTCACGCTGTCTTTAAAAGGAATTTTCGGGTTAGGGTCGGGTACAACCCAACCCGCACTGCACTCTATTTCAGATGGAAAACCATATATTTAAATATGAATGATTCCTTACATGTTTATTTTTAAACATAAAGATAAAATTGATACTGAAGCTATGATTATAGATTATTTTCCCTTAATTACATTACAGTTTGGATCAATTTGCTCTGATTGCAGGTATCTGGTCGGGTTGGACTGAAGTATTTCGAGATCGGGTCAGGTTACGGGTCGATGAAATGTGTTTTTTGGTCTCGGATTGGGTTGCGGATTAGTTTCAATAAATAAATCATCATTCAATAAATGATCCGGGTAATAAATAAAATTTGTGGAAGCGCAAATTTTATTTATTACCCGGCAGGACATTACTTGGGTGTAACGTTTACTGTAAATTTTCTTGATGACACTTTCTGTAACAAATTTTTAAACATTTTGGTCACTTCATGCGATTTCAGTAATATTTATTTGTCAATTGATTATTTTCAGTTACCCCCGACATAAAAATCCATTCAACCCGGCCCAAACATGAACCACGTTTCGGGAAAAATCGTGTTACCCACCTTACCTGATGCAGGACTCTAGTTTTTATATGTTAGTATTTTTTAAGAGAAAGAGGTGTGTGTGTGGGGGGGGGGGGGGCTCCGCAGTTGGTCAACTCATAACCGAAGGGCTCTTCCATATTTAGTTTTTGGCACACTGAGAGCCGTTCTTAGGGGTGTGCGACAGGTGCGACCGCTCAGGGTCTCTCGCCTAGAAAGGCCTCGCATCCAAAAGAAACAAATAATTTCCTCAAAATAAGTAACCCAAAATAAGTTTATTTTTTATTTAATAGAAATATTTACATATTTAGCATTAGTTTGGCTGTATTTAGCATTCGTTTGTTTTTTCACGATAAAATGTATATACGTAAACATGTTTATTTATAAAATATAAAATGTTTCATGAATAAAATCTTAAGCGTGGGCACTCGAGAGAATAATATATTGTTCATAAATTATTCTCAATTATTTGATTAATTATTTGTATTTTACATATTTACTTTTCATTAAAAGCTAAATATATTTTGTTGTTAACTGCTTCGGGACAAGTGGTTCGTATACGTGTCATATAGGACGTGTAACAGTCCTTATTTCTGAGTACCACTATTTCCGAGTAGTTGAATTGCAGATAATTGTAGTAGATAATTATTGAAGGAATAATTAATAATCAATCAATAATTTCCAATAATAATAATTCTTAATAATAATTGATAATTATAATTAATTAAAATAGTTGTACTCAAAAATAAAAAGTCATTATACTAAACGCTCGTCCCGTATTAGTTAAGGGTCCTCTCACCTCACGCGAAAACACCCGTTTGCTAACGTTAATCCTATGGTGCATCATTTTTCTAATATCTCATTTGCATTTCAATAATTTTAAACGATTTTTTTTTTCATTGAATAGCTGAGATCAATTTCTATTTCCGCCGTTGATTACTTTTTTGATTTTCCTTGCGGATTTTTTTTATGAAGATTCTTTCACTTTTGAAAACGGTATCTTCGTAAAAAAAATCCGCAAAGAAAATCAAAAAAGTAATCAACGGCGGAAATAGATTGATCTCTATCCACCCCCCCCCCCCCCTTCCTTAAAAAATTGTTAAAAAGTGTTGAAATGCAAACGAGATATTAGAAAAATGGGGCCCCATAGGATTAACATTGGGTCTTTTCGCGTGAGGGCAGAGGACCCTTAAGTTGCATGTTTTATTATTTAACTTTTATTGTTGTTCCTTTTTATTTACAAATATCCTTATTTCTGTTTGTTCATACGCACACGTGCGTCATGCGAGATTTTTCGAAAGTTGATTGCGTTGTGAGAAGAGTAGAAGGGGGGGGGGGGGAAATAAATAATTTGAAAGATAAAGTCCTTCTCAAAAGTTATTGCATCAGATCTCGCTTTCGCAAGGGATGGTTCTGGTAACTGCTAGTAAATTATAATAAAAAATTATAACATTTAACGTTTTCGATATTATTGTCGAAGCAGACAAATTGTCTTCAATATTACACAGAGTGGGTAACAGACAATGTACTAAGTGTCTGGTGCTAACAGATAGTAGACAAGCTGTCTTGCGATGACAGACTGCAGACAGTCTGTCTGTTTACAGAGAGACTCTTTGACGTCTCCGATGGTCCCAAAACAGATAAATTTTGTTATTTTGCTTAAAGGTGCATGAAAACGAAAGTGATTCACGATTATTTAATACATTAAATTTACACCGCATTATTTTATACATTTGTAAATTTTTCGGATGGCGACAGCCATCAACCGAGCAAAAAGCATGTAAAAAGTTTTATCAAGGAAATAGTACACGCAAGTCGCGGGTACAGAGCATATTCTTCGTATATATTATGCTCAATCGGTAAGCATTGTTATATTTTGGCCCAGCCATACTGAACCTGCGGATAATTAGGCACTTTTCTGTTTCAAATCTATCGAATTATAAATTTATTGTTTTGAAATTCCTAAAATATTGTATATATATTATATATATTAATAATTAACTTAAACGATGATTTATTCTAGTAAATATTTATTAATCCAAATTGTTCATTTATTTATTGAACTACAATCACACCTCTGCTAAAGAAAATAATTCGTTCCAGAATCACGTTCGTTAGCAGAACTCTTCGTTAACGGAAACGTGACTTCCCATGCAATTATTGCAACGTGGCTGCTTTATATTAGCGCGTGAACTTATTAAAACATTCGCTAGCCAAAAAAATATTCGTTTACCGTGACAGAAAAACAATCTTCGTTAACAGAGGCACTCGTTAGCTGGAAGCATCACTGTGTTTGAAATTGACTATTTGAGTCCTTCCTTTAACCCGGGAGAAGTCGCATGGGGTATGGCATACCCCAAGTACGTACGGATTTTACCATTATCACCACTACTTTTCGAAAAGTAATCTTTAGCGTATTTTATCCTACAATTTGTAACAGCTGTCACTGACTAAATAAGTTGAGAATTATCAGGGCCTGATTAACGCACAGGCCAACTAGGCCACGGGCCTTGGGCCCACTGCTGATGGGGGCCCCAAAATGAGTAAGATTATTTAGAAAAGTTTCTTAAAAATGAAGTTTTCTGCAATTATTTTCTCAAAAACAGAACAAAAAGATTTTGCTTAGCTTGTCAACTGTATCATAATATCTAATAATAATCCTCGAAAAAAATTCTAGCTACTATTTTAATTTGAGGGGCCCCCGAAAAGTTGCTGGGCCTTGGGCCCCGAGCGATTTCTCCCGGGTTCAGGGCCGAAACTAAGGGGGGGCAGAGGGGGCATGTGTCCCGGGCGCCAAATGAAGATTTCGTTTATCGTTTAAAAAGGAGCGTCAGATAATAAGGAAATCACCTTCACTCAATAGATGGCGCTGACTTTCACATGGGCGAAAATCTTCTTTTTCTAGCAGCCCCATTTTCTTGGAAACGTCACTTCCTGTTTGAAGCCGATTCCGGGGAAACACAGACACGCTGTGCCAAGTAAATGTAAGTTAGAAGATTAGAGATTAGCTTTTGGCTACAGATCTGTATAGGGGATGGGTTTGGTTTTGGACTTTACTTTCTGGGGGACTCCGGAACAAGATGGTTTCATTCGGGCCGGGACCGGGCGTGAAAATTTCAGCTCATGCAGACCTCCAGCGCGGTTTAAGCCAGTTTTTATTTATTATTTTTTTTTATAGTTATCGATTAGTCAATTGTAATCTCATGTTATTGAGAGAAACACATGGTTTAGCTATAATTAAAAAGGGATTTTGTAATGTTACAGGAGGTAAATAGCTGCGCTAAATAACGCTTTTAAATTAAATGATCTAGATTAAGAATTTCCGCAATATTGATATGTTTTAATTATATTTCCTCAAATTTGGAGTTACATTGCTAATGTATTTAGCTATCCAAACAAATGGTTCAATTTCGGGGGAAAGCATTGTACATCAATATTTCTGCTTACCCATATCAGTAGAAACCCAGTAATCTGAACCGAAATTGAAAAAATAATAATAATTAAGATTAAGCGAAGCTTTGTAAGATAAATATAATTAAACAGAAAAAATTATTTAGAATTTTAAATATATGATAATTAACAGTAAATATATTTAATAAAATGTTATTACATAATGCATTTCTTTTATTTACTGACTTAAATTTTTTGCATATACATTTTATTTATTTAAGGCTGTTCTGAAATCTAAGCTGTGCACTTTCTAACACATTTTTTAATTAATTTTTATTCACAAACTTATTAAGAAACTATGTAATAATTTTTTTTTTCGTTTTCCTGTAAAGGCAAAATATTTTCAAATAATGCTGTCAAAGTTGTCATTTTAAACTGAATTTTCGGACGCGACAGCGCAGGAAAGGAACAAATTGCCGTCCTGAGACAATAATCACTTATAGCTAAAGGTGTAATTCCTTTATTTGAAAATATAGAACTTTTCGATTCCAAATTATTTCAATAAACATGCTTGCAAGTATTATTCTTTTATGCTTAAAAAGGAATCAGAAAATCACTAGCAACAATACATTTATACTAACAGTACCATTTGATACACGTTAAAGCTACATCTACGATGTTTGCATAGCTGCCAACCTTTACGCTGTTTTCCTTCTACTATTTTTGAACATCAAAATCACCTTAAAGTGATAAAAAATTTAAAGCACAATTTGATTTATTACACGAATTATATAAACTAAAAATAAATTACAAAATAACTGTGATAAGATACCAAATTTTTTTTTTAAATATTATATATATATATATATATATATATATATATATATTACTTGAGTTGCAATTATACCAAATTGCATGTATTTTAATGTTTTATATATGCTTTCATTTTAAGACTAAAAATTTATTTATGTAGTTTTTCATATTTTATCATACAATAAGTTATAATTTCTGACTTCCTCGTACTTACATATGCTTTAAAATTTTACATTAGTTAATCATATGTATTGTTTCTCTTGCCAACATCCCTTTTTCTATCCATTTACAAAATGCACAAAAATGAATGAACTATCATTCAAAAGGTTTTTGAACCGGCTTCTGACATAGTATGCTCACATTTCTTTAAAACATGTTTTTTGATTAAAAATTAAATCAGCATTGTTTTTTTCAGTGAAATGATTTTTTTTCTCTAATCATTGTTGCCACAAAAATAAAATACTACATTATAGCATGCTCAACAATAATTATATATAAAAAAAAATAGCACAATAAAAAACAAAGCGGGACGCACGGGTTTATTTTATATTTATGATTAAAAAGCAAAATTCAAATTCAAATGTTTGAGGAAAAAGACACCATCGAATCGATCGATCGCAGCAGTGGTATTTTACATGTAGTCTAAAATGTATGCTATGTTATATTATATTAAATTCTATTTTATATGTGCTCATTTTTTTTTTTTTTTTGTCCGTGTTTTTCACAAAGCGGATGACGTCATCTTCTAATGAAGTTAAAATACGATTGTTATTTTTTTTCCCTCGTGCGTGGCTCTTGCTATCTTTGATCAGTTTTTATTTTAACTTTGATGGAATGAATGACATGATATTCTGGCTTGACTAATGTTGTTTGCAGATATTTTCGTCCTTAATTTTTCTTTAGAAGTTTAAACCTGCATCTAAAAAAACCCCTGACGGCTCGGCCTACAGGCACAGGTAGATTTCGAAGACGCAGACCGTGGGGCGCTTGTTTATAGAGAATTGCAGAAGAAATGACCTTTTTGTCATGATGCTGCAGTTGGGACCGTCCACTTCGAAATCTAAATGTGTTTGTAGGCGGAGCAGGCAGGGATTTTTTTGTTTTTATTTTTTATTTTATTTATTTATTTTGCTGTAAGGGTTGGTTTTATAAAAAACTTGTCAGTATAAAAGTTTTAGATAATATTAAGAGGATTTATCATAAATTCCAGCGGATTTGATATCTTGTGAATTGACGAAATTATGAATTTTTTTCTTCTTAAACCCCTAACTCCCCCCCCCCTCCCGGAGGCCATTTTTAATATCAAAAATCTACATAAATTTTCGGCCTTTTTACTAGAAGTAATAATAACTTTAAACGGATTCGATACGTATCCTAATTAAGAAGTTATGTTTTTTTTTTCACAAAAAGGCCCCCCCATTCTCACCCCCCCCCCCTGGTTCACTTTTGCCCATTCACGAACTGGACCGAGATTTCATGCCCCTTGATTTTATGTATCAGTTTGGAAGAGATTTGTATAGAATTAATAAAGTTATCGTGTCCATAAAAAAGTGATATAGACAGATAGATAGATCGATATAAAGTTTTGAACTGGTTTTTGGGTTCTGGGAGTCATGATCGGCGTAGATCTGCAAAAATTTTTCAGAAATTATAACATAGGGGAGAATGTAATAGGTAGTATTTCTTACGAAATCTACCTAAAATATTAGACTGCAGTGCGAAATCATCGCACAGGTGTACTGGTAAATTTATATTTGAAGGTTTGATATTTTTACAATTATTCCGTATGTATGCGTGAATATTGGTATTTTTTTCGTTTTCAGACCATCGGTGTCCTTTTATGGTATTTTTATGATGATGCCTGTATGTATTTGTATATGTGAGTGAACACAATAGCGTTTAAACTTTGCTTTGGATTGAGCTCCCATTTGGCGCATATGATATCAACTGTCGTAAGAACTGTACTCATTTTTATCGGACAACGTGTTTAGTGTTTGATCATTTTTTATTTATTTTGTGAAAAAGAAGACGATGTAAGTGTTCTTTTTTGACTCAGTTAAATAGTTTTATTGGTCACGCTCACTTTATGTTAATATTTTTATCTTTGCTATTAGGTTGATTTCGTAAGAGATCTACCTTACACTCTCCCCTATGTTGGAATTTATGGAAAATTTTTGCAGATCTACACCTATCGTGAATCCCAGAACCCAAAACCACCCCCCAGTTCAAAACTTTATCTAACTATCTATCTATCTATATGTCACTTTTTTTTTATGGACATGATAACTTTAATAATTCTGTACAAATCTCTTCCAAACGGATACATAAAATCAAGGGGCATAAAATCTCGGTCAAGTTCGCGAATGGGCAAAAGCGGGGGGGGGGGGCTTTTTGTGAAAAAGAACCCATCGAATCCGTTTAAAGTTATTATTACTTCTAGGAAAAGGGCCGAAAATTTATGTATGACAGATTTTTGATATCATTAAAAATAGCCTCGAGGGGGGGGGGAAAGGGGGGTTTTGGAAGAAAAAAATTCATAACTTTGTCAATTCACAACATATCAAATCCACTTAAATTTATTATAAAGCCTCTTAATATTATCTACAACTTTTCTATTGAAAAGTTTTTTATTGGACCAACACTTACAGAATAAAAAAATAAAAAAAATTCTACCGGCTTCGCCTACTTGACACAAGTAGATTTCGAAGTGGGCGGTTTCAACTGCCGCATCATGGCAAAAGGTCATTTCTTCTGCAATTCCCAATAAACAGACGCTCCACGGTCTGCGTCTTCGAAATGTACCTGTGCCTGTAGGCCGAGCCGTCAGGGATTTTTTTTTAATACGTATTGTAGCAAGTTGCAACGGCGCAAGACGTCGGTTTATCTTTATAATACCTCCTCAATAATAGCAAAACAATCATCTGTATGGAAATAAAGGAAGAAA
This sequence comes from Maratus michaelseni, assembly GCA_963931845.1. Classification (NCBI taxonomy): domain Eukaryota; kingdom Metazoa; phylum Arthropoda; class Arachnida; order Araneae; family Salticidae; genus Maratus; species Maratus michaelseni. Next base: position 443,905,432 of record OZ007586.1, read on the forward strand.
CTCTTTAGACAATTCTAGACTTTTCTGTTCTGTGCATGAATTCTGGAGAATGATTATCTGCAATTTCCACCGCCGGCCCAGTTCCTAGTAAAAGTGGGGACATGATGTTATATCTCAATTCCCCCCCGCGAACTAGCCTTTTCTGTATCTATAGTCCTGGGTCAGTAAATGTAATTCGACAAGGACATTCTTTCCATTGATCACACTACGGAGAATGACACGAGAAACAGAAGGAAAGAGAGAGGGATTGGACATATTGTATATACACATATACCGGAAGAAATCCTTCTGAACATTTTATTTTTACTTCCACTGTTTTGTAAAATGATACAACAGGAGCCGCTTTCCGGTAATTAGAGGTAGATATTTTATGAAAAGAATGAAATTGTTTGGAAACTAATGTTCCCGATATGAGTATTTCAAGAATACATGAATGGAAGAAAGAAACCACGTATATTTTACAGAAGTCAAAACAAAAAAAGATTTTAGGAACGAAGCTTATAAATCTTTATTCAGGGTCGTACAGAAGTATATATATATATATATATATATATATATATATATTACTGAATTTGGGTATTCTAATCATTTGGTACTAAAAAATGGGGATAATACATTTGATAATCATTTGTTTATTTCAGTTGGAATATGAAAATTTTTAGATTTTGATGTTATGAATTGTTTTCTTTTTTTCTTCTTTAGTAATGATAAACAAAATATATATATATATTGCGAATTCCAATATATTTTATTTACAAATTCTTACATTTAACACAGTTAAAACATTTACGAAACATGAATAACATTTAGTAGGCATTTATATTGTTAAAATAGTTGACTTTTTGAGTAATATATGAAAAATATAACTGTAATTATATTTCAAAAACAATTTAACAGCTGTTGGATATTTCATATAGCTACCGTTTATCGAATATGTAGGACATGATTTTTTTTCTTTTTCACTTTTATATGAATCTCAGTGCAAGATCGATTTTTCAAAAAAATTGAAAGCAGTGACAGTGTGTAAAAAAATATTCAATGGAATAAAAAATACGTATGTTCATTACAGGAATTAAGATCAAGTAGAGCTAATTAAAAAAAAAAAAAAAATTGCTGTAAAACTATGCACAGTGTATATTAGATAAAAAATTAAACTCTATTAACTAGTGATTAAAATACATAAAAACTATTGCATTGAAGGATTCAAAAGAGCAGCCGATTATAAATAAGTAAAGCATTACAGTTTACACATTTTACGCAATTGGGTTGATTGTTGACGGCCAATTATCTACGCTAGGGATATAGGCCCGGGGGGAGTGACCTTCGTGGGGGTCTTTCTAAGGGAACCTAACCCGTATTTACGCATGGATAAATCCACGGTTCGAAGAAAACCACGAAAACTCCGAACGATTAGGCCGACGGGCGCGATTGGGATCGAACCCAGCACCTCCCGTCTACCAGCTTCGAGAGCACAACCTCTCAGCCACTGGTTTACGCAATTGGAAAATCTACAAAGAATTTATAATATGGATTATACTTTGCAGTTTCATTCGAAATAAATGACAGTTTCTTTTGAGAATGAAAAAAGCATTGGAGGATTCAAGACAGCAGCTGCTTATAAATAAATGAGACATCATAATACATTTTACACAATTCACGCAATTGTATAATCTATAAAAAGAATTTTATAATGCAGGTTATACTTTACAGTTTCATTCGAAATACATATCCGTTTCCTTCGGAAATGAAAAATAAAAGTGTCGGAGAATTCAAGAGTGCAGCCAGTTATAAATAAATAAGACGTGATACAGTTTACACATTTTACGCAATTGAAAAATCTACAAAGAATTTATATAGGTTATATATTTACAGTATCATTCGAAATAAATGTCCGTTAACTTCCAAAATGAAAAAAGTATTGGAGGATTCAAGAGATTAGCTGCTTATAACTAAATAAGACATAATACGTTTTGCACATTTCACGCAATTGAATAATCTATACAAATAATTTATATAATGTTGGTTATACTTTACAGTTTCATTCGAAACAAATGTCCATTTCCTTCGGCAACGAAAAAAAGTGTTGGAGATTGAAAAGTGCAGTCGATTATAAATAAATAAGACGTGATAACAGTTTACACATTTAAAAAATCTACAAGGAATTTATAACATAGGTTTTACTTTACAGTTTCACTCGAAATAAATGACAGTTTCTTTCGAGAATGAAAAAAGTATTGGAGGATGCAAGAGAGCAGCTGCTGATAAATAAGTGAGACAGAATATATTTTACAGATTTCACGCAATTGAATAATCTACAAAGAATTTATAATACATGTTATATTTTACAATTTCATTGATAAATATCAGCAATATTTTTTTAAGAAAAGAAAAATATATCTATAAAAAAAATAATATATTCCTTACACACAGGATAAGTAACATATAAAATTCAAACTATTATCTCTTTTCAACATTCCTAAATTTAATGATTAACCCAAGTGTCAATAAGTAAAAATTTTATTCGGATAATTAAGGAATAAAATCATACTAAAATAAAAGTTTATTATTATTAGGTGCGTTCGTAATTATATAAATACGTAGCACCTATTGTCGTTGCTTGGTCCGTCCGTCTGTCTGTCCGTCCGTCTGTCTGTCCGTCCGTCCGCATATAACAACGCAAAAACTACCCAACCGAATGGTTTGTAATTTAAGATATATATAAGATTATTAATTATAGATATTAAGATATATAATTTAAGATCTTTGCAGAATTTTGTCGCGACATTTCAAATTTTTTTTAAATCGAATCAAAACTTTAGGAGATATTAATAAAAATATTTATTAAGAAATTTGAATTAAAAGAAAAAAAAAAATCGGTGCTTTCTTGTTAGAGGAGCTTCCGAGGTTTAATCGTCAAGCGACCGAGATACTTATTTTATGACAGAAATTAATCTGCAGACGATATAATTCATTTCACAGAATTAAAAATCATCAAGATCTGAATATTTATATAACTAGCTATAGTACGAACGCACCTCATTTGTCACGTTTGACGTACAATTTCCAACTTGTTTATTTTGTTGGAAAAGTGACACTTAAGACGATATTAATGACAATATTCATGGAGATATTATAATTGGTGAAGATAGTAAGTAGTAGGAAAACGACAGTTCAAGGACAGCCGGTGGCACCGTGGCACCGTGCCACCGGCCGGAGGCACCGTACCACCGGTCGGAGGCACCGTGCCACCGACCGGAGGCACCGACCCTCCGATCGCACCCGCAACGCACCCTAGCGGGAAAAATGGAAATTGTGAAAAAAGGGTTAATGTTCTACTCTAACAGGAGGGGTGAACGACCCTCTATTCAACTATCGTCAACCTCCTCTCAACACGGTCAATACCTCTTTTTAATATACATTCCCTCTTTAAAGCGGACATTAACCCTCTAATCGACCATTTTTAGAACTATATAAATTGATGATTTTCGAAATTATTTTTTTAAATGATGTTAAACAGCGAAGTGATCAGTGCTTTATGTGCTTGCATATTGATGGGTATTGTTTTTTCACTCGTTTATATTTTTACTAAAGTTGATAGATTAGCACTGGATTTTACTTTAAATTTTAACGATACTGAGAATTTCTCCCTTTAATATCATATTATGGAGAAAAGTTATCAAGTCCCAAGCCAAATTGCTAGTTTTGGAGGAGTAGATGGTCTTCATCGAGCAGCTCAGGGCAAGATATCTAAGAAAAAAATTAAATCTTGGTTAGAAGGAGTTGATGCTTACACTCTTCATAAACCTGTACGTAGAAAATTTCAAACAAATCGAGTAATCGTGTATTCTATAGATCAACAGTGGCAAGCGGATTTAGTAGATCTAACTTCTTTACAGAAATTTAACGACGGATTTCGATACATTTTAACTTGCATCGATATTTTATCTAAATATGCATGGGCTTATCCCTTAAAATTGAAACGTGCTGAAGATGTAGTAGCGGTATTTGAATCCATTTTTACAACAAGGAAACCAAAGTATTTGAATACTGACGCAGGTAAAGAATTTTTAAATTCTCGTTTGCAGAAGTTTCTGAAACAACAAGGTGTTCGATTTTTTAGAACTTTTAATAACACGAAAGCTTGCGTAGTGGAGAGGTTTAATCGCACCTTGAAAACTAAAATGTGGAAATATTTTACAGCACATCACACCTACCGTTATATTGACGTGTTAGATCAATTTTTAGATAGTTATAATCACACCTATCACACTACTATTAAGAGAGCTCCATGTGAAGTGAATAAAGATAATGAAAGTGACGTATGGTTTTCAATTTACGGAGATATGTCAAAATTGAAAAGAAAACCTTGCATTTTTAATTCAGGAGACTTAGTACGTGTTTCGAAGCATAAAATGACTTTCGAAAAAGGATACGAGACAAATTGGACAGAAGAATTGTTTTTAGTGACGGAATGTGTAACGAGAATTCCACCAGTTTACAGAATTAAAGATTTATTAGAGGAACCTATTGAGGGTACTTTTTACGCAGAAGAATTGCAAAAAGTCCAACCAAAAAAAACATTTTGATATTGAAAAGATACTGAAAAAGCGTAAAAGAAAAGGACAACTCGAATATCAAGTTAGATTTAAAGGTTATCCTTCTAAATTTAATCAGTGGATACCTTCTTCAGATTTATTTTCTTTATAAAACCTACATTTCTCCCATGAGCATGATCATTTAGAATCATGTCGTTCTATGTGACGTTGCCCTCCGACAGTTCATTGAACTATTTTCCAGAGAACAAAATTTCACATTATTTTACTACATTGCCCATGCCTTTAGATTTGAAAGGTGAATGGGAGGTTGGTTTAACTGAACTGATTTACCCTCATACGTGGCGTAATATTACAGAATTCGGCAACGAGTATGAATATGTGTTAGGTAACAGTTTGGAATTAGCAGATGGAAGATCTAGAAATGGCAATGAATACGAGCAGGATGATAGCGACACGAAAAAAATTCGAATTCCTTCTGGGTATTATGAATCTCCAAATGATATTATTAAGGTAATAAACTATCAAAAATTTGGTGATAGAATTTCAGTTAACTTCAATAAACATACTAAAAAAGTGAAAGTTTCTTTGAAGAAATATGCACAGTTAAAATTTTTATCAGGTTTAGCCGAATGTTTAGGATTTCCACCAGGTGAAGTGATTGAAAATGTTTCATCTCCTTCAGCATCTTTTGAAAGCCCCTTTATAGCTGACCCACACGCTGATTTTAAATTGTTATACCTGTACACTGATATTGTTGAACCCCAGATTGTAGGAGATACTGTTGCACCATTATTGCGAGTGATTCCTGTTAAAGGGGAAGATGGAGATATGATTCATGAAGTGTTTGACAGACCTCATTACATACCAGTGACTCGAAAGAACTTTCAAACGATTGAAACTGTTATAAGAACACACACGGGACGTTTAGTGCCATTCGATCGTGGGAAGTTGATTGTGAAACTTCATTTTCGTCAAAAATATCTTTCATAATGTTTGTTCCTTATCAATGCTGCAACCAAACTTTTGAAGACTATTATACACGTCAGACAGGTAGTGGATTGAACTATTATCAAGGATCTGCTTTTCAGAAAGGATATGGCTTCGGAGGACTTTTTCGCTCTCTTTTCCGTGCAGCTGTACCTCTGTTTAAATCAGGTGCTAAAGCTGTGGGAAAGCAGTTATTTCATACGGGTGTAGATGTGTTGAATGATATTTCTCAAGGTGATAATATTAAAACAGCAGCTAAACGACGATTTAAGGAAGCTGGAAAAAACTTAACAGACAAGGCGGCAGTGAAAGTGAAAACTATGATTGGATCAGGACAAAGGAATAAAAAACGTAAGAGACCTCAAAGTTCTCTCAGTCGACCTAAAGCCAAGAAAGTGAAAGCACGCGATATTTTTGCTTAATGATGTCTGGTCTAATTCATAAAGATTCGCCAGCCTGCGCTAAATCTGAACTCGACCTGTTTCTGATTCCACCTACTCAAACAGCTATTGAAAAGGGACATTTTGTAGAATATCATCCACTCGCTTCTATATCTGAGAGTGGTCCTGTTGAGTTTAACATTACAGGTAACAGTGAAGATTACATCGATTTATCTGCATCTTATCTTTACGTGAAAGTGAAACTAACTAACGCTGATGGAACAGATATACCCGACAAGACACCTGTAGCACCCGTTAATTTATTTTTACAAGCGTTGTTTTCTCAAGTGGATGTGAGTTTGAATGAAAGAACAATTTCCTCATCTAGTAATACTTATCCCTACCGTGCTTATATTGAGACTTTGCTGAATTATGGAGAAGACGCCAAGAAAAGTTTACTTTCCTGTGAATGTTTTTTCAAAGACGAATTTTTGGATACAGTCAACCCCACACTCACAACAAACCCAGGCCTTCATAAAAGATATGAATTAACCTCGAAAAGTAAAGTGCTGGATTTGATAGGACCTTTACATTGTGATATATTCCAACAAAATCGTCTTTTACTGAATATGGTGGATCTGAAAATTAAAATGACACGTAGCAAACCTAATTTTTGTTTGATGGCCGATAAAGTTGGAGATACAATTCCAGATTATAAAGTGATATTACAACACGCTTCTCTATTTATTCGAAAAGTTAAGGTCAGTCCAGGTGTTTCTCTAGGACATGCTAAAGCACTAGAGAAATGTAATGCTAAATATCCTATCGATCGAGTTCTTTGTAAAACATATTCAATCCCTAGCGGAAACTGGTCTTTTATGCAAGACAATGTATTTTTGGGAGCTATGCCTAAACGTGTAATTATAGGATTATTAGAAAATTCAGCTATTAATGGACAATATAATCTCAACCCATTTTCATTTCATCACCACGATGTCAACTTTTTAAGCATTTATATTGATGGACAACCCCTTCCCAGCAAATCTTTAGAATTGAATTTTAGTGAAGGAAATTACATAACAGCCTACCATCGCTTATTTCCTGGATTTAATCGAGACGATGGAAATTATCTCTCTCGAGAAGATTTCGCTAAAGGACACGCCTTATATGCATTTGATTTAACCCCCGACTTATGTGATGGTCCACATCTGAATTTGCAGCATCAAGGAAATTTAAGAGTTGAAATTAAATTTTCTACAGCGCTAGCATCAACGATTTCTGTTCTCATCTACGCTGAATTTGAAAACATTATTGAAATTTCCAAGTCAAGACATGTGTTGTGTGATTTTCCAAATTAACCAAGAATGAACTCTCAACAGATTAAAAGTACTTTATCACGTAACAAACACACTAAAAAATATTTTTTAGGTGTTTTTCCCAGCGACATGCTTCCTAACAAGATTGTAAATTACCCTTGTTGTTTTGTATGTAATGTAGATTCTTCAAATCAGCCTGGTAGTCATTGGCTTGCCTTCTTTATACCTTCAGCTAAAAGAGTTGAGTTTTTTTATTCTTACGGAAACACTCCAGACTTTTATCAAGGACCTATATCAGACTTTACTTCAGCATTCTCGCAAGTGATTTTTAATCCTTTAGCATTACAAACAAATATTTCAGCTGTTTGTGGACAATATACAATTTTTTACCTCATCAGTAGATGTAGAGGTAAATCTCTAAAAAACTTTTTATCACAGTTTGTGTGTGAAAATTTATGTAATGATCAAAGAGTGTATAATTTTGTTGCTAAACGATTCCGTGTGAATGTAAATTTTTATCAATAAAATTTCTTATAAAATAGTCTACTTTTTGTGTCTGTGTTTATTTATCATGGATTTCCCGAGTCTTCAACACCCCTTCACAGCTGTCATATCCGGACCCAGCAAAACCGGGAAATCTTTCTTTCTTAAACAGTTTATTCACTTTAAAGAGGATATGATGAATCCCACACCTGATAAAATTGTTTGGTTTTATGGTATTTACCAACCGTTATATGATGAGATCTCGAATGTGATGTTTGTCGAAGGATTCCCAAATAATTATACAGAATATTTAGGAACCAACACATTGTTTATTTTGGATGATCTGATGTGTGAATTAGGTTCTAATCATACACTCACAAACTTATTTGCGAGGGGGAGTCACCATCAGAATTTAAGTGTTATTTTTATTACACAAAATTTTTTTCATAAAGGGACGGAAATGAAAGATGTTCGACTGAATGCGGACTACATTTTTCTATTTAAAAATCGACGTGATCTAAGTCAAGTCTCAAATCTAGGAAGACAATTATATCCAGGATTACCACATTTTTTTCAAGAAGTTTACAAAGATGCTACTCGAAACCCTTTCTCCTACTTATTAATCGATTTGAGAAATGAAACGCCTGAAGAATACAGGTTAAGAACGCGAATCTTACCGAATCAAGATCAATATTATTACCTGTTGAAAAATAAATAGTAGCAAAAAGTGGAAGTTTCATCATTTCGTAAAATGACTTCAACTCGACAACACGTCAAGAATTTACAGCTGATTCATTCATGTCCAAGAGCTTTACGCAAACAGTTATTAAAAAAGCTTCCCTCAAAAATAATTAAGACCATTTGCGAATGTTCTTTAAATGTGTTAAAGGGAAATATTCCAATTTCTAGATATCAGAAAAATCAGCTTGGAAAACATAAGACTCTTTTAAGAAAATTAGCCTCGAAAAAGGGGAGTCTTTACCAGAAAAAACGCTTAATTATTCAAAAAGGAGGATTTTTAAATATATTGATACCAGCAGCAGTTTCTGCATTAACCTCATTAATTCATGGAATTTAGTAAAAAGTTTGTCTTAGTCCCTGAGAGGGATTTTTCCAAACATACACCTTCTCAAAAGCAACTTAGTGAGTTTGATAAAGAAATGCAGAAAATTTTGAACAGTGATTTACAAGATTTTGAAAAACTTCAATTGTATTATGACTTACTGAAAAGGAAAATGAACTTGCAAGATTTTAATCCACCTCAGAAAATGGATTCTATAGAAAAGGATGAAACTCCCAAGCCTGAAATTATTGAAAACTCTGCAATTTCTGAAGACAACATTTTAAAAATGATTCCGAAGGGCATTCAAAAACAGGCCGATCAACTCTTACAATATTTGAAAACATATCCTGACATCTTACGTTGGAATAATCGAGGTGAAATTATCTACAAGGGACAATTAATTCCCAAGTCTAATCTAACTGATTTGATCTGTTTAATACTGACTCAAAGAAAATCTTATAAACACTTTTTCGGAAGAAACGAGTTTTTGAAAGCGTTGAATTCTATGAACACACCTAAACTTTTTCTCAAGAATAAACATTTAACTTTGGAAGATGACGTATATTCACCTATTAAAAAAGAAAAACCAATTGTTAAACCAAAAAGAAATTTGATGAAACCGTCTGTATTGCGTTGGCAAAAATATTAATTAATAAATGCATTTTTCGTTAATTTTATGTGTCTTTTTTTCCTTCTGAAACATACCTTTTCACACAATAATATTAAAAGTATATCTTTTTCATTTTAATAAACATTTTTCACTTTGATTTTTATTATTTTTTCACTTTTTAAAATTTTTTCACTTTGATTTTTTTTTTTTCACTTTTTAAATTTGTTTTTCACTTTGCAAAAAAATTTTTTTCACTTTCTAATTTTTTTTTCCACTTTACAAATTTTTTTTTCATTTTCTAAATTTGTTTTTCACTTTGCAAATTTTTTTTTTCATTTTGCAATTTTTTTATTACACTTTGTATAAAAGAGTAACTTAATCTTTGAAAAGATTTTTTATTCTAAAACCTGTTCAAAGATTTTTATTCCATCTGTAACGTTAAGTTCTTTTGAAAAAGAATTTTTTTTTTCACTTTCTAAATTTACTTTTTTATTTTGCAAATTTTTTTCACTTTGCAATTTTTTTCTTACACTTTGTATAAAAAATGTAACTTAATCTTTGAAAAGATTTTTTATTCTAAAATCTGTTCAAAGATTTTTATTTCATCTGTAAAGTAGATTTCTGCTGAAAAAATATTTTTTTTTCCTGAAAGAAAAATAGATATTATTTAAACATACAATAATTACACAATTTGAGATACACCAGTTTATTTTTTTTCTAAAAATTTACAGATCATTCACTGTTTTGAATAAAACACCAGTTAACACATTTAAGTTGAAATTTCCTAGGAAATTTTGTGACACAGACTGTGTTTGGTTAGCGAAAAGTTCAGCAACATTTTTAAAGTCCACAGCTAATATGCTTAAATCACCCAGATTCACAAACTTTTCCAAGTCTCTAGCAGTCATACAAGCATGTCTTAGCTGCGCTGGCGAGTTATGAACACATCCGATACAAATGTATTCAGATTTGAAGACTTGTTGTAATTCCTGTTCTATCAACGCCACGACTCGTAATTCCAACAAAGAAGAATCTTCATCACATGTTTGTGATGGTAAAAGTTTTTCTCTAATTAAACTCGGTAAATACGTTTCATAGAGAAATGTGAGCACAGTTTCATTAAAAGAGTCTATGTGATGTTTCAAATTTTCCATTTGAAATTCATCTAGTTGAATGTAACAACCTTTCTGAATGTTGGTAATTTCTGCGACACCATCTTTAGATAATATGAGGATAGAGTTGTTTGCAACGAAAGACGATGAACTGTACACCAAGTTAAAATCCGAAATTTTTTGTACGAATCGATACCATGATTTTAAGTTCATGGAAACACCAATTTTTGTAGCATTTAGTGGTTGAGTTTCTGAAGATCGGAGAAATTTTCTTATGTGAATTATCACAGAACCTCTGAACAACTCACAGGTTAAATATATATCATTCCCGAGTTCTTTTATACAGATTCGCTTATTTGAATAACCATCATTCACGTCTGCAGATTGAGAACATGGTGTTTTCTCATTCCTGTTAGATAATGATGATGAAGAACTGACATCGACGGGCGGTTCAGATGAGGCTTCAACTGTAATTGAAGAAGTAGATTCACATTCCAAATCCATAATTAACTTATTAAAATCGATATTTTGAAATATATCATCAAAATTTTCGAAATCTTTTTCCAAGTCATTTTTTGACTTTTTCGCACAACCATTATGGGAAGAATTATTAGAGCGTTTCATTTTTTCCGAGAGAAAAATACGTGACTTTTCAGAGCAAAATCCAGTCAGATTGTGTTGCCAGCTGAAGAAATATGAACCTACACAAACTTCTGTGACGTCATATTCGAACCAATTTCAGTTTGAAAACATCTGGTGTTTTCGCAAACTCGAACTAAAATTTATTTGTTATTTCTTTTCAGTACCACCTGGTGTTTACACAAACTGAAAAATTCTTTCTCACGGTTTCTAACGAAAAACATCACCTGCTTCTTGTGACGTCATAGTCTAACCTTTAAAAACATGTTTAGTTGCCCAAATTGTAACCTTGGAAAATTGTAAACATGCTATTTTTGAAAATTTTTAGCAGAAAAATTTATTTTTGTGAATATGATTATAAAAATTCTTAATTAAGCTAATGAAAACTGAATATACTTTTTATTTCAAAACATTCTTCCTCTTTTTCAACTTCGAATAGAAAGAACCAGAAAAATGAAATACAGGTTAAAAAAAAAATATTTTTTTTTATATGGGGTCCCACCGCCTCCCGCCACATCTCCTTATGTGGCGCCCCACTTTTTTTTTTATCCAGATCTTCTTTTCTTCATTGTTTTTTCAATTTTCATTGCTTTTATAACCATAGGCCAAACTGGTTATTCCATCGTCTAAAATAAAGCGTTTGTCGTCAAACGGGCTGAGTGCTAGTTTCTGCTGTTGTATGGTATATAATTGGTGGTGCTCTTGTTGGATTCTATTGTTTATTGTAGAGAGGGTTTTCAGATGATGTATACAATCGGAATATTGCGAATGTTTAATTTTATTTCTTACGATAGAGGTGGGTACTCCCTTCGCTCTTTTTTTCTCGCCGTCTTCCGAGAGGATGCTATACATTTTAGCCTTTACACCTACAAATTCAAAGATAGTTTTCCCACTCATCTCATCTTTGAATTTACCTATTGTCTTTTTATTTTTTTCAGAGTAGAGGGGATGATTTTTTGGATAGTCGGAGAAGTCGAATTCATCGTGATAGTTTTTCATATCTTGTAGTAGATTATCTGTTTGGATGTGGTAGGTGAGTGAGTCTGTGTCTGTAAAAAGGAGTTGGGCATGATCTTGATAGTGCTTCTTGATTATGTTATAGTGGAACTTTTACATATGAAGTTTAGAGAGTTCCAGAATGGTAAACCCTACATAGATCGGTCGATTCATAGTCAATGTGGTTTTGACTCGTTCCACGGCTACCAGTCCCTCATTGAAGATCTTGAAGTTGACAAATGCCGGAGAAGCAACAAGTTTTTTAGATCTCTTCTCATTGTTGCACAACTCAATATTTCTTCTTAAACGGAGATTCTCCATTGTTTTGCCGAAAACTGAGTTGTTCAACAACTTGAAGAAGTCTTTCTCAAAAGAACTGGTAGCCTGCTTCCTCTTATTGGTGTTGAAATCTATATAGGGTTTTAACCAAGGTGCTTGTCTAAATCTAATCACTTTGTGGATTTTAGTGAGTACGAGACCAAATTGAAGGTAGAGTTTCAAATTTCTGTAGTGGATGACATAGTGTTCCTTGTCTTTTAAATTGGGAGAGAGTTTCGAGCTTCCTTTGTAGGGTCTGTTGTTCAGCATGGATTTTGCATAGGGGGATAACATGTCTTCGGTGATGTGGAGGTTTTCTGGTGCTAGTGGGTAATCGTTATGCAGATGGTGAAGCTCAGGAGGATAATGTAAGTCCACTTCCAGAACATAGCCGTAATCTGCATTATCTGGATGGGAGAGAATGGTTTTTTCATCTATTTCGGATGACTCGATCCAGTAAAACTCCCCAACAGGTAAGTATTGGGACATAGCCCACCCATACAGGTTGTTGGCGTCCCAGTACATGATATGACTCTGTTTAAGATTTTTATCGTAGCCAGGAACATCTTGATTGTTTGCTTTTGCATATCGTTTGCTAATTACGCTCACGCCACCTCTTATTCCTTTCTCGAAAAACAAGAGCATGTCAATGTCGGTGAGTAGTTCCATCTGAACTCGAGTCATCCTTAAGCAAGCTTTCCAAGCTAGTCCTGGAGATGTGAACATGTGTGTGGGGTCTATTTTATAGTATTGGCCACACAATTTTCTAAAATTTTGGAAGATGTCAGCTAAAAGCAGGACGTCACATTTGACATACAAGTTGTGATATTGACCAAGGTTTATAATATTAAATTTTTCCCAAACGTTCTGGGCATGTTGATAATCTTCATCGGAAATGGGTTCGTCTGTTAAATCGTTGTGGAATGCTGAAGGTGGAGGGAGTTGTGTTTCATCGAACTTTTGGAAGTTTGTGAAATAGCTGTATGGGTATATTCCCTTTCGAGTGAGGAGTGAGAGGTCTGTATCTTCAGGAAAATTAGCTTTGAGGAGATGGAAGTCTGCTGGTTGGAGATTAGCAGTTAATTTTTCTAAAGATGTGGGTAAAAATTGATATGAATCCAGAAAGCGAAGTTTAATGGGACAGTCCTGTTTCTTGATGGTGAAGGAGATATATTTCTCCATGGTGTTCGCTATAACATCTATGGAATAGTCTTTTAATTTTCCTAATTCCATCATCAAATGGTGACCGTCATAGTGTTTAAGATTATGAAAGATGACAGGAATCACTTTGGACTGTTTGTATTGAATATTGCAATTCATATGCGCTGCTCCACGATATGCACCTGTCACATGATTATGATCTCTGCAGCGTTTGGTTCCTAAAGGTTGATTGCATATAGAACATTCAGTAGCTTCTCTGAAGGCTTTTTCTTCCTCTTTGTTCAATTTTAAGGGTTTCACATCGATTAAAATTTTGGCTAATTCATTTCTTTCCTCAGCGATATTTTTTAAGAAATTGGATACGGCATCTTTCCCTCGATAAATTTTCATCTCTTTGTGTCTTTTTCCATCTTGGTCTATTATAATATAAGCATACCCACAAGGGATATGCTTTTGCGTAGGGATGGTGTAGGAAGTGCTGGAATTAGGTTCTGTTGTGTGAATGGGAACGATGAGGCTTTCAAAGTCAGCTATTATAATGAAGGGTGTTGGATGTTGGAGATGAAAGTCGTTGAATTTTAAAATATTGTTATCTGGGTCGGGCATTTTAATATGTTGAGGGGCATGTTCTTTGCAATACTGTAGGTGGTTATTGAGAAGTTCTTGCGTCATGAATCGATGGAGACAGCGGTTACAAAAATGAACTTCTCCATCGTGTTTGGTGAGATGAGAAAAGAGTCGTGAAAAATGCTTTATGTAGATGTAATGTGTATTCCTCTCTTCATTTCCAATTAATAGTAGGTTTATGGCTTCTTGGTGGACTCGGTTTGAAATGTGGAGCATCCCGAATTCATCCTCTTCTTCATCATAAGAATATACATTAATTCTGAGATTGTTTTTATCTTCAATGTCTTTGATTTTATGGTAAGGGACTGGACAGGGTATATCGTCTAGAATAATTTCATGTTCAAAAGGTGTGTAGTTGGAAACACGTTCTGCATGTATTTCTATCTTCTTTTTATGAGCAAGGAGACTCCATATGAGGCATTTATGGTCGTTAAAATTTTGTACGTTAATGAGGGCGTGTTTTATAACAAGTTTTTTAGGTGTTTCAATGTAACTGCTTCCAGCGAGTGGCTTGTAATGGGAAAGGTATAGGTCAGTGTGCATTATTCTGTCTAGCACCCAGCCTGATCCTAATTGCACAAATTCTTCAAAAAGAGTTTTGATCTTTTGTAAATTTTCCGTTATATGGTCTCTGACCGTTTCTTCGATATGCTCTGGACAGGGCTCACATCTAAAGTATCCTAACATTGTTTCTTCATCCTCGGCATCGTTGACACGTTGAAACCGGACTGTGTGTATGAGATGCCACTTAACAGACCCAATTTCGTGGAGAGCATTAAAAATGTTATTTTCTATTTCATCTATAATTTGGGTGTGGAAAACATCAATGTCGTTGGCGTTTTCTTCAGTGGTTGGAATAGTTATTTTCGCGAAGGTGTCCAAGGCTTTTTCAGTAGCTCTTGACTTCATGGGTTTGACAACTGTTGTTTGTTTAACTGAAATTAATGGTTGAACTGTGTGGTGGGTACGCCGATGCTGAAGAAGGTTCGAATTTTTCGAAAAAATTTTCCGACAGTCTTCGCATTGGTGGGAAGCAGATGGTGCGCTATGTCGCTCTTGATGCTTCCTTAAATCAGCTTTGCGGGTGAAGGTGGTATTGCATTCTTCGCAGGGGAATGAAACCTGTTTCTTATGGGTGTTCAGATGTCTTTTGTAACTGTCACTACGCGTAAATGTTTTGGAGCATTCTTCACATTGAAACTGTTTTTTATCTGTATGTGTCTTCATGTGTCTATTTAAAGTACCGCGATGATTGAAGGATTTTTTGCAAACGGGACATTCCTGAAAGGAATAAAAGTGATTTTGAGTATTTAGTTTAACGGCTATTATTTTAAGTGTGAATAATTTTTAACTAACAATTTTAGTTGTAACAATTTATATCTAACAATTTTTATCTATCATTTTATACCTATGAGTTCTAACTTGAACATTTAAAAAAATTAAAGTAATTTGGGGGTTCTAAAATTTCCTACCTAACATAGAGAAATTCGTGATGAATCAGTCCTACCACGCGGTGAAGTTTTGAAGACTTCTAGACACGGAAAAAGAACTAGCAGAATAAACTTCTCCTGATTCTTATTTCACGCTGATTCATCAAAGATAGGCTAAAAAAAAATACTTACAAGTGTTGATGTTTCTACCACTTCGGGTTGGCTGTTGGTGGTTGTTATTTCAGGTTGAATGTGACTGACTCCTTCACCACTCCCATTTTGAGGTAATTCTGTAGAACTATCGTCGTGAGATGTTTCAATGGAACTTCCGCTGCTGGATGACATGACCTTGGAGTGGTATTTAATGTGACGGAAAAAATGTCTTTTTTGAAAAAAATTCGCATCACAAAGTGGGCAAACCTGAAAATAGATAAAGAAGAAGAAAAAAAAAATCATTATTTCTATAAATTGCAACTAAAAGAAAATTTCAAAGTAATTTTTCTGTTTAAAAACTTTAATTAAATTAAAAAAATCAATGAAAAAGATTTTCTTTAAAAATTATTAAGGTGTTTTATCAACAAACTTTTTGAAAATATGAATTTCCCTACAAAACTGTACAAACTTATCTTGAATAAATAATAAAAAAAGAAAAAGAAAAGAAAGAAAGAAAGAAAAATCTTATTAGCCTTTTTTGACATTTTTTGCAGAACTTTGTCTGTTCGAGCCTATTAAACCTTAAATTATTTCCCTACTAAAGCATGCAAATTAGATCTATTTTTCCTGTAAAAATCTTAAAGAAAAAAATTACCAATGTTTCTTTGTTATATCCTGAGCAAATTCTACTTGGTCCTGGTAAAGTTTTTTCATCTATCTCAATTCCACTTGGTCCAGAAAAAGCTTGTTCATCTATCGTTGTAACTTTACTCGAAGCATCCTTTCTAGGTTTCTTAGAGGGTGGTGCATCACAATCCTGAAAATAAAAAATACTTAAAAGCATTATTTCTGCAAATTGTAACTAAAAAGAAAGTACTTTTTCTGCTTAAAAACCTTAATTAAATTTTTAAAAATTTCTAAAAATCAGTTAAAAAGATTGTCTTAGAAAATGTTAAAAGTGTTTTTATCAACAAACTTTTGAAAACTATTGAATTTCCGTATAAAACTGTACAGCTTTTCTTTGAAAATAAAAAGAAAGAAATCTTATCAGCGCTTTTTGAAGAACTTCGTCAACTAGCCCCTAAAAACTTTTCCTATCAAAAAGAAAATATATACTTTCCCTGTAAAATTGAAAATAACGTTTTAAATTTACTTCAGAAGAAAAAAAAGTTTTGCACAAAAATAAATGTTATCTGAAAAGAAGGTTGTTTCTGTAAAAATATTAATTATAATTTCCCTATCAAATCACGTAAATTAGATTTATTTTTCCTGTAAAAATCTTAAAGAAAAACATATACTTAGAGGTTCAATATTCATTTTCTGTTTCTTTAAGATGGGTTGAAGAGCACTGTTTTCCCACTCATCGCAAAGTAGGTGCAATTCCGATGCTGGGATGCCGAAATCTAGATATACTGATTTCTGGAAAGATAGGGAAAAATACACATTATTATTTTAAATCACTATAAAAAGCGATCACACATTTTTAAAGAACACAAATTCTACAAGAAAAACAAATTTATAATTACTTCGGTTTGTGTATTCATTGCTTGAGATGACATCTTGCCGTAAAATTCAAACTCGAAATCTAAAAGCGTCTTGACTCAACAAAGTATGGTTCAAAATAATACTTGCTGCAAGTAAAAATCTTTTGTCGTAGAGGAGGGGGGATTTCAAACGTAAACTTAAACTTTGCTTACGTCACAGGTGAATGACTTCCTTTGACCTGTTACTCCCGGAATCTGTTGGAAGTTTGTTGCTTTCCGACTTGTTGTGGGGGTCGCATAAAAAGGGTGTGTACGTCAGATGGAAAGAGGGGAGAGGTTTTCGCAAACATGTGATAATTTTCATTCGTACTTTCCGAGATTAAAAATCAGTGAATGAAATGCATTCGTTTGGAAAAGATTATTCAGATATACATATTAAGTTAAATTAATTAAATAATGAAACAAAAATCATATTTTTAAGATTGTAACAAACATGTAAAAATCTACTAGAGATACATATTTATTTTTCACAAGCGGAATCTAAAATAAAAATATATTCTATTTCATTAGTATAATTAAGAGCTTTCATAATCAATCATATTCGCTAAAATATATGATTAAATTTTCTGATAAATTTCTATAACAAAAATTAAATAAAATCATGGAATCAGTATAAAAAATAATGATAATTAATTAATAATATTTTTAATAAAGGAATATAGAAAAATCGATTGTAAATACATATTTTAATAAATTCATTTATATAACGATGAATTTAAATTGAAAAGTATAATCAATTTCATTACAAAAGAAGAAAAAAAACATATTAATTTTATAATTAAATTAAAAAGAATTTGAAAAATAATTGATGAATTAGATTTAAAAATTATACTGACGATAGTTGAATAGAGGGTCGTTCACCCCTCCTGTTAGAGTAGAACATTAACCCTTTTTTCACAATTTCCATTTTTCCCGCTAGGGTGCGTTGCGGGTGCGATCGGAGGGTCGGTGCCTCCGGTCGGTGGCACGGTGCCTCCGATCGGTGGCACGGTGCCACGGTGCCACCGGCTGTCCTTGAACTGTCGTTTTCCTACTACTATAGTAGTTAATAGTTATGACGATATTCACATAAAATAATGATTTTTTTAAAAAAGGTTTTTTTTTTTTAAATTTATTTATTTATTTATTTATAAGCAATAATTCAACAAAAGCAAATGATATTAGTTCATAGAAACCAATTATGGTTTTACAAAAACAAAAATCGATTTTTAAATGTTTGTTTTCGAGTATACGAAATTTCTATTAATTTATTTTAATTCTTAGAGAGAGCCAAAGTTAAAAGTGTTATTTACAAGTATTAAGATTATAATCTTATTTAATAATTCAAAACATAGATTTTTTTTTTCTTCTTTTTTTTTAGTGTGAGAAAGTAATGTTCATAAAAATAGGAATAAAATTAAAAGTTAGAGGAAAAAGGAAAATTGAGGCAGTATTTGTGTTAAATATGAGGTAAAACTATTTTTAAATTTAGCCTTTTAATATTTTAACACTGGAACATTGGAATATTCAGCCGACCGAATATTCGGTATTCGGTTTACTTGGGTGCCGAATAGGTATTCTACCAAAATCACTATTCGGTGCATTCCTGAGATAGAATTGAAAATTTCAAGTATGGCACTTTTTAATGCAATTTACATTGTTTAGACGTTAAATTCTCTTTCACGCAAAAATTTACATTAATTTCTTTCAATTAAAAATTGTTTACATATGCAATGTCAATTAAAGGTAACAAGGAATAAAAACATTTTTTTTTTTTAAAGAGAAAAGTTATACGACCAATTTATTTGAAAGGAAAAATCAATCAAACAAACAAAAATCGCCTTCTTCACTTTATTTTTAGAAAGTAAAACTTTCGCTAACAGAAAATTACCCATTTTGAAGATATTCTCCTGCGCAAACGTAGTGATATCGGAAATCTGAAATCTTCGGAGCGCAGAGCGTGGGGAGGGGCATGGTAATAAAATATCTATTTATATCTCCTTGGTCAGGGATCAACCAACAGTATGAGTATGTGGTGTCGACCAAGCTGATTTTTAGAAATGTGGAAGAATGTCCTTCTAGCATGGTATACTATGAATAAAATTGCTGCAGTAACAGCAAAAATGCTTGTTGAACGATATTTTTTATGTAATATCGTGTAAAAAGATACGCCTTATTAAATTTATAACATGATAATGATAATAATCAAAATATATAAAACGGACAGACACAGTCGCTTTGTAATTATTCAGTTTTATACAAATCGGACAACGTGTTTGAGACTAGACCATTTTAAAATCTTTTGGTGACAAAGAAAATTGGTTTGGATGTTTTCTTTTTTGATTCAATTAATCAATTAAATAGTTTTATTGTTCACGCTCATCTTGTGTTAATATTTTTATACGTATTGTAGCAATTTGAAACTGCACAAGACGTCATTTTAAATTATTATTAATAATCCTTATATCTACTGAATAATAGCAAAATCACTCATTTATATGGAAATAAAGAAACGAATTTTTTAGACAATTCCAACTGGAAATCTCTTTGTAAAGTCAACCCGAAATCCAGCTCACACGCGACAAAAATAATTTCATCAACACGAATCCTACCATAAAAAAAAATAAATAAATAATAGCATCAACCCGACCCGACTCAAGCTGTGGGCCGAGTCTACGGCGGTCTTTTGTATAAAGTATATAAAATCAAAGCAGAGCGGAATACAGCCCGGTGTACGCTGCCGAAGGCAGTGGGAATCCTGCTCTAAGTTTGTTTGGATAGATTTTCATTTGGAAATATAAAATCATACAATTCGAAGATGCGCGCTGTAGAAGGCAATAAGGTCCCCAGCATTAAGAACGTTTAGAAAGATTTTTGTTTAAAAAAATTTAAAATATTCAACATTGATTTTAGGTATATTTAAAGTTATTATCATGAGTACGGGCAATGCTGTCTGGGTCAGATAGTTCAAAATAATACATATTAAAAAATGAAACAATGAAAATATTATGGAAAAAATGAAGCAATGAAAGTAATGGAAAGTGGGCGAAATGAAGAAAATTTAAAACAAATACTGAGCACCCGACAAATTTAAACTCTTATAACTCGTGATCAAACTGTCACAGAGTGCTCAAATTTTGTGTGCGTGAACAAAGTGACATAGTTTTACAGGGGACATCGTCGTTTTTTTTTTAACAGAAGCCCCTAAATTTTAGTATAGTGCAAATATAAGGGCTCAATAACCATAAACACTTATAACTCGGATCCAAATTGCCATTTATAATACACTAAAATATCGATATCAGAACTTTGATACAAAATTGACAGAGCCAGGGATTTCACGGTTGGTTTGTCTGTTGGCTGGCGGAAAGATGTTTATTTCAAAGTCGATACAATTTTTAATATGTAGATGGCTCCTCTCCCAAACTTGTATTTAAATTCGAAAAAATATACACAATTCGCAGTAGATCAGTACCTTTCGCATCACTCTGTGTAAATATCAAGATAAAAAGTATTAGGACGTTCTCTCTTTCTCTCTCTTTTTTAACGATTGTACATTATTACCAATTTACCACCCTCACCCCTAAATTTTAGTATAGTGCAAATATAAGGGCTCAATAACCATAAACACTTATAACTCGGATCCAAATTGCCCCCCCCCCCCCCAAAAAAAAAAAAACAAAAAAAAAAACAACCCTCAACATGAGACGGACAGAATGAATTCACCGCCCGTTTCAAATATGCTGAAAAAAAGGAATAGACTGAGCCCGGTCCGAGTATTATGAAAGGAAATTGGTCCTAGTCTCTATAAACCTCTACTAAAATATACTACCCTCCCCCACACCCCTTAAAAAAACGTAATCTTTGCTACGAACTGTGTATGTCATGCGAGCGCAAGCTTTTTCTAAAGACGATTACGTTGTGAGAAGTAGTATTGCCAATTTAGAGGATTTTTTTAATGCAAAGAATCTACCAGAATTTCCAAAATAGATGTCTTCACTTTTTTTTTTTTTTTTTTCACACATAATATCTGTCATTAAATAAAGCAAAAATAAGTTTCGCTTTCACAGATTCAATGAACATTCCTACAAAGCAAAGAAAAATTTCCTTTTACAGAAAGAAAACCAAATGACCACAAGTGTTTACAATATCCCCCCCTCCCGTTCCCTTCCCTTTAAAAGGCAACGGTAGAGAAAAAAAAAATCAAAAGTGATATCTGAGATCTCTTCCCAACGCACCCCTGCTTTGACTCACCGGACCGGAACTCTTTAGGGTTGCTAAAAATTTGAAAGAATTTTCTTTTTTTCTTTCAAGTATGGCAGATGAGAATAAAATTACTACAGAAAAGACAAAAAAGGCTTGTTGAACGATGTATTTTATATAGTATCGTGTAAAAAATACCCCTTATTAAATTTATAACAAGATAATGATGACAATTAACAAGAAAATATATAAAAACTAGCAGAAAAAGTAGTTTTGTCAGCTATGCGGAAAATCTACAGCACTGGTAGAGCCATCTGGTGGAATCTATTGGAAACAAATTGAAAGTTTTTAAATTTAAATTAAAAAAAGGGTAATTACATCTCACTTGTAAAATTTGTGTCATTTCAAAGAAATAAGTCATATCTATCACCAAAAATTTTTTTTAATAAATCCGTACAATAGTAAATGCGCAGCATTGATTTTAAAAATATAACATTAGCAATATAGGGAAAATATAAGTGATGATCACCCTTTGTAATTTGTAATTTTAAATTTGTATAAAAATGTCTCGTAGACGGGGGGGGGGGGGTGACTGAACCAAATGCATTAAAATTGACAAATAGACAAAAAGATTCGTCTAAAATACTAGATAGCAAATGAATAAGAAGAAAGAACTGTTTTCTTAGGCTATTTTTATCCTATTCCAAATACACCATGCCTATGTCTTCTATCTATCACACACTACTCTTCCCGTGCAGTAAGAATCACTAACATTTTTCAAGGTCAGTCTCATGTCTCTGTGCCACTGTCCAGTGTCCAACAAGGATAATTGCCAAGCGATTGCCTGCGTAAAAATTCCAAGAAGGGTGTTCTTTTTCTTTTTCTTTCTCGCTGAGCCAACACCGGCTCTATTAGAGCCGGTGTTGGCTCTTAATAGAGCCGGTGTCTTCTTAATAGAGCCGGTGTTGGCTGAGCAGCTTAGAGCTTTCTTTTTTCTCGTTTTGCTATGGGGCGAGGTCGCGCTGTTGGGCGACTGCCGGGAAAATAAAAAACAAAGAGGAATGCATAAAGTAAAATAATTTTCTAAAAGGAGTATCATTTGTTAGAGGTACAGTAAACAATTTCGCAGAGAGCGCCATGGCTAGTAAAGCCTTTATTCTCCAAAATTATTTTCTCCTCTTTTTACCATTTCTATGTGTTTTGCTGCCCTAGGCGACAACTGGAAAATCCCACCCCATTACTTTTGCTGCAATTATTTTTTAGCATCCAGATCCAGCCTTGGAAGCTTAAAGGGGGATGACCAGATCAGATGACTGCTCGGGATACTAAAAACAAAGATGTGGATAATATACGCAAAATAAAATACTTAGTAAAACCTTTTTTTATTCTTTTTTTAATATATCGTTTGTAGGGGTGCACAAAAAAAAAAAAAAAAAAAAAAAAACCGCCCAGGGTACCATGGCTAGTAAATCAGCCTTGCCTTTATCCTTCCAAATTATTATTATTATTATCCTTTTGCCATTTCTAACAGGTGACAACTGAAAAATGCCGCCCATGTCTTTTACTACAATTATCTTTCTACATACAGATCCGGCCTGAAAGGGCGCGAGGTCGAGCAGCTGCCAACGACACTAAAAACTAAGAGGTGAAATAAATGCAAAATAAATAATAAAACTCTTTTTTTTTTGTTAAGAATATATCATTTGTAGAGATGCAGAAAAGAAGCTCGCACAGGGCGCCATGGCTAGTAAAGCCGCCCCTGCCTTTGTCGCCCAAAATTATCTTTTCTCGTCTTTTTGTCATTTCTATGTGTTTTGCCGCCCTAGGCGACAGCTAAAAAATGCCGCCCCATTCCTTTTGCTACAATTTTTTTTTTTTGCAACCAGTTCCTGACTTAGAGGAGAAGTCGGACGACTGCTCGAGATACTAAAAACAAAGCAGTTAAAATATACGCAAAATAAAATACTTAGCAAAACTTCTTCTTATTATTATTATTATTATTTGATATATCATTTGTAAGGGTGCAGAAAAAAAAATTTCACACAGGGTGACATCTGACATGGTTAGTAAAGCAATATATTTGTTATAGCAAGTTATCATTATATATAGCAAGATAATTGTTATGCTTGCAGAAAATCCTGCTTTTTGAGTTCTTAAGAATCTACATTATAGTCACGTGAAGAAACTCGCAAGCTAATGTTAAACCTATGGGAACGTTCTTTTCAAATTTCTCGCTTGCATTTTTTTTTTTTTTATTAATTTTTTTCATAAAATAGCTGCGGTTGATCTCTAACCTGGTTAGTGTTTACTCTTTCGATTTTTGTTGCAGGTTTATATATATATATAAAGTTACTTTCACTTTCAGAACATCAACCTCAGCTATCCTAAAAAAAAAAAAAATTAAAAAATATTAAAATGCTCTTAAGAGCCTACACTAGTCACGCGAAAACACTCGCACGCTAATGTTAAACCAATGGGAGTGTTTTTTTTTTTTTCGGAATTCTCGCTTGCATTTAAATATTTTTAAATAATATGTTTTTTCATATCATACCTGATCTTGATATCTAACATTGTGCGTTTTTACTTTTCCGACTTTGGTTGCAGTTTTTTTTAATGAGGACACTTTCAATTTCAGAACCGTTTCTAACTAATTTCACAAAAGTGAAAATGTCCAAATTAAAAAAAAAAAAGTACTAATGCACCACATTATATATTCACCCCTCAAGTACCACATAAAAAAAAAATTTAAAAGTTTTAAGAACGCTCCCACAGATTTAACATTAGCTTCCGAATGCCTTCGCATGATTAGTGTGAACTCTTAAGATAATGTGATTCATATCACTGGACTTTAAACGCCCCATTTGTAATGATACACATACTGTAAAATCTGTGAAAATGAAATCTGTCTACAACGGAATCTAGTTTTAAATTTTAAAATCGCATGTTCTCAACAGAAAGAATACCAACAATTATACCTGCTAAGACGAAAACCTGTATAAAGTGGAATATTTTCCTGTTCCTTTCTGTTTCGTTTTGAAGGTTTTATTGAATCAATATTTGACAAAGCTGATTACGTAGTTCAGTATTACGTATTTTGTGATTACATATTTTTAATTTAAAACAAGTCCAGTCGGCTATTGGAAATTTGGTAAAATTATCTTTGCAATTTATTTTTTTATTTTTTGTGTGTGTGTGTGGGGGGGGGGGGGGGGCGCCAAAATCCATATGTTTGCCCCGGGCGCAAAAAAGACTAGTTTCGGCACTGCCCGGGTTAATTTGTTTTTAATATTTCCACTGCTGACTGAGACTATTTGCGTGTGCCAGTAAATGAAATCATATTGCTATGATCCACGAGTGCTTATGCTTCCCCGTACTTCCCTCTCTTAGTTATCTTTTGTCAAACGAGTATTTTCGTTTCCTCCT